>OX383297.1:25876675-26437037 GCA_947523025.1 Dryobota labecula
AACATCTATACCCAAAGTCTGAAATTCAGATCATTTATGTAAACAAAAGGGATAACATATCAAAAAAAATATCTTCGTAATGGTTATTCATATAAAATGGCGAAAAAAAAAGGTGCCATTTTCTTTTAAGTACTGATTTTAAGAAATAATAACTATAAAATAATCATACCGTATTATTTTTATAAATTTTTTAACAAAGTTATTAAAAAAAGGAGATTTTCTGGTATAAAATATTTTATGGTACTGGTAACAATGCAGGAGATCCAAACATTTTCAAATTTTTTACATCTTCAACAACACTAATAATTATATAACTCTCATTCATAGATTCATATCGTAAGTAGCATATCTTGCCACATTCTGGGTCAAAACTGTTTTGAGTGGAAATCGATTTTGGGAGGCCTACGTCTAGCAGTGGACTTAAAAGGGCTGATTATGGTGCTGATTCCCTTGTTCACAAACTAAACTAAATTTAAATTCAGTGCATCTTTTTCTTTCTATTTCATTAAGAAAAGGACAGAAGATAAATTTTAGTTTAGTCCTGTCAAATTAATCAGCACTTGACATAAATTTACGTAATTTTAGCCGGCAAGTTTTTAATCACGTCTAAACTTGTATGGAGTAGTGACAGGCGCTGATTAATTTGACAGGACTTAACTAAAATTTATCTTCTGTCCTGTGATTGATGAAGGTAATTTATTTTATTGGCGTACAATTTTCCCCTGAAATGGGGAAGTATTCGAGTAAAAAGTAGGCAGCACTGAGCTTGGAGGTTATGTGAAGAATAATAAATAATAAAAACATAATTCAGCTCTCATTTTATCTTGAAACAGCTGTATATTTATTTTAAGAGTTGAAAAACCATATTAGTTGAAAACTTTCACTGTCTTTCACCGAATAAACTAAAATATTTAGCTACTTACGAATGAAAGGACAATCCGGCAATTTTCTTCTCACTATCGCTTTTGCAACCAAAAACACTGCACTTTGCAGCAATAGCTAAAGTTAATCCTCAACAAATAACACAAAATAATTAGTATTTTTCGAAATAACAAATTAAATAACTTAAAATTTCGTCGCAACCACTTTTCGAACGCGTATCAAACGTCAAACTTTGTTTAGCAACTGAAGTGCTGTCCTTGAAAAACGCGACACGCGATAAGGGACAGAAAATGTTAGGCTCTGTCTCTTTTCTTTACAAGCATCTTGTATATATTTTTCTTTTTCTTGTGTAAGTAAGATAGAAGATGACCAGCGATCTATTGTTTTCTCTATCTACGATTGAACTACATAATCTGTGCTTAAATTGGCAGCACTGCATTTTTATGGTTTATTATCGAACTTTTCATCGAAGATGTTCTTTTCATGTTTTGTTTTATTCGTTTGTGGTTGCGTTCGTTGAATTAGAGTTTTGTTTTATAGAGTTTATTAACAAATGCTGTCACTTCTACGAGGTTCCTGACCCAATCTTGCGAAAAATAGGGACAAATGAGGCCTATAAATCTACATCTTCCGCTCCAGCTGCATCTATTGAAGGGAATATAACTTAGCAGCATTTTTTCAATTTTGTAGATGTGAATACCATGGAGCCGTTTACTATGTTGTTATGATTTATGTTGACTTGAAAGAGCATGGCAGTTGAGAGTATGTCATGCTCACTTAAATGTCTCACTGATGGTGGCGCGTGTGTTGGATCATTCGGTTCCCTACAAAATGGTTGAGCTAGATGGTGCTGATCCATGCGTCATATTCGTGAACGGGCGCCGTCAGTTGGGACTGGTCATCTCTTGACTGCCAGGGCTTATTTTTAATTTGTAATTTTATATTTTGATTTGTTTTATTAGTTTATTAGTTTTTACATTGTCTCACATATAGAAGCAACAAGAATAATGTACCCAGGATTATGTAATGTTTTGATTTAAAAGAGTGTCCTTGGAGTTTCTTGTCCGTTCTTCTCCATAGTGATATAAGTACTGGAATGGGCTAGATGCCCATTCCAATACTTATATCACTATACACACGCTTTAACTTTCTGACTAACTGACCGTCTCTTTGACAATTCAAAAGTGCCTGTAAATGGTTTAATTGAAATAAATGCTTTGAGTTTGAGAGTTTGATACAGACGAAGGTCTTCATATGTTATTTGTGTCAAAAAATTAGTTCTAGATTTTTTTTTTAATAAACTTTCTCTCTTTCGGTGTTGGCATTTTTTTTAGCATTATTCTAAAATTTTTGCATGTTTTTGGCATTTTCTGAATGAAGATTTAGCAGAAAATATTTTTTAGAGTTGGCAGCACTGGCGGCGTGGATCCTATATTTTTTGGATCCAATATCCAAACTCCAGCCTTTGAAACTAAGGTGATTTTTTTATAGTTTTAAAAATATAATTTGTGATACGTTTTCTATACTCGTTATTTATTATCGATGCCTTGATATTTTTTTCGATAAGCCTAACACAGCTCAATTGTCAAACTTCACTGACAACATGACTGACAAAGCCAGTTTGAGCACTGAGCTGAGTTGTGCGGATGCGCCGGAAAGTGGTTTCTCTAAGAATAATTACGAAATAACAATCTTAGTCCTCCGATTGTTTTGTTGGTTTCCTAAACGAAGATAATTTGATCCTATTATTTGAAAGTGATTTAATGAAAAATCTAGAATGTAGGTAATAAATTAAAACAAGTCTGTGAAGTCTCTAAATCTCGAGCTGTACGGTGAACGAACGTTATTTTTGTTTCGTTAGATCGTGGATGCCGGACGTAATCAAATACGGGTGTATTTGGGTGCTGAATTTCAACTAGATTTTAGTACATTTATTCAGTATATGCGTGAAGAGAATTCGTCGAATGGTGTAATGGTGTTTCCGAGGTGTGCGTGATTCAGCACAGCGATGTCAGGTGCGACGACGCCGACGGCGACGGAGGCGCCAGCGGCCCTTGCGGCGCTGGACGACCGCGACGTGGAGCCGCGCACGCCCATGAAGCGCCTTGGCTCCACCAGGAAGCTGGCCGCTTTCAACAGTGAGTACCAACCTACCGACGTCAGTCGAGCACCTAGCACTCATGCTGACCCTACGGCCTTTGTAGCCCGACGCGCCAGGCTTAATTACGAGGACAATGCTCCCATAAACATGCCAAAGGCAGACATAATTATAATAAATGATTTTCCTTAATTCATTGCTGAATTTAACATCATTGTTGCTGCCCATTCTTGCATTTAAGCTTTCACCCACAAAACATTTTTAATCATTATTTCATGGCTTTTCAATAGACCTCATGTAAAGGGTCTCTACATACAGTAGAAACGATGGCCCTGGGGGCCAAGTCTACTAATGTACAAACGTTGCAATGGTCTCTTCATTGTGAGTTTTTGACAGATTTGCCATACAAACATACATAATACATATTTGTGGTCAAATACTCACTATGGCAAGACCATTGCAACGTTTGTAAATTAGTAGACTTAGCCCCTTTTCACACGATATGATCAGTGTGATATTACACTGTATCATTTTAGGATCCCTTTGCATTTTCATACTTCATTTCTTTAAACCATAAGGACTTGATATTGATGTGTGATCCCAACTTTTTAACGTAAAATATAATACAGTACAACACTGTGTGGATGGCCTCTAAATATGTTAGAAATTATAATACCTATTTCTGTATTTTGTATTGCAACTTATTTAAAAGTGATCAACTTTGCTCTTCACGGCACATTTTCTCATCATTGTTCATTTTCCAAAGTCATAGTGCTTGGGCGCTTGGCACAACAAAATGTAATCAAAGCCAATAAATAACTGATAGTACACTTAGGTACTGTAACTTATTTATTTGCTTTGACTTGTGGCTAAGAAATATCAGCTGCATGGGTCCATCCATCATGCCGAGGTTGCTCCGTGGATGGGTGACCTCTACATATCAAGACCTGTTGATCCCGGCTGTCATTTGTAGATCTTTGACAGTTTTTACAGGTCCGTAGCCCGAAAGTCTGATAACCAGTCTTACCTAGGGGTATTATGTTACCCAGTAACTGGGTTGTGGAGGTCAGATAGGCAGTTGCTCCACGTAAAATACTGGCATTCAGCTGTATCTGTTTAGTCTGGAAGCTAACCACAATATAGTTGGGAAAAGGCTAGGCAGATGATGAGTACTATGAATAAGCTATAATGCAGCCATTTTAATAGCACATTTCGACAGTTATGTTTAAATCACATGTAATCCCATATTATGTGGAACTTAAAAATAACTAGCAAGCCTATTGCTATCAACGGGGCACTAATCCAGACTCTGGGCTGTTACTGAGAAATTCCTGATGGAAAAACCCAATGTCACGATGAGTTTTACCTTTAAGCGGACGATATATCATTTCCAAGGGTCGATTTCAAATTTGGGGCCAAAAGCATTATTTTGTATTTAATTCTCGTGGAGTAGATGTTAACGTTACTTTAATTACTTTAAATAAACTACTTTTTTGAGACGCCTAAGGGCCTATTACAACGACTTTCCTATCACTGTAAATTAAGGAGATAGGCCTATAAAACTAACCTATTTCTCATTAGTGTCACTAGTTCTAAGGGATTATTTTTTCTAGATTGCTATATAAAACAAAAACGTGCAGGAAAACGGAATTTTATTTTACACTGTTTAATATAATTCTAAAGGAAGGTTATTTTAATAGTTGAAATAATCTTGAGTAACGATAAAATACCATTTCATGGCAGTTCAAAAGATTTAGTTTATGTAATATCATTTGTGTAACTGAAACCAAACGCATCAAAAAACACAGGATTACCCTGCTATACCCTGCCTCTCACCACGCGCAGTCCCTGTGTGCTCAGTCGTTCCCGAATACGCGTATAATTCAGCTGTGTACGTCGTTATTTTGAGAGAAAATCAGAATATCAGGTAAATTTTTGGACTTATTACCAAAATTTTATCATTAGTGTTTTGATGCCATATCGTGCTTAGTTATGTATTGTTTTGTTTAGGTTTTATTTGATTAGTTGGGCATCAGGAGCATATTTAATTTTCAGTGTAAATTTATATTCTAGAACCTTCTATTTTGGCGATAAATTCAAAATACTTCCGAAAATCTCATTCGTGTCACTCTCATTCGTGTCGATTCACAAGTCACACTAATGATATTGAATTGCGTACAAATGATTAAATTAAAATAGTGATCTTTCAGCCTAAGAGTGCTCGCTCCTTCACAAAATGTTTATATATATACATCAAATGTACTTACGTAACAAGCAGTGGAGGAGCGTGCATTTTTAGACTGAAAGACAACCTACCTTTAATTTTTGCTTTTAGCAAAACCTTGATATACAAGTAACAATGGCGAAACAAAAGAGCGAGGATGAGTTAAAGAGAGGAAGATTAGCTAGAAGTGAAAAATATAAAATAATATAAACTAATCCTGAACTTTATGCTGCTGAGCAAGAAAAAAAAAGACAGAGTCATTCAAAACGAAAGGAGAATAAAAAATTAAAAGCATTAATGAAATGAGCCCACTTGAACAACGGATTCAAAGAAGAAAGTGGAAAGAGAGCGCCAAAAAGTATTATAAAGAGAAAGTAATCCAAAGAACCAAAGAAACTGTTACAGTGAGTGTAGTAATAATGATGATGAAACTGTGAACTCTAATGTAGATCCGTTAAACGCAGTAGAACGAGAAGAAAAATCTAAACGAAGTAAGGCTGAACTAAAACTGATGAAAAAAATAAGGATAATAAAAATGCAGCACAGAAAAGAGAATCAAAATTTGATATCCTTATTAAACAGATACAGGAACAGAATTAAAGTTTTACAAAGACAAATATTTAAATTAACAAACCAAATGAGTCATGAGCCAGAAAACCTTAAAGAAAAAGACAAAAAACAATTATTTGACTAACTTTTAAGTCTGTGTTTTCACAGAAATTTTTAGCACGTAAAAGTAGAAAAGACAAACGCATTATCATAAACCTAATTGATAAAAATAAATTTAAAGTTTCTACTGATCTTCGTAATGTGTGCCTGCGAGAATGATTTAAGAAAAATGTACAGAGGATTGATGTTCAAAAATTGATACAGAACTTTTATGAAGACGATATTAATTATTAATTAATTACATTACTCCCGGTAAAAAACAATATAAGAAGAAACATAGAACCGTCAAACAAATACGATATCTTTTAGATTCAATGAAAAACTTACATAAAAAAATTTGCCCGAAAATAATAACATTAAAATTAGTTACACCACCTTTACAAGACTCAGACCATTTTCGTTTTCTCTTCCAGTCGATGATCGTGATACATGTGCCTGTACATTGCATACAAATTTTAACTTATTGATAGCAGCACTTAATAAGAATAATATACTTAATGTAAAGGATAGTTAGAATTTGATTATGGAGATCTGTTGTGATAAATATAATATAGATTGCCTTAGTCGCAATTGCGTTATTTGCCAAAACAAGACGGTACCATATAAAGAATTCCGAAATGATAAAGAAATACAATACCTGAAATGGGAAAGAGATACAAAACAATAAGATATTTTAAAATAGGTATATAAATCTCCTATTGGAACTGAATTAGATAATATATACATAGTACCGGAATACAAAAAAGTATGGATACTAAGCGACATAACAATTAGTTATGGCAATACAGCTTCAAGTGCTTCAACGTCACACGCACCAACTGTAACGAATCTTCGCAGCGTTAGACGCTCAGCCTGGGAAAACAGATCTTTGTGGTGCGAGACATACTAAAGCCGACTCAGGGCATGAAAAAGAATTTCTTAAATTTATTGGAAAGCCTAAAGATGATAATGATTCTGTATCTGATTAGTTACATAAAATAAAGTTGAATTGTTAAAATGCGGTAAAAGTAATGAGTGTTAATATGCGCAATTGGAAGAACTGAAAAAGAAACGAAGAAGAGGGGTAATTACTTAACTTTGGAATAGTTCCGGTTGGTCCGTCAATGTAGCCCGCGAAATTTAAATTTCGTGACCCCCTTAATTCGTTTTGTTCGAGTATCATACATCTTTTGTTAATTTGATTGTTGATGTTTTTAATTGCTGAAGTTAACTCCCCTAAAGCATTGATGAATCATGAAGTCTGAAATCAAAATATGTATACCAATGACTATAATAATAGTAGTTAATTATGATAAATGATAATTTTTACAACCCTGAATAGTTTTAATACTAACAGGTAATATGGTAATGATGAATAATTTATAAGTCTACAAATTTTATGTTATTTTAATAATTTTGTTAGAAATATTAATCATGAATAATTTAAAAAATGTATAATTATCATTAGTGAACCAGAGTTCTCATCAGTAAATCACAAAATATCATTAGAGAAATTATGTTTCTCATTTGTGTCACTCAAAAACTTGATATATGCATAATATTAAAATAAATAAGTGGTGTCATCGATTTTCATGTGTTTTTTTAATTACTGAACGCACCTAAATACTAAAAAATACGAAAATATCATAAATTTTAAATTCGTGAAATTCCTATCTTTTTGGCCCTAAATTTGAAAACGACCCCCAACCAGCCCTCCTCCTTCCAGAAGTTAATCACGTCTCCTGGTCTGTTCAGAATGTCTGTTCGGTGAAGGATCTGGGTGCCCCGAGGGTTTCTGTTCTAATCTGGGTGAGTCTGCGCATTCGATGAGCAACAGTTTCCTCCGCCTCCATGCAGGCCCTGCATAGAGGGATAAAATAACTGTGAAAGGACTGAAGTCATAAGCCCAAAAGTCTGACAACCAGTCTACCGTACCAAGGAGTAAGTGGGCTGTGGAGGTCAGATAGACTGTCGCTCCATGTAAAACACTGATATTCAGCTGCATCCGATTAGACCGGTAGCCAACCACAACATGGTCGGGAAAGAGCTGGGCGAACGATGATTACCAAACTGACGGTGGAGGGATGGCGATGTTTTGTGTGAGGACGCGAGCGGGCCATTGTCTCAAGAGGCAGGCGCCAGGCAGGCTTATATTTCCGTCGTGAGGAGCATTTCCTCTGCAGCGGTTATGATAATGATGTAATGCGGCACATTAGTGCTGTGTCGTCACGCGAGGGCCTTGTTCATTGGCGACTTCCTTCGGCCGGCGGCAGTCGCCGGCACCCACGCAAGATTTGCTGGCTTGAACTGGCTCTCAAACAATTAGTAGGTACTTCTTAGTAAACAGAACTGCTCAACCTCACTCATAAAAGCCTGTCATTTCCAAAAGATTGACAAAAACAGTTACTAATACGTTTAGCGCTAAACGCGGATAGTGATTTGTGGTGCACGCGGGCCTCAGACTCACATTTACATTTTTTTTTGTATTTATGGAACTTTAACTTTGGCGTATGAATAAAGTATGACATCCAAAAATGGCTCGATGGTTCAAATCTTGAGAAACCGTACTTAATTTGTAATAAGGCCGTTTGTGTCCGTCGGTTTGTGGCGGTGAAAACTAGAGATGGGCCGAAATTCGTTTCTTATTCGGTTTAACCGAACTTCGAACCGGCATTCGACCGAAATTCGGTACAGTCGCCGTCCGATATATTGTAGCAGACAAGATGTCCAAATACTTCTGAACAATTTAAAATGTCAATAAGTTCCATACACTACAAGTTACCATTAATATCTGAACATTCATTACTTCATTAATATCTGGGCCTCAAGTCTGCTATTACAATAGTGTCAGAATGGTCTCGTCATTGTGAGTAATTGACAGTGTTTGTATGGCAAATCTGTCAAAAACTCACAATGAAGAGACCATTCTGACACTATTGTAATAGCAGACTTGAGGTCCTGAGCAGATGCTTGTCAATAATTTCTATACACACAACTAACGAAAATATCTGAACACTTCCATGCGAAGACTGTTACAGGACGTATTAAATGCAGAAGGAGGTTACACAAAATACTAATATTTTATCTGGGTGTTTCTCTGCTATTTGGAAATTCGTCCATACAAGACTGTCCTGAAGCAATTTTATTAAATGTTGAGAATGTTTGTTAATAAAATGAAGGGAAATAGTAAATTAAATATATATCTTAAAAAAGCCCACACATTTTCCTCTTGATTTTTGAGTTATGGACGATTTTTTGCAAAGCCGAGGGGACTGTTGTAACCATCCAGGGGAATGTTTTATGGACAAAAACAATTCGTATTTTTGTTTAAGTAATCAAAGTCTTTATATTTTTTGCCATTCTTAAAATATGTAATTTTTTTCAATAAATCAACAGTATTAAAACAAATATTACTTAATATAGTGACTTTTCTTAAGCCTAATAACAGTTACGTTAAACTTAACAAAATCAGCTTCTTATTCTAACAGTATTTTTAAGACTAAATTGTATGACACTAAAGTCAGTCTTTATAATAATGAAAAATGTGGTATCCTGCCTTTTCGCAGAAATTTTATTCCCAAATTTGCTTCTTTTGCCAAACTGTTTCATTTCCCAACTCTCAACAGTCTCCGAAAGCAAAAAAAATAATCTTATTCTTTTTTTTATGGTTTTATAGAACACAGTAGATTAGGTTAGGTTTATTTAATGAGTTCCAAAAAAATATAGTTTCAAAAAAGTCGTGAGTTGGGAAATGAAACAGTTTGGCAAATAAAACATTTGGGAATAATATTTCGGCGAAAAGACAGGATACCATATTGTATGCAACTAATGCACTTTCTGATGATCTTAAAGGTGCCTGGCGTTCTTCTGCGGGATCCTCTGAATCAGGTGTATTTTTCCAGGGGACTGTTGGCCAGGGGACTGTTATTTTTTACATAAATACTTAATAAAACAATATCATTTAAAAACATTCAGATAAACGACACAGATGTAGCTATATGCTAGATGATCAATTATTATAAACGAATTGTCGTTATTAAAACTCTTAAAATAGTTAAAAAAAAGCTAGTCAGTGGACTGTTTTCACTAACGCCCGAGACGCGTTGTTCACCAGCTAACGCAGTAGTAGCACTAATTAAAATGGCGGTTGCCCGCTTAGCTACACAACCGAACAAACTTCACACCGATTGCGTTCCGTTTCACGATCTAAATGCTTCGCTCCAAAACTAAATTTTATTTCAGCGCAGTTTTAAAATTTTAACAGGGGACTGTTTTAATAATTTGAGGACAGCATTCGCACATAGATATCTTGATTAAAATTCTATTGTAAAATATAATTGTGATGTATAAAGGTGCTTACTGTTTTTGTTAATATATTTGGACAATTTTTATTCAATTATCAACGATAAAAAAATAAATATTTGTAACAAGATTTGTAATTCTGGAAAAGGGACGTAACAGGGGACTGTTTTTTGAGACGTTTGAGGTTCATTTATTCGAATATTCCATTATTAAAAACTAAGAAATTTAAAGATTTATTACATAAAATTAGCTTGGGACAGCGATTTTCCATTTAGTGGAGAAATGCCCATCTACATATTTTGTCACAAATAAAAATAAAAAAATACAATAATTTTTAATTTCATTACAAATCCAAGATCTATTTTCTATCAATAGTTTGACATTAACATAAAATATCAGTTGTATTCTAAACAAATGATTTTCTATACAATTTTTATTCCCTTTTCATCGTATTTATACCTAGAACAGTCATTTAAGTGTTCAGAAAGGGTGTTACCTGGAATTTAATTTATTTTTGTCAAGTCGATAGTCGTTTTTGGTTCGTCCTTTATATCACGCAGTAACGAATTAGGTAAGCTCAGTTTTTGTCTGCGTAGATACACTTGACGTTGTAAGTGTTCTGTTGTATATTTAATATAGGTACTTGTCAAATCTTATTGTAAAAATAAGATTGACTAAGTAGTGGGTAGGTGAGTTTTCTTCAGTTGATTTTTGTACTGTTTTTGCTACTTAGCACAATAAACGTATTTACCGAAATACAGTGTTTTAATGGACATAATATGTTCAGATATTTTTGGTTAGTTGTGTGTATATAAATTATTGACAAGCATCTGCTCAGATATTAATGAAGTAATGAATGTTCAGATATCAATGGTAACTTGTAGTGTTTGGAACTTATTGACATTTTAAATTGTTCAGAAGTATTTGGTCACCTTGTTTGCTACAATATATCTGACGGCGACTGTACAAATGCCGAACATTCGATACCTGCAAGAAAATATTCAAATAGCTCAACTGTTATGAGTGTTATGACTAAAATAATAAAACTAAACCCGTAAAATAAAATCATAAACATTTATTTATTGTTTGTTAGTTGTTATCTATATAGCAATTAAAAATGTATTCTAAACATTATGGCTCCGGCACGAAAAAAACTTTCTTTTGTCAATTTCTTATCTGATTGTGAGAAAACTTGAATAACTATAAAAGTACAGTTTTCATGGTGCTAAACTATTCGTGTCAGTCACAGCAGCTGTTAATAGTTTCATCATTTTTGTGCTCTCCAAAATATAGTTTATTTCGCCGTTGATTTACTTAATGAAGATATTGTATAATCATTAAATAACATTTTGATTATATTTTCAAAGATAGCTGAAGACTAAATTGTGATTTTTAAATTTCTTGATATGATTTGCTAAATAATAAGAAAAATATATTACTGACGGGGTTTAAAACAAACAAAAAAAGGTTTTTCAATATTATTTATCTGCTATATTTTCTATCAAAGTTGAAAAAAGTGGTTCAGCCACATGCAAGTAGGCCATATAATGATGTTGATGATATTTTTTAATGTTCAAAATCAAACGTAGTTTCTTATAGAATGATGATCAAAAATGTCAGTCTCGCGTCATTTTTTTTCTGAAAACTTATTGCGAATATTAGTGATTTATCGTGAATACTTAATTTATTTGAAAAATTCCTTT
Source organism: Dryobota labecula (assembly GCA_947523025.1). NCBI lineage: Eukaryota > Metazoa > Arthropoda > Insecta > Lepidoptera > Noctuidae > Dryobota > Dryobota labecula. The sequence continues at coordinate 25,888,533 of OX383297.1, forward strand.
CAGCCACATGCAAAACAAAGAACACGACTTTTCAAATCATAAATCATTTTGTTTAAATTATTTTTTTCTTTCTCACAAATAATGAACAAAATTGATCAAAATCGACTGATTTTGATCAATTTTGTTCATTGTTCATTCGTGCACGGCCCCATATCAGAATTTTTACATCTAAACATTGAAATAATTATCGCTAAAAATCACTATTATAATTTTTATAGAAGTGTTAAGTGAAATTTTATTACCTACTAGTATTTAAAATTGACCACAGGCAGGTTGTGGTGCAAAAACATCAAGGATTCTGCGTTATCTAGCAGGAGTCTGCTACGTTTTTGTTCGTATACATTTCCTTCCTCTGAGAAAAGCTCAGAATATACGGAGCTTCCAGGAGGCGAAAAAATATAAAAATACTAGCTGCTCCCCGCGGCTTCGCCCGCGTGGCTTTTTCATAAAAGAGCCTGAGTTACTCTTTATATTATCAGCTATCTGTCAGTGAACTTCTCGTCGAAATCGGTCCAGCCATTTCGGAGATTATTAGCCGGAACAAACAAGCAAACAAACAGACAGACAGACCGACGGACAGATAAACAAAAATTTTAAAAGTAGTTTTTTTTTGTATCTAGCTCCTTGTCAGCGACGTCTTCCGCGGAGGAAGACGTCGCTTTGATAACACACCACCTGGGGGCCAAGTCTACTAATGTACAAACGTTGCAATGGTCTCTTCATTGTGAGTTTTTGACAGATTTGCCATACAAACACTGTCAAATACTCACAATGGCGAGACCATTGCAACGTTTGTAAATTAGTAGACTTAGGCCCCAGATGCAGCAAAGGATATTTCTAACCAATTATTACCAGAAAAGTCAAGAAAACAATATGAAAAGGCGTACCAAGATTTCATGAATCGGAAAATATCAAAGAGTAGATAACGTGGGTTTAGATAAAGTCTTGTATGCAACTGATAATAAAGCATTCATGTATATACACAATCTATTTCACTAACATTTTTAACATCTACTCTACTAAAAACGCTAATCGGTTATTTTGTTTACTAACTTATTGATAAATTCATCCCAACTTCGGAACCCTTCATTGTGCGTGGTCCGACACGCACATGGCCGGTTATTGAAAAAAAAAAAAACTCGCGGGTTTTCACCTTTAAGGACACTAGTCGGTCATTCTTCCATACAAACTTAGTATGATGATTACTCGTCTGTTTGACGGTATACATTCAAAATTAAAAATAATATCAATTTGCCTCGCCATTATCTAGTATTGTATGGAAGCAGAATTGTAAAAAAAAAATTGGTTATGAAGTTATGAGCGTCAAAACTTCCATATTTCAACATTAATTTTAACTCATCTTTAGGCGTAATTAAATAGCTTTAATATGTTGTGTGAAAATGGCAAAATAGAAACCGTATAGGCATAGATAATTTATTCAAAAGTTCCAATAATTTTATTTTGAGTTGATATATTAAGGAGTTTTTTGATTATATCATTAAGCCCAAAGGTCTGGGGCCTTACTCCCGAAAACGATTCGAGTTTGATTTTGTTTTCGATTCGAACTCGTTTCGATCCGAACTCGAAGGTTCTAAACCTTACTCCCGAACTAACCCGAATCGTAAACCAAGATAGACATAGGTTAGAGTATTATCAGCGTCGTTTTATACGTATCCGGATTACGTCATCGTCAAGTGCTCTGTCTTTTTAGGTAGTTATCTCACTCGATCTGAATAAAGTAGCTTCTTTGATATCGTGTAATTTGACGTTTAATTTTGATCCAATAACTCGATATCTAGGTATTTGTCAGATGGCGTGCGGAGTACGAACTTTTCGATCCTAACGAATCTTTCGATCGAAGTTAGTTTCGCTTCGAACCACCGCACGATCGTGCGCTAGTGTCGGATTCAAGAGTATGGATCGGCATTTAATTCGAATCTAATTCGTTTGATTCAGAACTTGATGCTGTCGGGAGTAAGGCCCCTGTTCATAAAATGAATCGCGCATGTGTGCGTCATTAGCGTTGGTATACTATACGGGAGTTTGTATCCGTCGCGTACTATACCCAAAGTCTCAGATTCAGATAATTTATGTAAACAAAGGGGATAACATAACAAAAAAATGTCTTCGTAATGGTAATTCACATAAAATGGCGAAAAAAGAGGTTTCATTTTCTTTTATGTACTGATTTTAAGAAATAATAATTAAAAAATAATCATACCGTAATTATTTTTATAAATTTTCGGTTTTAAACAAAGTTATTAAAGAAAGGAGATTTTCTGGTATAAAATATTTTATGATACTGGTAACAATGCAGGAGATCCAAACATTTAAATTTTTTTTAAATCTTCAACAACTCTAATATTACAACACAACATTAAAGTATGTAGCATATCTAGCCACATTTTGGATGAAAACGGCTGTAAACTGTTTCAGTGGAAATCGATTTTGGGAGGCCCACGTCTAGCAGTGGACTTAAATGGGCTGATAATGACGATAATAGGCCGTGTCTTCAACACACTACATAAAACATTGTCTGGCAACGGTGTTTTGTTTGCATAGTTCTTATAATTAATTCACTTTAATTTCATAGATGATAATTTACAACAAAAAAAAAATGATAAATTGTTTTGCACCACTGTCCTGTTATTTTGACAATGACATTTCTTGACATTACTTTGTTTACATAAATTATCTGAATTAGAGACTTTGGGTATAGCTTCTTATCTTACTGCCCATCACAGTGTCTGTCCCTTTCGCACACGATGTTGGATAAAATAGCATGCATTTTGACCACGTCCACCAACAAGTTCGAGCCATCGACAGCGTCACCTTAAGGGTCCGTGCACGAAAAAAACTCTCTTTTGGCAATTTCTTATCTAATTGTGAGAAAACTTGAAATAATCGAAACATTAAGTCTGTGTAACTATAAAAGTACAGTTTTCATGGTGCTAAACCATTCGTGTCAGTCACAGCAGCTTTTAATTGTTTCATCATTTTTGTGCTCTCCAAAATATAGTTTATTTCGCCATGGATTTACTTAATGAAGATATTGTATAATCATTAAATAAAATTTTGATTATATTTCAAGGATAGCTGAAGACTAATTTGTGATTTTTAAATTTCTTGATATGATTTGCCAAATAATAGGAAAAAATATATTACTGACGGGGTTTAAAACAAAAAAAAGGTTTTTTCAATATTATTTTTCTGCTATATTTTGTATGGAAGTTGAAAAAAGTGGTTCCGCCACATGCAAGAAGAGCATATAATGATGTTAATGATATTTTTTAATGTTCAAAATCAAAAGTAGTTTCTTGTAGAATGATGATCAAATGTCAGTCTCGCGTCATTTTTCGGAAAACTTGTTGCAAATATTAGTAATTTACCGTGAATACTTAATTTATTTGAAAAATCCCTTTCAGCCACATGCAAAACAAAGAACACGACTTTTCAAATCTCAAATAATTTTGTTTAAATTATTTTTTCCTTTCTCACAACCAATGAACAAAATTGATCAAAATCAGTCGATTTCGTGCACGGCCTCTTAAGCAATGCTTAAGGCTTAAGTTTGACAAGTTCTCAACTTCAAATTCTCAATTAATAAGAAGCCGGGTGTCAGCACATTATAAGTACCGTATTGTAATTATGTACCTACATTAAATACACGTTTTCTTTTATTGTAGACGTATAGACAAAGACCTTTGACACAATACATAATATGACCAATAAAGATCTTGTTTCCGGTTGGTAACGCATTATCTTAACGGTCATTAAACTTTTTAATTGTGGGTTTGTTTTTTGGTTCTACTTGCAATCAAGTCCTTACTTGATTGAAAAGGGTATTTAAGTAAAAAGTGTGGTTGAAAACAAGTTATGGAAGTAATCACTCGCAGTCACAGCCACAGGATAGCTCAGCACCTGTACATTTTGCGTCGTGTTGCAATGGTCGAAGACACGTACCACATAATCGGTGACGCATGCTTTGAAAAATTACACTACGCATAAGTAATTAGTGGCTGCCTGTACGAGGTAAATAAATATTATTCATTATTTAGGTGTGGCTGGCTAGTTGGCGGTGTACCGTCTCTGTCTGACACCACACCGCTTGATCACATCGCCCTCGTCTTGTTTTGTACTTCATCGAGCTTTTATGTTTTACCCAATGATCTTATATGACTAGATCAGCAGTGTACGGCACCGACGCGTTACTACGTCGTATATGTCCACAGGCATATCTGACTTCAGTTGTCAACTTGACGTCAAGTGAACGATAGCTTAAGGATAAGAAATATCAAATATAATCATTTATCATTTAAAATCACCTTAATTAATTAACGATTGAAATTTATTTTGTATAAATGTTTGTCATAAACATTGAAATAATATCATTCCATTTTAAATAATAGTTATTTGACACAATCTTAATAGTTTTGAAATCCATACTAATATTATAAATGTGAAAGTAACTCTGTCTGTCTGTCTATCTGTCTGTCTGTCTGTATGTTACGTTTTCACGCCTAAACCGCTGAACCGATCGTCATGAAATTTGGCAGAGATATAGCCTGGGATATGGAGAAGGACATAGGCTTCGATCAATATTATTGATCGAAGGACATAGGCTAATTTTTTACGCGATAAACGACATCTACGCGGGCGGAGCCGCGGGCAAAAGCTAGTATAATATGTATTTACGTTTACGCACATTTTTTTTTTCTTCCTATATTGTATCTACCAAATTCTTAAATTTCTTTCAATCTTTAATCTATTGAAAGTTCCATAATACAATCTTTCATAGTAGGTAATTGATTCAATAAATACCTTCATTCATTCTGGGGTAATCACGTTGATCATTGGCAACTCTGGACGTTTTTCCGATGACAATGTCTTGTCTCGTTCCATCGTAATTAGTTTGACGGAAGAAGAAATGAGACAAACAGATTATTTTGACCGATTGACTTAATTTATGTATCCGTTTCAAAGCTACGACTTTAACTCGTAAGTGGATACGTTTTTCTGAAACTTTTGGTAGGACGTTGCTCCTCTAGTATAATATAACCTCATTGGTTTTACCAATAAAATATCCATACTAATATTATAAATGTGAAAGTAACTCTGTCTGTCTGTCTGTATGTTACGTTTTCACGCCTAAACCGCTGAACCGATCGTCATGAAATTTGACAGAGATATAGCCTGGGATATGGAGATGGACATAGGCTACTTTTTTACGCGATAACCGACATCCACGCGGGCGGAGCCGCGGGCAACAGCTAGTTATAAATAAAAGCTAATGTTTGTAATGAACGCAGTACCGGGTTACTGGCAATCTGTCTGAAGCGACCGCTTTGTGCCATCACGGGAATCTAACACATTGTTTACTGATAGTTCGGTTCGTTCTGGTTAAAGTGCATTGTTTTATCTATTTTCCTTCACTAATTATAGAAGCACAAGTGTTACAGTAATGACGTAAACAAAATGTTTGTTGTAACTGTATTTAATATTTTAAAATACCTACATAGGTAATTTAACATACTCGTACCAACTTATTTAAGTACGCATTTGATTTATTCTTAAAGGCTCCTACAAACAGGCGCGTGACGAGCGGTGCCTTTGTGTCACGTCGCGTGGCGCGCCTGTTTGTACTTGTAGGAGCCTTAACGCTCATCAACTACGGCTATGGTACTTATTTATTTACTAACAAGCGACGCGCGCCTACTTCTCACGGTTTGTACAACTATGTGTTATACACAAACCACTCGGAAAAAATCTCTAAATGATGGGGAAAACCGCATCAAAATCTTTTGCGTATGGTTTAGTTTAGAAGAACAACGCGGTCACACACACACGAAAAGCGACTTTGTTATAATATGTATAGACTAGCTTTTGCCCGCGGCTTCGCCCGCGTGGATGTCGGAAAAAGTCCAACGGGAACGTACTACCGGGATTGAAAGTACCCTATGACCGGGATTAAAAATACTTTTGAGTAATTCAATAACATAAAAAAAAAAAAAAAAAAAAATTCAAGGCACGCAGTAAAATTCTACCCTAAACACTTAATTACCCCTCATTTCCGTTTGGGATCAATTCTCAAAAACCCCATATACTCGTAATCCTTTTTTTTTCTGTCATTAGAATGAGCTCCTTTTGAGGGGATGGTTTGAAAAACGAATTATGACAAAGTTTGTGTCTTATTTAAGAACGTATTTGTGCTGAGTTTCAAGTTTATGAACTACAAAACCGGCCAAGTGCGTGTCGGACCACGCAAAATGAAGGGTTCCGTACTTGGAAAGAATTTATCCTAAGAACAAATTTAACATTGTAGTTGGTAAACATAATCTCCCATACATACCAACTGCAAATGTAAGTTTGTACGCACAATATCGAGAGATTTACCATGTTATTTTAAATAGACTTCTTAGAGTAATAAAAAATAATAAAATACAGAAAATAGTCCTATACTTATAGATTACAGGAAAATCTATAAGAATAGAACTATTTTCAGTATTTTTTTTATTATATAAAAAAATATATATATTTGAGACCCTCATAGTAAGCCCTTTCATTTGATATGTCACACGGTACAGTTTGCAAAACTTTTTTTTTTATTTTCTTGTTTGTCTCCCAAAACTGACCTCAATATTCTAAATTCATTTATTTACGGTTCACGTCCGTGTTTGGGTCACTCAAATTGATATATATATACCAAATTTCAACTAAGTGGTCCATTACATTCGGAGCAAATTGGCTGTGACAGAGCGACAGACAGACAGACACACGAGTGATCCTATAAGGGTTCCGTTTTTTCCTTTTGAGGTACGGAACCCTAAAAAAAAAAAATCTAAGAAAAAAAATTAAAAGGGTGAAAAGCCCCCCTTTTCACCCTTTTTTTTTTTTTCTTAGGCAGTTGGATGATTGCTCGCCTACAATGTATTGAATGTAAAATTCTGAAATAGATCAGTCCGTTACGGTTTTTTTTCCATACAATCTTTAACATCCGCCAATCCCCTCTTGTGCCAAGTTTAATGTTTATTAACTCATGGAATAAGATTTTTCAAACAAATCAAATCACACCTTTTTATCACTACGGGTTGAATTTTCAAAAATCCGTTCTTAGCGGATGCCTACGTCACAATAACTATCTGTGTGCCAAATTTCAGCCAAATCTGTTCAGTGGCTTGAGCTATGTGTTGATAGCCATCAGTTTTTCCAGACAAACTTTGACACCCCCAATTCCCATTTATGGGGTAGTTTAAAAAAAAACTGAAATCAACAAACTTTATTATTTAATTACCTAGATATAAGCATTCGTGCCAAGTTTCAAGTTTAAAAACTCAAGGATAAGATTTTTCAAACAAACGAAATCCCCCCTTTTTACCCTCTTAAATGTTGAATTTTCAAAAATCCTTTCTTAGCTAACGTCTTCTTCTCTATATCCTAATCTAATCTAACTATATCCTAATCTATACCTATGTCGATTCTGCCGGAGAAAGGGATGGGGGGTTCTCCGGGGGAGGCGCCCGTGGCTAAATAATAACAGCCGCACAGGTCGATCGATCAGGTTAAAGTACACTTGCCGCGGTTGGTCTATGGATGAGAGACCATCTTTACATACAGAGACCTGTCCGTGCTTCGGAAAGCGCGTTAAGCTGTTGGTCCCGGCTGTCATTCATGGATCTTTGACAGTCGTTACGGGAAGTCAGAAGCCCGAAAGTCTGACAACCATTCTTACCAAGGGATATTGTATTACCCAGTAACTGCGTTGTGGAGGTCAGATAGGCAGTCGCTCCATCTATACTAATCTATATATACTAATACTAATACTAATAATATATAAAGCTGAAGAGTTTGTTTGTTTGTTTGTTTGAACGCGCTAATCTCAGGAACTACTGGTTGGAATTGAAAAATTCTTTTTGTGTTGGATAGTCCATTTATTGGGGAATATTATAGGCTATATAACATCACGCTACGACCAATAGGAGCGGAGCATAAATGAAAAATGTTGCAAAAACGGGAAAAAATATTCCTTTTTGAGAGCTTCCGTTGCGTGCGCTGCGTAAACGGTTTAAGTTACGCAAATATCATGTATGATAGAATTGTTCCTTTTTAAAAGTTCTAAAAAAAAGTCCGCGGCAGCATATGTCTATCTTTTAAGATTGACTCACTATAACCTTTTTTATGGTAATCAAATTTGTTCGAAATTAATGCATTATTTGCGAAGGAGTTTTCATAAACATGGTATTAATCCTTATCCAAATAAATACGTTATTCATCACAAGTATTTACATTTTGAACAAAGTTGCCCTTACATCATTTAATTTCAATGAATATCTTAGGAGATATAACTGTTTTATAATAACTCCGCAGCAAAATAATGATCAACTCTGCGAGGTAGTCTATTCTAAAGCTGAAGAGTTAGTTTTTAGGGTTCCGTACCCAAAGGGTAAAATGGGACCCTATTACTAAAACTCCGCTGTTCGTCTGCCTGTCTGTCTGTCTGTCTGTCCGTCTGTCACCAGGCTGTATCTCATGAACCGTGATAGTTAGACAGTTGAAATTTTCACAGATCATGTATTTCTGTTGCCGCTATAACAACAAATACAAAAAAACAGAAAAAAATATATTTAAGGGGGGCCCATACAACGGACATGATTTTTTGCCGTTTTTTTTGCTCCGCCCGCGTGGATGTCGGTTATCGCGTAAAACAGTAGCCTATGTCCTCTATATCCCAGGCTATATTCCTGCCAAATTACATGTCGATTGGTTGAGCGGTTTAGGCGTGAAAACGTAACATATAAACAGACAGACATACAGAGTTACTTTCACATTTATAATATTAGTAAGGATTTGTATGGATGGTACGGAACCCTTCGTGCGCGAGTCCGACTCGCACTTGGCTGGTTTTTTGTTTTATGAACGCGCTAATCTCTGGATCTGCGAGTTGGATTTGAAAAAATCTTTTTGCATTTTACAGCCCAATTCTTGAGGAAGAATAACATTCCTATTAACTAGGACACAATTTTTTTTAAATGAAAGTTTATGCGAAAATGAAGTAAAATCACGGGCAGGCAATGTGTTGCGACGGGGTGGGTCGGGGGAACAAGATATTTAACGCGGACGAAGTCGCGGGCAGAAGCTAGTTAGAAATAAATAGTACACGTGTACTTATATAAATTTTACTTGAATACAAATTTTTGCGAATGAACAACTTCAATACAAAACTTCATCCCCCTTTTCAGAGCCTTGTGGGTTGAAATAAAAAATAACATCGATTTACATTGTTTTAGTTTCCAACCATAAGCCGAAATGGACGTAGTTATGCAAAATGGATCCAGCCCACAAAAACAGTTTTTTGGGTTATCGTCATAAATAGCATCTACAACGTCATCTTTAATATATACAAAAAATATCCAAGCCGCAAAGTTTCTTTTTTCTAATGAAAAACACAGACGTTAATGATACCAACACAATATTAAGCATTTTCGCAGAGTTAAAAGAGAACATTGTCATGGAAACATAGATAACATGGGTTTTAAAAGATCCAAACTACTTTGGATCTCTATGTCAAATCGTTTTTTTACTATAAAACAGGAACCATGCCATTTGAAAATATATTTTTTTTACGGGTACTATCGTGTCTAATGAAGAAAACTGATAATTGTATGTATCTATATATGTTTTTTAATTAAATGTCCTTACTGTGTCCTTATATGCGTTTTATTGCCTCAACACTAAAAGATCCATCCCACATTTTTAATATTGTAAAAAAGAACCAAAGAGATTTTTTACTGAAAAAAAGTATATTTATGCACATGAAATTTATTAAAACTATACTATACAGGAAGTAAATCAAAAGATCCAATATTTAAGAGGATTTGGAAAACAAACTACGGTCTTGTTATTTTAATATATCAATTTTACTAAAACTCCCATTTTCTCAAAAGTAAGTTTTTGTGGCTGGATCCATTTTGCATAACTACGTCCAAATATTAGTGATTTTAACATAGTGCATTAGTGCTTACAACCATAAGCCTAGATAGTAAATTTAGTGATTTTTCTTCGAAAATTAAGGACTTCTCAACGTCATCCCCCTTTTTAACCCTTCGGGGGTGGAATTATCAATAACGCTGAGACAAATATAAATTAATTTTCAATCGTCAGCCTAAACACAAAATTTGAAGATCCCGACGGACTTTCATACAAACTTTCATCCCCTATTTTATCCCCTTAAGGGTGAAATTTCCAAAAATCTTTTCTTAGTGCACCCTTAGACCTCCTAAGGAACCTGCGTGCAAAATTTCAAGTCTCTAGGTCCAGCGGTTTGGGCTGTGCGTTGATATATCAGGTCGAATGACTGACTGATATATCAACGCAAAAAAATTAAAAATAAATTTCAAAGTCCTGACTGACTGACTGAATAGTCAGTCAGTCAGTCAGGACTTTGAATTTTATATTGTACATATAGATTAATGTGCAGAATTAAATGAGAATTTAAAAAAACACAAACGAAAACATCTAAAAAGTAAAAAAAAAAGAATAATATAAAGAAGAAGAAGAAGCGTTACAGACCTGACGAATGGTGTAACAGTTCGCTGGTGCCCATTATTAAAAACAAAAGTGATGTGCTGGAGCGAAACTTCGCAAAACCAATTCGGTTTTATGCCTGTTCAGGGAACAACCGATGCTATTTTCGCTCCCAAAGGTCGGCACTCAGCCCTTACCTCTTTCTGGTGACAATAGAAGCTCTTACGTCGGACATCCTGGAAGCGCTCCATGGTATAATTAGTTCGCTTATGGCACTGGGCCGGTTCTCGAGAGCGGCCTTTAGGTCCAGAGCAGATTGGAGGTGTGGTGGGAAATAATAATAATAATAAATTCGTTTATTTGCAAACAAGAGTCACTGTTACATAAAAAAGCTCTGCCTCCTGAACTAGGTAGTGAACCTGTATCTCAGGAGACAGTACCCTTCCTAATTACATAGTACAATTGGTGACATGGTACAATGCTAAGTGAAACTAAAAAAAAAGTCGTTCGTTTAGTGGTGTTCCCGCTAAAATGTCAACCGGTCAAGTATTAGTCGATTAATCGAATTCAACAGCCAGATCGTGTTGCAAGTACAAAATAAATGTCAAATATTTCGTCCAATTGAAAACGTGACCACAGATTACTACAGATACTTCACTCAGTAGAAAATTTCCAATACCTACTGCTATAATAGTCTACTCCGTCGCGTCAGCAACCGCTGCATGCTAAAATGTGCCTAAATGCTCAAGCGTACAATTGTGATTGCTTCGCACCGGGCGATCCCAAAGCAATCGAAGGGCTGCCTCTTCGATAAAATTAAATTAACATAACTTTTTGTGTCTATGTTATTGAGAACTGTGAATATGTTCTAACTAAAAAAAAAAAAAAAATTTATATACAATTTCAAACTACCACCGTAGTTTGAAATTGTATATAAAATATTTTTTTTTTATAAATTGGTGCTGACTGTGCAATATATCTCACAGATAAAACATAATTATAGAGGTCAGTGTGTACTTCACTCTTGTTCAAAAAGACCGTCATTGTGGCGTATCAGAGCGAAGCAAAAATAGCATTTCATCTTCTAGGGGAAAAAGTTTTTTTATTTTTTATTTTTGTCTGTCAAATGACAATGAGCCTACAAAAACGAAAAAGTCTTTAGTCATAAGTAGAATAATCTATCTATATATACTAATATATAAAGCTGAAGAGTTTGTTTGTTTGTTTGTTTGAACGCGCTAATCTCAGGAACTACTGGTTGGAATTGAAAAATTCTTTTTGTGTTGGATAGTCCATTTATTGAGGAATATTATAGGCTATAAAACATCACGCTACAACCGAAAGGAGCGGAGCATAAATGAAAAATGTTGCAAAAACGGGAAAAAATATTCCTTTTTGAGAGCTTCCGTTGCGTGCGCTGCGTAAACGGTTTAAGTTACGCAAATATTATGTATGATGGGATTGTTCCTCTTTAAAAGTTCTAAAAAAAAGTCCGCGACATCTTTTAAGATTGGCTCACTATAACCTTTTTTATGGTGATCAAATTTGTTCGAAATTAATGCATTATTTGCGAAGGAGTTTTCATAAACATGGTATTAATCCTTATGCAAATAAATACGTTGTTCATCACAAGTATTTAATTTTGAACAAAGTTGCCCTTACATCATTTAATTTCAATGAATATCTTAGGAGATATAACTGTTTTATAATAACTCCGCAGCAAAATAATGATCAACTCTGCGAGGTAGTCTATTCTAAAGCTGAAGAGTTAGTTTTTAGGGTTCCCAAAAGGTAAAATGGGACCCTATTACTAAAACTCCGCTGTCCGTCTGTCTGTCTGTCTGTCTGTCCGTCCGTCTGTCACCAGGCTGTATCTCATGAACCGTGATAGTTAAACCGTTGAAATTTTCACATATGATGTATTTCGGTTGACGCTATAACAAAAAAATACTAAAAAACAGAAAAAAAAAAATTAATGGGGGCTCCCAAACAAAGGACATGATTTTTTTGCCGTTTTTTTTTTTATTTTTTATTTTGTTAGTTTGCTCTTGACTTTAGTCTAGGTCTGGATGACAGAGACAAAGTCTACGATGGAGTGAGCTTACCCAGAAGAAGCCTGTTCACTCTCACTTTGAATAGATTAGGGTTGTATGCGTTCGGAAACACAGACGCTGGCAGGATGTCGGTTATCGCGTAAAAAAGTAGCCTATGTCCTTCTCTATATCCCAGGTCGATCGGTTCAGCGGTTTAGGCGTGAAAACGTAACACAGACAGACAGACTGACAGAGCTACTTTCACATTTATAATATTAGTATGGATAGCTTTTGCCCGCGGCTCCGCCCGCGTGGATGTCGGTTATCGCGTAAAAAAGTAGCCTAAGTCCTTCTCCGTATCCCAGGCTATATCTTTGCATAATTTCATGACGATCGGTTCAGCGGTTTAGGCGTAAAAACGTAACATACAGACAGACAGACAGTTACTTTCACATTTATAATATTAGTAAGGATAAGGATGTGTATGGATGGTACGGAACCCTTCGTGCGCGAGTCCGACTCGCACTTGGCCGGTTTTTTGTTTTTTGAACGTGCTAATCTCTGGAACTGCGAGTTGGATTTGAAAAAATCTTTTTGCATTTTACAGCCCAATTCTTGAGGAAGAATTACATTCCTATTAACTAGAACACCATTTTTTTAAATGAAAGTTTATGCGAAAACGAAGTAAAAACACGGGCAGGCAATATGTTGCGACGGGGTGGGTCGGGGGAACAAGAAATTTCACGCGGACGAAGTCGCGGGCAGAAGCTAGTCATGAATAAAGACTCGACTGTTTCATAAAAAAGAACAATATTTTTTTTTTTGAAAATGGAACTAATATCGGCGATCTCACTGTTTCATAAAAAAGAACAACATTTTAATTTTGAAAATGGAATGTTTTATCCATACTAATATTATTGATGTGAAAGTAACTCTGTCTGTCTGTCTGTATGTTAAGTTTTCACGCCTCTATCGCTGAACCGATCGTCATGAAATTTGGCAGAGATATAACCTGGGATATATATGGAGAAGGACATAGGCTACTTTTTTACGCGATAACCGACATCCACGCGGGCGGAGCCGCGGGAAAAAGCTAGTTTTTATATATTTTTTTATAAATTTCTTACCTAAATTCTCGGTTATTAAATTTTAGTGTAGAAAAATCCTGAATCTAATAAAAAGTTTTACTAGCTATATTGTTTTGGGAAACAAGGGCAGGGAGAATCAAAATGTATGTCATTTAAAATTTCATAAAGTGTACTACCCGGCCTTTGTTTCATATTTTTTTCAAAATTATTAATAAACGATTAAAATGGAACAACGTGCGTGCGATTCGCTTGCGAAAACCGCACTGAATTTGGTCCGCAAACGGCCCGAGACCGCTCGGCCGGGCGGTAGGTAATTATAGCGCGCAAGTACATGGAGTGACGGAGGCCTGTCGTGACCCTGAGAAAAGTGTATGCACCAATGGTGTTCATAAGACATTTCGATTTCGCAGTACAAACGGTGTATCTTTCGACATTTCGGAGGTTAACTTCGTTTTGTTTTCACATTTTTGTTGGTACTTACGTGAATTATTTTAAAATTATTATTAGTGTCGCATGTTTATTTCGTGTTGTAATTTGGTACAATTGATTGCTTTAAGAATTTTAGTGAAAATTCGTATTTTGGTTTTGTGTTTGTATTCTTTAGGTAAAGACTCATTAGACGTTCAGTACATAAGTACTTTTACTATATTAAATCATGTATTTCGGTTTCTATTCATAAAGTGAATCACATTAAAATTAATATTAAGTTAGAATTTTAGTTATAGCCTGGGATATGGAGAGGGACATAGGGTACTTTTTTATGCAATAACCGACATCCACGCGGGCGAAGCCGCGGGCAAAAGCTAGTTAGTGATTATAACAAAAGATTTTTCGTCACATGTTATTTCATACATAATCGAGGAAATCAAACACTTTTAAGATATCGTACATTCATCAAATTCAAACATAGTTTTTTTTTTAAGTGGCAATTTTTGCAAGCCGCATTTGCCACTTTAAAAAATAAAACTACGTTTGATGATTAGTGATTATTATTTTATGTTTGGATAGTGGAGTTCTCAGGGCGTTAAAGAACTCTAATCTACCGAACAGGTTTATGATTACCTTAATTTTGTGTGAAAATCGTAACGTAAATGGTTTCTTTTTTATAATATTTTTTTTCCCTTCATTTGTGCTTACCAAATTTCATGTTTCTAATTCTACGGGAAGAACGTACGATATCTTAAAAGTGATTGATTTCCTCGATTATGTATGAAATAATATATGAAGAATTTTTTTTTTTTAATAATTTTATTTCAATTATTAAACAGACCATATCGATTACCTAATAAATATTCGATCGTTCAGTCGAAGTAGCGTTTGGCGATAAAAGGTTGTTTCGCAATAAATTCCATTTGAACAATCGTTCAGTCGCATTTCCATTAATCGAACATAATGACTCTCGAAGTTAAGTTACTGACCCATGATGGTATCAATATTTTATATTTAATTTTGGTTTTAAATTGGAATTTGGTTAAAAACATAATTATGTTCGGTGAGTATAAGAACTCAACTAATTTTAAGTTTCAATCAACAGATAAGTTATGCATGATGTGCTTACCTGTAAAAAATTGGTAACTAGTCTATATGTCTATTGGATGTATCTCATATCTTTGTATCGGCGTATTCAATTGTTGGTGGGCCAAATAATAATAAAAAAATACATATATATGTATTTTAAACGATAATATATACATATAATGTAAAGAAATTATATCAACAGTTGGTATATCTCACGTATATTATATCTTGTGAACGTTATTGAAATGAAAATATACCAAATAACTTTATATGATACTAGCTTTTGCCCGCGGCTCCGCCCGCGTGGATGTCGGTTATCGCGTAAAAATGTAGCCTTATGTCCTTCTCCATATCCCAAGCTATATCTCTGCCAAATTTCATGACGATCGCAGTTCAGAGGTTTAGGCGTGAAAACGTAACATACATACAGACAGACAGACAGAGTTACTTTCGCATTTATAATATTAGTATGGATGAGACGCACCCATCGATGCAACCGACAGCATATGATATCTCGGGAGTACTGTTGGACACCCTCAATCACACACAATACACCCTCGCACTTACACACACTCACTCTACCACTCCACACTGCACCACACCTACCAACATACAAAGTTAGCATGTTTTTTGTTTCTTTATTATATTTTTGAATTTTCACGATTTTTATCTTATTCCAAAGCTAGCTAAACTGTACCCATGTTACAGTTGAATCTGGAACAATGTGTTTTTTATGTTTAGACGAGCGTTGATAGCATTGCGACAGTTCTTAACTTTTGTAGTTATGATCTTTTCTATTGTAATTGTTCCAAAATAAAAACTTACTTTTTTATTTTGTTTTTTTTTTTTATCCGGATGCCCTAAAAGTTTCAATAGTGAAACCATTATTTAAAAAAAAACACTAGGGAACTCATGGCTAACTATAGACCAATTATTATTAACATAAGCGGGATATTTACCATGTTTATTCATTTTTCTGAGTTCCCGATATTTCGGCGCTGTTGCAAGCACCATGATCACGGATAAACTGATGGTGTAGCCATGGGTAGTCCAGTGGCTCCAGTGGTAGCTAACATTTGGATGGAACATTTTGAAGAGTTGGCGGTCTCCACTGCATCTGCACCTATAAAACTGTGGAAAAGGTATGTTGATGACGTCTTTGGGATCATTGAAGGAGACCAACAAGAGGTGGAACTATGCTTGGCTCATCTTAACAGCATACATGGTAAAATAAAATTTACCTATGAGATGGAAAATGATAGGACAATTCCATTCTTGGACGTAAAAATAGGGGTTCGTACTGACGGTTCCCTAAGCCACTCAGTCTATAGGAAATTAACTCACACGGATCGATATCTACACGCTGATTCTCACCACCATCCCAGACAGCTGAACTCTGTAGTGACTTCACTCACCAACCGCGCATATGATCTATGCGATGAGGAACATTTACGTGCTGAGCTAACTCATGTGCAGAGGGTCCTACAGAGAAACGGATATACAGGGAAGCCCGCACAACCTAAACAAAAAACGGGTCGTAAGCACCGGAAATGCGAGGTTGAGAGGCAACCAGCATTTTTGCCGTACGTGAGGGGAGTGACAGATAAGGTTGCCAACATTCTTCGGAAATACGCCGTAAAGACTATCTTCACTCCTTTCAAAAAAGTGTCTCAGATGTTGCGTTCGCCCAAGGACAACTTTCCGCTGGAAAAGCCTGGTGTTTATAAAGTAGACTGCAGTTGCGGCTAGTCGTATATCGGTCAGACGAAACGTACGGTAGCTTGTCGAATATCAGAGCATATCAGGGCGGTGAAGATCAACGACACCCAAAAATCGGCCATAGCTCAACATCTTTTGGAATCAGGATCGAACCACTGGATTGAGTTACATAACCCTCAGGTCATCTCGACAGAACGCCACTATATTCCTAGACTGGTTAGAGAAGCTATTGACATTACTAAATATAGGAACTTCAACCGGGATGATGGGTTTCAACTGTCGAGAGCCTGGAATCCAGTGGTTCAGCTGTGTAAAAATCGAAGAAGTGCCGAAAAAAGTTCGCGAGCGGACACAGTGAGTTTCGTGTGTCGGGAACAGAATCGAGTTGCGAGTGACAGTGGTAGCGGTACTGAGTGCAAAAAACGAACAAGAAAGAGGGTAGACCGTTTTGTCTGCTCATAAACACCCACCCGCAGTGACTTCAGTTTATCCGTGATCATGGTGCTTGCAACAGCGCCGAAATATCGGGAACTCAGAAAAATGAATAAACATGGTAAATATCCCGCTTATGTTAATAATAATGTTAGTGACCATGACAGTTTAAAAACTTATATAGACCAATTGCCTTAATTCCGATAATGTCCAAAATGTTTGAAAAATACCGATATAAAGAACTGTACTCATACCTCGAAAATAAAAATATCTTTAGTGAAGAGCAAAAGGGGTTTAGACAAAACATGTCAACCAGTATCGCCATTTATGACTTTTTATACACAGTTATGACAAATATGGACAGGAGAATCCCGGTATGTGCTATATACTGCGACATGACGCAAGCATTTGACTACGTTGACCATGGCATCTTGCTACAGAAATTAGAAGCTTACGGCATAAGGGGAAACATACTGAATCTTATTCAGTCATACTTTACTAATAGAAAACAATAACACATAAATTGAGAGGATTAATTTTAAGACAAAGAAAGAAGAAATTTATGTATCAAGCGAGCGCACACCTACACACGGTGTTCCTCAATGCAGCGCACTCGGATCTTTATTTTTCATATTTTACATCAATGACCTGCCTAGTGCTATTGACCACCCCTTGACTCTCTTTGGCGACGACAGCACTATAACTATAGCATGTAAAAATAAAGACATTTATGAAACTGACAAAAATGAATCTCTGACATCAATAATATCATGGTTAAACAGGAACAAATCAAATCAAATCAAATCATTCATCATTATCACAACCTAAAAATAAACCTAGATAAGACAACTATTATGCATTTTAGGCAAAGGACCCAGGCTGTATGTGACATTAATGCAATTTACAATGACACTGTACTCAATAAAGTCGACGCCACAAAATTTCTAGGAATTATGACTGATTCTAAATTGAACTGGAAGGCACACGTTGAATACCTAAGTAAACGGCTGAGCTCCGCTGCGTACGCCTTATATAAACTGGCCAGATGCCTTAGTAACAGCTTATCATGGTCTAGTAGCATCGTTATTGCGCTACGGTATTGTTTTTTGGGGGATTTCCACAGACAAAGCAATAGCTTTTAAGGCCCAAAAGAGATGCATTCGTGCTATGTTCAATTTGAAGTCGACCGACAGCTGTATACGCTTCTTTAAAAAAATGAAATTATTAAGTCTACCATTTCTTTATATTTTTGAAATTGCGGCATTTGTTAGGGTAAATCAATTTCTATTTCGCATACGTCAAAGACTGCATTAATGGGAAAAAGCGTTTTCTGTATGGCTCCGAAAATGTATAATAAAATCCACAGTCATATAAAGCATTGCCGGTAAAGAAGGATGCCCAAAAAAAACCCAAAGTCGATTAAAATAATTTATGAACAACAGAATAGAGGTCATAAATACGCTATTCGTTTCGCATAAAACCATAACGAAACAGCTGGCAGCAGCATGTAACAATTCTGTGTAGCAAGGCGCGTTGAATAACTGGTTTATTGTTTTGTTACTGTGTTTGTTGCTCAGTCGTGAAAGAGATGGAGAATATAGATAAGGAATTACATTTACGAGAACGAAAGAGATCGCATGTATAAGTCTTCTTATGTATAAGACTTATAACAATGGTCCGATGCGTTGTTGAGACAATTAACGGTCGCTACAAAAGAGACTTCAACATGTTCCGCAACAGAGATTACAAGCAAACCCCCCAAACCTACAAGATTTTCCAAGATTTTCATACCAAGTTTTTTTTTTTATCGTTGCCCCATTCAATGAATTTCTCCTGTATCGTGATTTTGTTCGCTGCAGGCACCTACCATTTAAAGATATCACGGTCGTACTGTTGGGAGCATGTAAGATAGAATTGTACGTACGAAATAGAAGTGTACCGACATCCTCATCATATTAATATTGGTGACTTAGGTAAGAAAACTTTATTAAGAGGACGCATACAGTCGCGGCATGTTCGATTCAGAACGTACATCATGTATCATACATACATCATGTATACACCGGGTCACAACAGCAAAGACGCAATTGTAGAATACGTTTGTTCATGCATTCATGGTCGTCGGACTTTAGGCAGCTGTGCTCATATAATAAGCATGTTAAATATACTACCTTGCTTTTGCAAGACACGAAGGGCTTCAACAGCCAGGGCTTTTTTGATAGCGTTCTCCTAGATTTAGAAAATATGTAACATTTTTAAAATCAGTAAAAGAACGTAGCATATATTCAGTTGTTTTCATTTATTAATTTAATAGCCATATCCTCAATCACTTTTATATGTATATAAGTAATATTTTATATTTATAAACATATATATAATCAGTAGATACTTATAATGTTCAATCTCTCTCAATATTACGCACAATTCGTCACAATATCGTTTGTAAAACCGCTTTAAATATCATAGATTTTTAAAAGTTTCGTCAATTAGTTACGATTTTTTTAATACTTTAATACTTGATGGTTTAATCGAAAACTATTATTGGATTGGGGATATTGTATGTATACTCTACCTTGCCACACATAAATCGTTTTAATCGATTCTGGGTTTTTGCTCCATATATTTTTGGGCATTATCCTTTGTTTAAAAAAAAGATTCGAGATTTATTAACAGACAAGTGTTATTATAATATAAGTGACTTCTTGAATGACACAATTTGACATTTTAATTTTTTGTAGTTCTAGTAGTCCTTAATTGTGACATTTTATAATTAATTTATTTTACTGACTTACCAATGTGTATTACTGACTATTATTACTTGGATTGAAGTGACTTTAGTAATATATTTTTATTTTGTAATTTAGTTTTGTATTGTTTTTTTTTTTATATTTTGAAAATTTGTACGCCTTACGGGTGAAACATGTACGTACGAAATATTAATATTGTGACATCCTGCATGCTTAATTTGCATGTATACACATGTTTTGACAAATCAAATTATCTTTATCTTCACATGAATATGTTCATAATGTTCTACAGAGATCTATGGCCTACTATTTATTTCCGTAAAAAGTTCGAAATAATAAAAATAGTGATCTAGGGACTAGTAGGAAGCACACAAATGCAGTGACATTAAGGCATGTATCGTGTGGTGCGTCCGCGCCGTGCCCGCTGATAGCAGTACATACAACGCAGCCGTGGTACGTATACATAGGGTTGCCAACTTTTTTAATACCAAATATAGTAATTTCGAAGCCATTGCCTGTTAAAATATAGTAGATGGCGAACTGGAAAAAAAAAACGGAACTTAAGATAGTAGTTATGTTTCAAAAACATTTTTATTCTTTAAATGCATGTTTCTTGCTACTATGAACCTTAATTAACAGATTTTTTATTTTAATATTTAATGTCTTGTAATAATTTTTACACTCTAAATTAAGGTTACAAAATACCATTACTTCAGCTTTTATGAGATTAATACTGGCCCTACTGCGATAATCTCGCCATTTGTATTGAAATAAAAATATAGTAGTTTCGCCTACTATATTTTTTCTTTAGAAATCAATCAATCCATACTAATATTATAAATGTGAAAGTAACTCTGTCTGTCTGTCTGTCTGTATGTTACGTTTTCACACCTAAACCGCTGAACCGATCGTCATGAAATTTGGCAGAGATATAGCCTGGGTTATGGAGACGGACATAGGCTACTTTTTACGCGATAACCGACATATACGCGGGCGGAGCCGCGAGCAAAAGCTAGTAGCAAATAATATAGCAGGATACTATATTATATAGTAGGGTTGGCAACCCTACGTATACATGTCTACACATACACGTAACACGCCACATGTGGTGCGCAACTGCTGCTTCGCAGTTACTGATTTTAAACGAACCACGAACACACTTCCTACAAAATTTTGTGAACTCTACAAACTGTACGTTTTTGACTGTTTTATAAACTAACTAGCTTCTGCCCGCGACTTCGTCCGCGTTAAATTTCTTGTTCCCCCGACCCAACCCGTCGCAACACATTGCCTGCCCGTGCTTTTACTTCGTTTTCGCATAAACTTTCATTAAAAAAAAATGGTGTTCTAGTTAATAGGAATGTTATTCTTCCTCAAGAATTAGGCCGTAAAATGAAAAAAAGATTTTTTTCAAATCCAACTCGCAGTTCCAGAGATTAGCGCGTTCAAAAAACAAAAAACCGGCCAAGTGCGAGTTGGACTCGCGCACGAAGGGTTCCGTACCATCCATACAAATCCTTTTCCTTACTAATATTATAAATGTGAAAGTAACTCTGTCTGTCTATTTGTCTGTCTGTATGTTACGTTTTCACGCCTAAACCGCTGAACCGATCGACCTGGGATATAGAGAAGGACATAGGCTACTTTTTTACGCGATAACCGACATCCACGCGGGCGGAGCAAAAAAAACGGCAAAAAAATCATGTCCGTTGTATGGGAGGGGCTCCCATACAACGGACATGATTTTTTTGCCGTCTAATATTTTTTTTTCTGTTTTTTTGTATTTGTTGTTATAGCGGCAACAGAAATACATCATATGTGAAAATTTCAACTGTTTAACTATCACGGTTCTTAAGATACAGCCTGGTGACAGACGGACAGACAGACAGACAGACGGACAGCGGAGTTTTAGTAATAGTCCCATTTTACCCTTTGGGTACGGAACCCTAAAAACGAACTCTTCAGCTTTAGAATAGACTACCTCGCAGAGTTGATCATTATTTTGCTGCGGAGTTATTATAAAACAGTTATATCTCCTAAGATATTCATTGAAATTAAATGATGTAAGGGCAACTTTGTTCAAAATTAAATACTTGTGATGAATAACGTATTTATTTGGATAAGGATTAATACCATGTTTATGAAAACTCCTTCGCAAATAATGCATTAATTTCGAACAAATTTGATTACCATAAAAAAGGTTATAGTGAGTCAATCTTAAAAGATAGACATATGCTGTCGCGGACTTTTTTTTTGAAAATTTTAAGAGGAACAATTCCATCATACATGATATTTGCGTAACTTAAACCGTTTACGCAGCGCACGCAACGGAAGCTCTCAAAAAGGAATAATTTTTCCCGTTTTTGCAACATTTTTCATTTATGCTCCGCTCCTTTTGGTTGTAGCGTGATGTTATAGCCTATAATATTCCTCAATAAATGGACTATCCAACACAAAAATATTTTTTTAATTCCAACCAGTAGTTCCTGAGATTAGCGCGTTCAAACAAACAAACAAACAAACTCTTCAGCTTTATATATTAAAGTACAGATTATTTTTAAGCTGGTACCGTAATCATTTCGCAATCACAAAAAGGGTTATGTTTTTATAAGCTTTTTATTATTCCCTCGTATCTATGCATGAGGGTGTTGCATACGCATTGGGGAAAAAAACAGGAGTCGGGTACTAGACAGTCTAGACTCCCACTACATGGCGCCCCACTACCAACTACCTACGCAACGCTACGATTATAAATAAAGCCACTACAGCTTCCTTAAAGGTCAACGCACATCGGCGGACGGCGGGGCAGGGTATTTTAAATTAACGTAAATTCGTACGTATCTTATGGTCCATTTATATTCTGTGCTTATGGTAACAAGATATAGATTCCAAAGCTCAGAGACTGACCACGAAGCATCAAAGGGGATTTCTCTCTGCAGTATTGGAGAGCTCGCTGGACGATATCGCGGCGGGATGAGAAAACATGCAGCGGGACACGACAGAATGCGGCGTGAGGTAACGGCAGGTTGCGACGGCATCGGCATGTGGTGGGATGCGAAGGCATGCGACGGTATGCGCTGGAGTCCGCTAGCATACGATCACGGGGGAGAGGCAGTGCAAGCAGGAGTGCACTCCGTATTTCCCCCGTGGCATACCGCGGGACGCTGCCGGCATGCCGCAGCATCCAATGGTGCGCCGCGCCGGCGGACGCCCTGGCGGCATCGCAAATTATCAACCAGTGTGCGCTGGCCGATGGCAAATCGTCCTCGATGCTGTACCCCACGTCGGCCAGTGTGCGCTGGCCTTAAATCGCCGAGTTCTTATCAGTATTCGATTCTGATGATGTTGTGCGATTTTTGCGAGGCCCGCTTCTCATTGTAGCTGGAGATATTTCACCCAATCCACCGACCACTACTATGTAGTGTCTACCACCAAGTGAGTGTCTTTCCGCAGGGTTTTACTTTCCGCCTGTCCCGTATAGGCCGAGAGCCGACGCCCTGTTGCCACCATCGTGTTAACTGCCTCGACGACACGACGCATCACACTCTGGAGGTGTGCCCAGCCTGGGATGTGCAGCGCCGTGACCTTGTCGCGGCGGTCTCAATGCAGCGGATAACCTCTCGCTTCCGGTCGTGGTTCAGTCCATGGTCGGGACTCTGAAGTGCGATGATTATTGATGGTCGATAGCAGCACCTATAACGTAACATTTTCAAGGCTATACTTGTTGTAATTCGTTGTTCAGGCAGAGACGGTGGCGGTGGGTTCATAGTATACGAGGATCATCAATTGAGAATTTTATTGTGTTTTGAATACGTGAATATTTTGGGGCTTCAGGGAAAATGCTCGAATTGTCCAAGACGCGAATTTTTACAAGACGTGACGTTGTTACTAATACAACAGGCATTATCTGCGCTGATTGGTTTTTTGGCCAACTTCTAACAACCTCGAAATTCCAGTCCAGCTTAGTAACTCGTCGACGAATTGAGAATTCAAACTTATACACGTACGCTATTATTATTGTGTTCATGTAGCTATAAGTATGCTAATTACTTCGGTTAAAATGAATTGATAATAAGTAGCCTCATAACATGGAGGACAGCCAGTACAATACGATATAATGACCGCGCGTCAGCGTGCAGCATTTGAATAAATCGCACTGCTATTGTTTTTGTCCGAAATTGTTAGCCTTTTCAGTACAGTATGATTAATAGCCTCGACTTCCTTATAGATAGCACTTACAAAGACTATCCACGTTACTTTTTACAGACGCTATTTAAAAAAGGATATTTATGTTAATACACTTAATTACTCATTTGACTGTTGACTGAAGGCTCAAAATAATATCGTTTTCCCTGGCTCCCTCTTCAGTGGCAGTCTGTTGGCCGCTTGGAGATATCGAAACGTAGTGTGAAGTAGATCGTGGTGTAGCACTAGCTATTGACGTGTTGATCGATGAGGCACGCGGAGCTAACGCACGCTGATAAATTTTTCATGTCAGGTTAGTTTCCGAAACTGAACATATATTTGATGATTTTGCGAATTAGATGACTGCTTTCCAATCGTCCTGCGTCTGTCCGTCTTTTTACATTGTAATAAAACCAGAATGCTTAAAATGCGCTAAAGTTCGTGTTGGGGCGCAGTCGTTGGTGTCGTGCTATGTGTGAATCAGAGGCGGGCGGCGCCGGCGCTATATTTAGCATCCACCGCCTGCCCGCCAAGCCGCCATCGCGCCACGGCGGAGCCGTCTGCTGCTGCCCTCTGCCCATATCGAAGAAACACTAGTCTGTATGTACGCCACCCGGCAACGTAGTACAGAGGGCGTGAAGCGGAACTCCCATTCTTAAATGTGCAACACAAAATAAGTAGGAAGAACAGCAGTTGGAGCAGTCCCAGTGTTCGGTTGAATAAGCTTTTAATAACGAGCTGCTAATTGAAACAAGACTATCCTTTTTAATGGTTCGTAAACGATAGTAACTAACTGTCCGAGGTCTTTTACAGGCCGTTGTTACAAGTGGTCCTTCTGTTCGTTGTCCCGAATGGGGGAACGAGTCATCGAGTGCGACGCTTGGCCACTCGGGACAGTCGCGACACCGGCGGCGCGGGCGGCGCACCCACCCTCGCCACTCAATCGGCCTGCGCCTAATTAACTAGCCGGCAATCCGGCTTATGACACGCAACCGAACAATGATAACTTTTATTTAAACTACCACATCGTTATATACTTAAATGACTTCAAAGTATTGTTTTAAATCTTGTTTTGATGGTTTTGATCTCTTTGTGCAGAAAAAATAACTGCTCTCTGTTCCTTCGCCTTTATAATTACATGAATCTGATTGACGCAACACAGCACAAGCAATCCTAGGTGATTTTGGTCTCTGACATAAAAGTCGTATTGTTGTTTTGATTTCCTACTCATTGGAACATTGCACAGTGTTAAAAGCGGTAATCCTCTTTTTATTTGTTTAATGGACACTACAAACTATTTCAATTGTAAGAGTAGAACTCACGAAGTCTAGATGTTTTTGTAACCAGAATTATGGCCATTTACATTATTTTCTATAGAAACAAAAAGAAAACCATAGAAACGCCAGTGATATAAAAGTACTAGTTAAATACAGTTGTTTTATATGTAATACTAGCTTTTTCCCGCGGTTCCGCCCGCGTGGGTGTCGGTTATCGCGTTAAAAAGTAGCCTATGTCCTTCTCCATAACCCAGGCTATATCTCTGCCAAATTTCATGACGATCGGTTCAGCGGTTTAGGCGTGAAAACGTAACATACAGACAGACAGACAGAGTTACTTTCACATTTATTATTAAAGGATTAATTATCTCCATTATCCACCAATCCCTATAATTTCATCCTTAATAATAACAAAACTATGCCGTTTTTAGTGTTATTTCTTTTTTTTCTCTTAATTCTTTACGAATGTGGATTTTATTATTTAACCAGAGGTTCCTTAGTATCTTTTCTATAAACCATAAAAATATCTAATTTTACTCATGCAAGATTTCAGAGATATTTAAGTTTTTTTAAACTGTGTCAGGGCTGTCACCAAATCGTATTTTTTTTTTCTGTTACATAAAATTTTGATAACACACATTCTAATAAAGTGGTCTGTCGATAGTTCTTAACAGAAGAAGAATTCTACACATCCTTTTTGTGTAAGCCTATTTTTAATAATTATTTTTAAATCTCTAGTCAGTCGCATATCGTTTTTTTAGATACTTTATCTAAAAAAATTGCGCTCGACTAGGCTGACTGAGATTGAGGTGGTGTCAGAGAAAACGATTAATCCAATAACATTGTATTATTATCGAAGGAAACTGATAACCTAGATTTGTAAATATAATTATTGAATAATAATATTTACATCTATATATATAAAAATGAATCCCTATTTCCCTTGGTCACGGCATCACGCGTGAACGGCTGGACCGATTTCGCTAATTATTTTATTGTTGTGTTTGTTATTGTCAGGAGAAGGTTCCTATGTGTTTTTTTTTTTTTTTTTATGTTTTTTACGAAAAATTAGGGTAGGGTAGAGTAGGGTAGGGAAGTTAGGTAGGTAGATAGGGTAGGGTAAGGTAGGGTAGGGTAGGGTAGGGTAGGGTAGGGTAGGGTAGGGTAGGGTAGGTAGGTAGGTAGGTAGGTAGGTGGGTAGGGTAGGGTAGGGTAGGGTAGGTAGGTAGGTAGGTAGGGTAGGGTAGGGTAGGTAGGTAGGTAGGTAGGTAGGGTAGGGT
Source organism: Dryobota labecula (assembly GCA_947523025.1). Classification (NCBI taxonomy): domain Eukaryota; kingdom Metazoa; phylum Arthropoda; class Insecta; order Lepidoptera; family Noctuidae; genus Dryobota; species Dryobota labecula. Next base: position 25,915,333 of record OX383297.1, read on the forward strand.
AGGGTAGGGTAGGTAGGTAGGGTAGGGTAGGTAGGTAGGTAGGGTAGCGTAGGGTAGGGTAGCGTAGGGTAGGGTAGGTAGGTAGGTAGGTAGGGTAGGGTAGGGTAGGTAGTTAGGTAGGTAGGTAGGTAGGTAGGTAGGTAGGGTAGGTAGGTAGGTAGGTAGGTAGGTAGGTAGGGTAGGGTAGAGTAGTGGAGTTTATACTATAGCTTTTGACAGAACGAAGTCTGTCGGGTCAGCTAGTATAATTATAATTTTTCAGAGAATGTGTAAACCTATATATTATGGTTCTACCAAAATATGTAAATATATATGTGTACGATAAACTCAATGTACAGGATATACTTAGGTATTTAATTAAATTATTCCAGAGGATATCGGATATGCAAAGAAAAGTTACAAAACAGGTTTTAAAAAAAAATTACGTTTTATAATATAGTATTTATACTATATTATAAAACGTAATTTTTTTTTTAAATTTTTTAAATTTTTAATTTTTTAATTTTTTTTTTTTTTTTTTTAAACTTATATGTACACAATTATAGTACTTATAAGTACTATAATTGTGTACATATAAGTTTAACTCTCCTGACAATCTGTAAATATACTCGTATTATTGTTACTCCCCAAAATCTATGTAAATAGAATTTGTGTACGGGGCCATTCAAGTATTACGTAAACAGAATTTTAGTAATTTTGAACCCCCACCTCCCCCTTGTCAGCAAAAGTAAACAAAGCTCATAAGGGGGTATGAGCTTTGTTTACTTACTTACTCCCTTTGCTTACGTAAACATTGGTATTTTTTTAATCTGTTCAGGTTTCTTTACTGTTATTCATGAGTCTAGAAATAAGGAATTTATAGACTAAAAGTAATTGAATGCCCATTTAAGTAAATTCCCTACTTCGGTTTTTTCTAACCATAAAAAATCGCGTGAGAGCGAAAAAGCAATATCAATTATTTTGGGGAATCTCTGAACATAGGGTTGCTATCTTTGTTCAAATCAAATTCAATTAAATTTTGCAATTGAATCTGAAAAGTAAATTAATAAATATTGCTGACGTAATCCTATCATCCAGCCCCCATCCCCCATGTCATCAAAAATAATCAAAGAAAAAGACCCCCCCGCCCCCTTTGGTGCTTACGTAATAATTGAATGACCCCTACAATAAACTCAGTATAACTTAGTTATAAGAGAGTAATTATTTGGTCATTCCATTGTGTATTATGTCGTTAAATCTAAAACTCTTTAATCATGTAAATTAATTTAATACTTTCCCACTCCGCACCCTTTCGATAGGTGGTGAAATCCTGGATAAAAATGTTCAAGCTCACGGATTTTTTTAAAATAAATGTGTTTTAGATTATTGAAGTATCTTATGATAGGTATGTAATATGCACAACTATATCTCTATCGCATACAAAAATAATAGTAAAAATATTTGGTATTGAGCAGTTGAGCACCCTAAAACCATAGAAATAAATATGAAACTTTAGAAGCATTTTACTGCAAAATCTTGTAAGATAAACATTCGAGATTTTTTTTTATAATACATGTAGTTCTGTAGAATATGTCATATTAATATAAAATCCATATTCGCAAAGATTAAGTAAATATAAAATAAAAAAAATAGATTTACGTCTTCTATTAAAAGCATTTTTTATATTGTTATGTCTAATATGTGCCAAAAAATCATTGCTATGTGGCTATAGTAGTGGAAAAATAAAAATATGTTTTTTAAATACATAATTTTAGATTTGTTTGAAATTCTATGGAAAACTAAAAATCGCCGTAACTTCGTTTCTATGTACATCTGCACTTCGGGAGTTCTACTCTGACAATTGAAATAGTTTGTAGTATCCATTAAACAAATAAAAAGAGGATGACCGCTTTTAAGGTCGTTTTTCACACTGTGCATTGGTATCTAAATCAATTATGTAGGTATAAGACACAGCGAATTGTTACGCTTGCAAATGTAATTGGAATTTGTAAATTGAAAGGAATTTCCTTGTCCCTTCACTGTATTGTGTTAGCATACGCAATAATCGATGGTCGATTAACTAATATTATTTGTGGGTTGCAACATTATTTTTAAATATTTCATCCTTTTTAATTGTGGCAACCCTCGGATGACTTTTCAAGAAGGCGGGAGGATTTTTTGGTTTGCTGATTCTCAAAGTGGTCTCGGGTTAAAAATTAATAGTGTTACGTACCAATAAAGTGGTTTGTACAAGCGAGACTTTAATTCTAACAAGTCAGAAGTGTGCTAAAGTGTATTTACGCGCCTGATGCTGCGGTTTCCTGGACCAAGGTCAGATCTGAACATAATTACCTGTGATTTTGAGACAAACTTGTTGTCGTTATAAAGTACGTGCAAACAAGGCTCAAAAAGTTAGAGCAATATAATAACATCGTGTGATTGTTGGGAAATACTTACGACACCATCATAGTGATAGTTGGGATACTCCCATCCTAGTGAAAGTGATGCCAGTTTTGGTTGTTTATTTACATGTAATCAAAGACAATTTTGGTTACTGAAGTGAATGCTTATTAAAAAAAAATGGATTTGAATAGACCATAATTGCGACGTAATACTGATCGTCGGAAATATCTTGTTGCTGGTTGAAGTTGAATAACTTTGTACGAATGGGAGCAGGAGCCTGCATGTTTAATGAACCGGAACAAATCCTAAATTACTTGCCTGCAGTGTCCCAACACGACAATAATACAACTACTTCTAACTTCCGTAACCGGAATAATGCGCCATCTAAGAATTCCAATAAGTTATCTAGTGAGCCAACTAAAACCAGTACAAATGATAACATTCGATGTTTCAATTGCAACGAGCTAGGGCACATAAGTTTAAAATGTAAAAAACCCATTAAACGATGTAACTTTTGTTTTAAATTGGGGCATGATACTAAAGACTGTCGTAGAAGAAACGCAAATAACAGTGACGATTTAATTAAAACAAATACCGCTACTGACCAAAGTAAAACTATCTTGTGCATTACTAATAGTGATTCCGCAAATTCAAAATATTATAAAAATGTCAGAATAAATAACGTGATCCTGTAAGTATACGTTGGTCTCGGTAGTAAATGTACTCTTGTAAGAGAATCCAATGCAAAACTTATAGTCTATGATTGGGATATAGAAAATTTACCCATTTTACAAGGATTCGGAAATTCCTCTGTAAAGCCATTAGGAAAGTTTATAGCAATTTTAGAAATTGCCTCAGTTAAAGCTGAAACAGAAGTTCTAGTCGTAGATGATCATTATTTAAATACAGCAACTTTAGTAGGCCAGTCATTTACGGAAAAACCAAACGTTATTATTTTAAAAACAACGGATGAACTAGTATTTATGCATACACCAGATATTGTTAATGTCGTGTTTAAGATTAAGATATACGCAGATGGTGACAAAGTAATAAAACCCAAAACTATAATGCTAATCGATGCTATTACCAATGACACATATAGTGGCGGCTTGTGGGTACAATACAGTCTTCGGATTTTACTGCAGAATGAATATGCTGTTTTGGCTGAAGTTTTTGAGTTTGAAGAGGGTAAAGGATATTTAATGCTAGCAAATTTATCATCTAATGATTTAAGCATTAAGAAAGGAACTTTATTAGTTCGGGGTCAACAATACCAAGAAGTTAATAAGGAATATATAGGTTTAACGACGGATACTAAAAATTATGAAGATTTACCTTTATAAGATATAAAAATTTGTACGGAAGTAACAGAACAACAAAAGGTAAAGTTATTTGATTTGTTAAAAAAGTATAGGGATTGTTTTGCAATGAACTTAGGAGAGTTAGGAAAAACTAATTTAACAGAAATGGATATTACGCTGACAGACAATAGACCAGTATATCAGTATACACTGTGGCATTTTAGTCGTCTTACAAAAGAAGTCCACTCAATGTATCCGACATAAAATACCTCTAGGCGTGATTAAAAATTTGTTACCATTAATTAAAATAATAGGTGCAAAGAAAAATAAATAATGCATTAGAATTATGAACATCCTGTTTATAATGTTTACGTATTAAACGGTAGAACATACCTACCCAGCGCACGAGCGAGTAGATCATTCCATCGCTGGCTTACCCAATCAAGCACAGTCCACGTTGATTGTCATCCAATGAGAAGTTCTAACGCTATGCGGCGCGTGCCACGCCCCCCACCCCTTTCACAAAAAAATAGGTGAAGGTCACTCTCACAGTGTCTCAGTTGCGTCCGAATATCGGAAGTGGAAGTGCGCGCGCGCGCTACCGGTCATCGACCATTGTTCGCGATCGCTAGAGAGATTAGGTACCTACCTACTTCACAATGAGTGATATGAACTATCAATTCTCGAATGTCGAGTACCTGCACATGGTACTCCTGTACGCAATAATGGATTATTTTGAACGACACCCGTGCACAGGTAAAGCTTAACTAACTACTTGCATGTGTAAACAAAAAGTGATCATTTGTAAATACGTAATTAGTGTAAATAATTCAGTTGATTCCAATTTTTTAAATACGCCGGAAACAATTTACGTACTGCCAGTTTCATTAACTATCTTTTGTTTTGTTATTTGCCCAGGTTAGAGATGGAAATTCTGGATTTTTAACGTACGTAGGTACCTGAGTCAAATTTCTATCTGTCGAACGAAAACAAATTTATCAGTTATTGAAATCAGCCGTATGTTTGTAACTTAAATCGTACCTCTTTTAATAATCTGCACTTAGTATGTACCTACTCGTATCTATCTTACACAACTTAGTTTGGGTTAAATATCCTTACAAACTACTACATACATACCGAGAACATTAACCTCCTTACTAATAAACGTTGTATAGCGTCTGTATAGTTACACAACGCTTTGTCTTCTTCTTTCGAAAGTCAAATTACTGACGAGTGAAAGAGAGAAATCGGTGTGTAACTATACAGACGCTATACAACGTTTATTAGTAAGGAGGTAAGGTTGCAATAGTATGAAACACATTTTTACACTAGGGTGAATGAACTCTGATAAACATGTGGCCGCTCCATTCCGCGCGACCTTGTACCGCTAAAACGCTCGTGGCTACTTTGGTGTCATTTTTTGTTATGGCTCTGACCGCGCGCTCGTAACAGGGTGTTTCAAATTGCGTCATGCGTCATACTTATTTAATACTATTAAATTTTTTGAATTATTCAAATGGTTTTTATTTTGTTATTTTTTGTTATGAATGATTAGTAGTCATTGGATACATGAAGTGGGCTGCCGTTGTAAGACGGTTAAAATTCCACGGTGTATATATAATCCTTATAGAATATCACACAGTGAGCGTGATCACCTAAATACAATTATTGAGGAATTATTATTGAACGGTATAATTCGCGATTTTCTTCGGATTATTCGAGTCCTGTTATCTTAGTGAGTAAGAAAAATGGAGGTAAACGATTATGTATCGACTATAGGGCCCTAAATAGAAAAACGTTAAAAGATAAATATTCCTTGCCTCGCATTGAAGACCAACTAGACAGATTAGGAGGCAACAAGTTCTTCATAAGCCTTGACCTCACTTCAGGGTACTATCAGGTGCCTATGAGTGAGGCCAGTAAGCGATTTACTGCGTTTGTAACACCGGATGGTTTGTATGAGTTTGAACGAATGCCCTTTGGACTTGCCAATGCACCTAGTGTTTTTCAAAGGACGATTAACTGTATGTCTAAGGGTAAGCAAAACTTGGCGTTGGCTTATATGGATGATCTATTAGTGACTTCACGTTCAATTGAAGAGGGTTTGGATAAGCTGGAAAAGGTTTTTCAATTATTAAGGTCTGCTCATCTAACATTAAATCTTAAAAAGTGCGATTTCTTTCAGACTCGAACACATTATTTGGGCTACGAGATTAGTTCAAATGGTATCCGACCCGGGGCTGCCAAAATTCAAGCTGTAGCAGATTTCCCTTTACCTAAAAATGTTCACGAGGTCCGACAGTTTGTTGGCCTTACAAGTTATTTCCGACGGTTTATTCAAAATTATTCTATGATAGCAAAACCTCTAACGATTCTTGCTAAGAAAAATGTTTCCTGGTGCTTTAACGATCCTCAAATAAAAGCATTTATTGAATTAAAAAATAAATTAACCACCCGAACTGTTTTGGCATTATATAACCCTAAGGCTGAATTAGAAATTCACACTGACGCTAGTAAAATCGGTATAGGAGCAATGTTGCTACAACGGGTGGATTCAGATAAAGTATTCCATCCTATAGCTTATTATAGCCGTCAAACGACACTAGACGAAAGCAAATTACACTCGTATGAGTTGGAAACTTTGGCAGTAGTTTGTGCTTTGAATAGATTTAGAGTTTATGTTTTAGGTAAATCGTTTACAGTTGTCACTGATTGTGCCGCTATACGCAGCACTATGACAAAGAAAGATTTAATACGGAGAGTAGCGCGTTGGTACATATTAATGCAGGAGTACGATTTTATTGTAGAACATCGCGATGGTAATAAGATGAGTCATGTTGATGCACTGTCACGCAACCCATGTGACTGAATCCTATGACGTAGTAAAGGTGGTTGATGTTTTAAAAATAGATGACGATGCGTGGTTGCGCACAGTACAGGAACAGGATTCAGAAATACAAAGGATAGTTAATATTTTGAATGATTCAGAAACAAAAGACATTGTCGGGGTTCTTAAGGGTCCGTGCACGAAAAAAACTCTCTTTTGGCAATTTCTTATCTAATTGTGAGAACACTTGAAATAATCGAAACATTAAGTCTGTGTTACTATAAAAGTACAGTTTTCATGGTGCTAAACCATTCGTGTCAGTCACAGCAGCTTTTAATAGTTTCATCATTTTTGTGCTCTCCAAAATATAGTTTATTTCGCCATGGATTTACTTAATGAAGATATTGTATAATCATTAAATAAAATTTTGATTATATTTCAAGGATAGCTGAAGACTAATTTGTGATTTTTAAATTTCTTGATATGATTTGCTAAATAATAGGAAAAATATATATTACTGACGAGGTTTAAAACAAAAAAAGATTTTTTCAATATTATTTTCTGCTATATTTTGTATGGAAGTTGAAAAAAGTGGTTCCGCCACATGCAAGAAGAGCATATAATGATGTTGATGATATTTTTTAATGTTCAAAATCAAAAGTAGTTTCTTGTAGAATGATGATCAAATGTCAGTCTCGCGTCATTTTTCGGAATACTTGTTGCAAATATTAGTGATTTACCGTAAATACTTAATTTATTTGAAAAATCCCTTTCAGCCACATGCAAAACAACGAATACGACTTTTCAAATCTCAAATAATTTTGTTTAAATTATTTTTCCCTTTCTCACAACCAATGAACAAAATTGATGAAAATCAGTCGATTTCGTGCACGGCCTCTTAAGAACTATGTATACTGTTAAAAATGGCCGTTTGTACAGAATAACTACTGATAAAAATTATGTAATCAATTTAAAGTGGGTAGTTCCAAAATCAGTAAGATGGCAAATAGTGCGTATGAATCACGACGATGTTGGTCATTTCGGTTTTGATAAAACTTACAGTAGGATTAATCAGATTTACTGGTTTAAAAAAATGAGACGTTTTATTAAAAAATATTGTATTTTTTGCTTAAATTGTGCCCACAATAAGTTACCAGCTGGAGCTAAAGGGGAGCTTCATCCAATCCCAAAAATTACTAAACCGTTTGATACACTTCATACCGATCACTGTGGTCCCTTTCCCATCAGCAAGAAGAAGAATTGTCATATTTTGGTGATCATTGATGCCTTCACAAAATTTATTTATATAAAGCCAGTAAAAAATGTTAAAAGTAGTTCAGGTGTTTACGGAATATTTCTCGCTCTTCGGAGTACCACGTCGTCTGATATCTGATCGCGGCACTAGTTTTACGAGCAAAGAGTTTTCAGACTTTATTCATAAAAGGGGCGTTAAACATATCTTAAACGCGGTTGCCTCTCCCAGGGCCAATGGTCAGGTTGAGAGGTACAATCGGACTATTGTTGATGCAATAACAGCTGCTAATCACAATAAACAGGAAAATGAGTGGGATTTGTGTTTACCTTAGATACAGTGGTCTTTGAACAACACTATAAACAAATCCACTGGTCGTACTCCTTCGGAAATGTTGTTTGGGGTTCAAACCACTGGCGTTTCGGATAGTTTCATGAATCCACTTGTCGCGGAATCTCATACCCCGTTAGATCGCGATGAAATTAGATCAGGTGCAGACTCGCGAATTCAAATAAGCCAACAAGTACAAAAAGAGCGTTTTGATAAGTCACTTAAAAAACCAACTGTGTATAAAGTAGGAGATTTAGTTCGTGTAGAAAAAGATATTCGTACAGACCCTGGACACAGTCGTAAACTAATAGCAAAATGTATAGGACCGTACAGAATTTCTAAAATAATAGGCAACGATCGCTATGAAATAGAGGACACTCCTATTACTAGGAAAGAAGGTTGCATACCATGTAGGTCTGTTTATGCCGTCGATAGGTTACACCCTTGGCTTGTTTTTAATCGAGATGCGATGTCGAGTGATTCAGAGTAATAAAGTCAGTATTATTATTGTTGTTGTAGTGATAGAATTGAGGTTATGTCAAATTAACAGTGAATGTAAGAATTGTGATTTAACAATATTGCTAGTATGGTCATGAATGCTAATCAATTTGCTAACGATACCCTCACACTTGGGCAACATAGAAAAAATATTTATCATATTAGATTTATGTCTACTTTAAGAATTTATTAAAGCGATATCTAATGTAAGAATTGTATTCTATGAATAAAGAGAATAGTATTGATAAGTAAATGCGGAAGAGTTAAAAAAATGTTTGTTTTTTCTTATTAATTAACGTTGACGTGAAAATTAAATTAAGTGAACAAATTTGTTGCAATACAAGTGAAATGTAGCGAGAAGATAGAGATGATGATGATGATAAATGATAATAAGAGATAAAAGTGAGTCACAATAAGTGAGAGTACTTGTAATCGATGTTTATTTATAAGAGTGAGTCACTACAAGTGAGAGTACTTGTAGTCGATGTTTAGTGATAAGAGTGAGTCACTACAAGTGAGAGTACTTGTAGTCGATATTTAGTTATGAGTGAGTCACTACAAGTGAGAGTACTTGTAGTTGATGTTTAGTGATAAGAGTGAGTCACTACAAGTGAGAGTACTTGTAGTTGATGTTGAGTGATAAGAGTGAGTCACTACAAGTGAGACTACTTTTAGTCGATTTAAGTGGTAAGAGTGAATGAGTATCTAATTAATAGTAAGGATCTTGTAATATTTGTTTCTCTATGAATGACTTTTTTTTTGCTTCCTTTTTCTCTCTTGTTTATTTTTAACTTTGTTAAACGCGAGGCCGTGTTTGACGTCATGATTACCATACGCAATAATCGATGGTCGATTAACTAATATTATTGGTGGGTTGCAACATTATTTTTAAATATTTCATCCTTTTTAAGGCTTTGACTGCCAGACAACAGACACAATAGAAAAACTATTGTTAGCGGTCACCGGTGACCGCGGTGGCAGTCAATGTGTTAATTGTGGCAACCCTCGGATGACTTTTCAAGAAGGCGGGAGAATTTTTTGGTTTGCTGATTCTTAAAGTGGTCTCGGGTTAAAAATTAATGGTGTTACGTACCAATAAAGTGATTTGTACAAGCGAGACTTTAATTCTAAACAATTGTAAGCACTAAGCAGCATTTGGTTCATTCATTCAGTCGTTACAGAATGGTATTTTTTATTGAGTACAGGTATCCTGTTGAATGCATCCTTGTTTACAAAGTTTGAGGAAAAAATGCCAACGTGACGATCGACCTTGTAAGTCGCGCACTGTATTGGGTATGAATTAGTTCTTGGAAGTAAAACGAAATGGGTAATGAATTCAATAGTCGTTGGTGCTGGGCGGTCGGAGCGCGGCCGACGCGACGCGGCTGGCGTAAACAATCAATGCGTGCGCGCAGCTCAGGCTTCCGGCGCGCGCGCCTCGTCGCAACCTAATGAGCCGCGCACGGCCGCACGCATACTCCCGCACTGAAAGCTGCTGTGCGATTCTCTCACTGCTACTAGTGCTACGAGTGTTGCTGTCACGCACTATGACTCTTGATTCTGTATTTTAGGCCCGTATCACAGAACCTATCTCAAGACTCAAGCTTTACTTAAAACTAGTTTCAACCAATCAAGTGATTCAAGTGACTAGCTAGTTTAAAGGAATGCCTTAAATAATACTTAAACTAGCTTAAAGTCACATTTTTGACTCTTGATTGAGATTCTGTACTACGGGCTTTACAGAGGCCAAGAAGTAGTATAAGTAGTCATTCGCATTTTGTGGAAAATTGAGGACCTGCGCATAGAGCATGTGGGGTGTTCATTTATAGTATACTAGCTTTCGCCCGCGGCTCCGCTTGCGTGGATGTCGGTTAAATCGAAAAAGGAGCCTATGTCCTCCATATCTCAGGCTATATCTCTGCCAAATTTCAGCGGTTTAGGCGTGAAAACGTAACATACAGACGGACAAAGTTAAAGTCAAATCATTTATTTCAAATAGGCTTGTAAAAGGCACTTTTGAACGTCAAAAATTACAAAAATAGTTAATTGAATTTAGTTGCCTTTTCCAAAAGGTAGTTATGTATGGAGAAGAATGGACAAGAAACTCCATACTTACTCTTCTAAAATGTTAAAAAAAATTGTATTCATTAATTAATAATTGTAGGTGAAGACGATGCCCCTAGTATAAAAATTACTATACCACAATAGGTAAAAATAATGAAAAGTGAAGTAATGACAGACAAATTAATAAATGCGATAGAGGTGCTCACATATTTACAAACATTGTATATAAATTTCCTAAAAATGTAAAATGTAATAAGTCATTGTGTGAGTTAAAGTATATTCATCACAGAAAAATAAAATTAATATAATAAAAATTATACAGTTAAATTAGCAACCAGTTTGACACTACCACATAAAAGATGTATGTACTTTAGATAATCTAAAAAATTGTTGATCTACTTTATCTTTATTTCTAGTATTAAAACTATGTCTATCACTGATTTTATTGAAAAGATTTAGATTTTTTCTTACATACATAATCTATACTAATCTATACTAATATGTAAAAGCTGAAGAGTTTGTTTGTTTGTTTGAACGCGCTAATCTCAGGAACTACTGGTTGGAATTGAAAAATTATTTTTGTGTTGGATAGTCCATTTATTGAGGAATATTATAGGCATATTAAGTTACGCAAATATCATGTATGATGGAATTGTTCCTCTTTAAATATTCCAAAAAAAAGTGAACGACAGCACATGTCTACGAGTATCTTTTAAGATTGACTCACTTTAAACTTTTTTATGGTAATCAAATTTGTTCGAAATTAATGAATTATTTGCGAAAGAGTTTTCATAAACATGGTATTAATCCTTATCAAAATAAATACGTTATTCATCACAAGTATTTAATTTTGAACAAAGTTGCCCTTACATCATTTAATTTCAATGAATATCTTAGGAGATATAACTGTTTTATAATAACTCCGCAGCAAAATAATGATCAACTCTGCGAGGTAGTCTATTCTAAAGCTGAAGAGTTATTTTTTAGGGTTCCGTACCCAAAGGGTAAAATGGGACCCTATTACTAAAACTCCGCTGTCCGTCCGTCTGTCTGTCTGTCTGTCCGTCTGTCCGTCTGTCACCAGGCTGTATCTCAAGAACCGTGATAGTTAAACAGTTGAAATTTTCACATATGATGTATTTCTGTTGCCGCTATAACAACAAATACAAAAAAACAGAAAAAAAAATATTTAAGGTGGACTCCCATACAACGGACATGATTTTTTTGCCGTTTTTTTTGCTCCGCCCGCGTGTATGTCGGTTATCGCCTAAAAAAGTAGCCTATGTCCTTCTCTATATCCCAGGTCGATCGGTTCAGCGATTTAGGCGTGAAAACGTAACATACAGACAGATAGACAGACAGACATACAGACAGAGCTACTTTCACATTTATAATATTAGTGTGGATAGCTTTTGCCTGCGGCTCCGCCCGCGTGGATGTCGGTTATCGCGTAAAAAAGTAGCCTAAGTCCTTCTCCATATCCCAGGCTATATCTTTGCCAAATTTCATGACGATCGGTTCAGCGGTTTAGGCGTGAAAACGTAACATACAGACAGACAGACAGACAAATAGACACACAGACAGAGTTACTTTCACATTTATAATATTAGTAAGGATAAGGATTTGTATGGATGATACGGAAATCTTCGTGCGCGAGTCCGACTCGCACTTGGCAGGTTTTTTGTTTTTTGAACGCGCTAATCTCTGGAACTGCGAGTTGAATTTGAAAAAATCTTTTTGCATTTTACAGCCCAATTCTTGAAGAAGAATTACATTCCTATTACACATTTATTTATTACACATTTATTAACACCATTTTTTTTAAATGAAAGTTTATGCGAAAACGAAGTAAAAGCACGGGCAGGCAATGTGTTGCGACGGGGTGGGTCGGGGGAACAAGAAATTTAACGCGGACGAAGTCGCGGGCAGAAGCTAGTATTTTCATAAATGAATTGGTAAGGTACCGTCATAATATTAATCGTTTTAAATAGTTCCCTAAGGATTCGCGGCGATGTAGATTATAAATGGCTCTGACAGACCTCTTTTGGAAAATAAAAATGGATTCAATGTCAGCAGCCCGACCCCACAGTAAAATGCCATATGACATAATGCTGTGGAAGTAGCTGAAATAGATCATACGCGCGATTTCTATATCTGTTAACTGTCTTATCTTTCGAACACCATACGCGGCCATGCTTAGCCGCCCCGCAAGAGATGTTATATGAGGTCCCCATTGTAATTTCTCATCTAGCGTGACTCCTAGGAAAACCGTTTGATTAATAAATTCCATTCAATATGATGTCATATTCGCTACTTCTAACATTAGGTAATTTAAATCGAATGTATTTGGTTTTATTTTTAAATTTAGTACCAAATTATTTATCGTAAACCAATTTTGGATCTGAAGAATAGAGTTATTCACGTCGTCAAGTTTTTGGGACCGTCGATCTATTTTAAAAATCAATGATTTGTCATCTCAATAACACCATCTTCAGTTGATTTTGATGTAATTGGGGTAAATTGTTAATGTAAACTAAAAAGAGGAATGGACCCAATATCGAACCTTGAGGAACGCCCATTTTCATTTCAGATCCTAATGAGTTTATGCGGTTTACCTGAACTTTTACCTTCCTATCCGTCAGGTATGATCTTAGTAAATCAAGAGCGGTATTTTTAATCCCATAGTGCTCTAGTTTCAGCAGAAGTGTCTCATTGTTTACGCAATCAAACGCCTTAGAGAAGTCGCAAAAGATTCCAATGGCATCTTTTGCTTCTTCCCAAGTGTTAAAAATGTTCTTTATTAGGGTAACACCGGCGTCAGTTGTACAACGCCCTTTGGTGAAACTATACTGTTGTTCTTAAAGAAAGAGTTTTTATTAAAGTGACGTAACATTTGATTGAGCTTCAACATTTCAAAAACCTTACTGAGAACTGGAAGAATTTACACAGGCCTATAATTATTAGGTTATTTACTATCACTGGATTTGAACAATGGAACTCATCGATTTAGAATACCCTAGATATACCGTCAACGCTTGAAATGTGTCTCGATACAACTGTGCTTAAATTACTTCTAAGCACACTTGCGCTCTCAGTAACGCGCGCTTCGTTGTCGGGTGAACATGCCAAAGTGCTCCGTAAAAAAGTGCAAAAATAATACTTTAACCACGTTGAAAAGGGATGGCATATCGTATTTTCGATAAGTACTAGATAATAGTTTTATAATGTAGTGAATTTGTGGCAAAATACGCCTTCAAACTCATTAAAAACATTTTTTTTTAATTTATTTCAATACGTCCCTTCATTTGACGCTACGCAGTTGGCTTTTTCCCTCGCGCAGCACTTGTATTAAGTGGAAAGGAGATGGAAGATGTATAAAGTGGAACATAGTCAAATATTAAATGAATAGAGTCGCTTATTGTTTTTTCCTTTCTGCGGTATGTCAATAATATGGAATTAACATAGAATAACTATAGCCTGTCCGGAGATGAGCACAATTTATTTGAATGGTGATTGGTGTTTTTTATATTATAGTTATTATTAATTGAAAGGGAAAAATGGCGAAAAATTATAGCTAATGAGAGGAGTGAAGATTTTTTTAAGCCAAATGATTATATAAAAAAAAATATTGTGTGGTTCGCTCTTGTCACTTCTCAGAAAATGACATGTATTATACGAAGAAAGGCTTTCGGAAAGTAAAGAAAGGGGTTATTCCATGTATTGCAGTAAGTTTTTACATAAAATATTGTGACTACTGAGTAAATGTGCTGAGTTAATGGTGCCGATTCTCTTGTACACCGAACTAAACTAACTAAACTATCACTAAAATTCATTACTTTTGGCTATAGAATCTTAAAGCTATTCTGCAAAGAAAATTCTCTAAATTTAAAAATAAGTTTGACACAACTAAATCGAATTTGACAATCGTGACTCCACGTGGTATTTTTTTTTATGGCTTCGCAACGTTGTACTTGTTTGCCTATGATTTTTTTTAGAGCCGGAGACGCGCATAGGGGGGCGCAACGTGTTTTTTATGGAATTTTTCACTTTTTGTGTGGAAAATAAAAAAAAGATTACCTACATGTAGAGTAATGGCGGTTTAAGTGTATCTAAAAGGGGGTCGAAATTTTCATTATTTTTGCGATAGGACGCACCATTTTGGAGATATAAGCAAAAGAAAAGAAAAAAAATATATTGGGATAAACACGAAATATTTTAAGTGATACACCTATAAGGTGGTAAAGAAGCCATGGAAATGATTTTTTTTTTATTCTGAGTATATTATTAAAAAAAAAAAAAAAATACTTGATATGATGATAAATTATCAAAATTCACCGCGCTCGTGCCACCACCCCACCGCACCGTTCGGCGTCACCGCGTCGAGGCGGGTCCATTCATAGAAATAAGTAAATAAAGGATTTTTTTGCAAAATGTCTCAAGCAATTTTAAAATTATAATAATTATGTAGAAATATAAAACACTTAGATAAAAAAAAAAAATTTTTCGCTGCTGTGGCTTTTTTACGACTTAAAGATGTTTCTCTTAAAATATTTCGTGTATGAATAGATACACCTTATATACAGTACTGGTTTTGCACCAGAAGTCGTGAGAGTCGGTGATTGGTGTGAATTTTAGTTCATGAAAACTAATTTTATTCCAAACCTTTTTAATCGCGATTATAAATATATCAGATTTAGTTAGAAAATCTAAATTTTAGTTTAAAAACGTCAAATTCAGAATAGTAAAATTGCCATTTTCACTCAATTTAAAAACTCAGTACCATCTTAGAGCTGTCAAACTAAATTATAGTTAAGTTGTGTCACTTTCGTCAATTTCAGAATAGGAAATGGTCGTTTGACAGGAATAAACTAAATTTTGGTGATTTTTAGTCTTAGTTTAGAGAATTTTGTGACAAGAGAATCGGCACCATTATCTATCAATCTTTTTAAATTGTCTTAATAAATAAAATAAAAATAAGTTAATTTTAACCACCTCAACCTGTTTCAATCCTTTTTGTTTTTTCGCCATTTTATGTGAGTAAAACATATTTTCGTAATGGTATTACGAAAATATTTTTTTGATATGTTTATATAAATTATCTGAATTTGAGACTTTGGGTATAGTTAGTACTGAGTAAAATTTCAAGACCACTCCATTATCCTTCTGTTCCAAAGCAAACATTTTTTTACGATTGTCACTCGGCGTAAACTGAATTTGACTTAATAAGCATTTGCTTAAGGAATAGTATCGCTTAAAATTATCTTACCTACAGCTGAGAGCAATAAAATTTTACGATTTGCGCGATGGTCTAATTTTGAAATGTCATAACCGCCCATCGCGGGCACTCGAAACTACACCTTAATTAAATTCACATAAGGTTGTATGTAAGGAAAATTGAAATGTTCTTAGTACATTATGTGTTTTAGATTTGCCTTAGTAGACGCACACACTTGTAACTTAGCGATGGGACACTTTTGCGACTTTGATTTGTAGGTGATAGTGTATCTAGGGTATTCTAAATCGATGAATGGAACTACTTTACTTTTCATGAGATCTGGAAAGACTCCTTGGTCTACACTGGTGTTAAATATGAAAGCTAAACAGGGCGCAATGGTTTCGATAATAGACCTACATACTTTTCCAGACATTCCCCAAAGATCTTCTGTTGATTTAATTTTGAGAACTTTAAAAGCTTTTATATCAGCCTGGGGGTTTGTATGCTGAAACCTGAACTCCAAAGGGCATGCTTTTACGTTCTTTCTAAGTAAAGCAGCAGAAAGCGCGGGTGAGAAATTTAAAGTTTCCGTAGTTTTAAGGTGAATATTACCAAAAATGTTTTCAAATTCCTGAGCTATTTCTACATCTGAGTTGATAGGGCCATGTGCAGTCTCTAAATTAAATTCAGTATTTCACTGTTTTTCCTACCTGTTTCATTATTTATTATTTGCGAAGTAGTTTTTATTTTATCATCAGCTGATTTTATTTTATTGCTAATATAAAGAGCTTTAGCTATTTTGCTCACATTTTTAAAAGTTTTTGAATATTTTGCAACATACTCATGAAAGCTAGTATTATTCATAATATGTTGTTTTAGGCCATTAAGTTCAAGTAGTTTTTCCCTGCTTTTACGAATACCAGGAGTTGCCCAATCACTAAATAAGAACTTTGTGTAAATACTTTTAGTCTTTAGTGGAAAAGTGTCATTAAATTGCGTATTTAATATTGAAAAGAACTCGGCGTTGAACTCATTTGGAATTCGGTCATATATATTATTAAAGTTGTGAAGACATTTACTGGGCAAAAAATTATTTAATTTTTCATAATTTTTACATATAAGTAATTTTTTTTAAAGGCATGTAAGAGCAAAATGTTATTGTTTGTCCACTGTGATCAGATGCCAATCAATCAGACAGACAGACAGAGTTACTTTTCACATTTATAATATTACTAGCTTCTGCCCGCGACTTCGTCCGCGTGAAATTTTAAGAGGAACAATTCCTTCAGACGTGATTGTTGCGCAACTTTAACCGTTTACACAGCGCACTCAACGGAAGCTCTCAAAAGGAATTAATTCTCCCCGTTTTTGCAACATTTTTCATTGATGCTCCGATCCTTTTGGTCGTAGTGTGATGTGATACAGCCTATAGCCTTCCTCGATAAATGGGCTATCTAACACTAAAATAATTTTTCAATTCGAACCAGGAGTTCCTCAGATTAGCGCGTTCAACCAAACAAACAAAAAAAAAACTTCAGCTTTATAATATTAGTATAGATTATGGATGGTATTGATATCACGCCCTATACGGGACGTCGAAAGTCGCCCAGTATACATTATGTAGTTATTCTCTATTTGCATCTGAATCTAAAGACTTTGACTTCTTTGACTTTGAAACAAGATTGGCCCAAGAACGCTGCCTTGTGACTTCGGTACCTTATTCCAACCTCATTGTCTAGGCTGCGTTTGGTTAGTTAATCAAACTACAATCCAAAGAAAAATGAAAATACACAATACGTTCTCAAATCAAAGATGTCTACAATAATTTATTTTAAATGGGAACTACACGTAATGCATGCACGTAAGTTAGCTTACCAACAATTTGTTAAGAAAGCATCTGGTATAGTGGTATCGTAATCAGCTGTGTGATAGTTCCACGCAGGCTGAGAGTGCTTTGTGTCGAGGTATAGGTATCGGTGAGCGGCGCGGGTTGCGACCGACGACCGGTCCCCGCACCCACTCCCACGCCGCAGCCCTTCTGCCGGCTCCATCGACCACCGCCGCCGGTCACTTGCAGGCAAGGAGACGCGAGAAGCGACACTGGTGTGAGTGGCGAACGTGTTACAACGCCTACTGATCCCGTGGCAGATGTTCTACGCACCGGTTATGGAACAAACATTATAGGTCTCTTAAACTTTCGCTAACAAAATTGCACATCTGCATATGGATGCAGATGTGCAATTTTGTTAGCGAAAGTTTAAGAGACCTATAATGGTTTTTTTTTAATTTTAATCTTTTTTAGGGTTCCGTACCAAAAAACGGTACGGAACGTTTTTGGTACGGAACCCTTATGGTGCGACTCATTCTGTCTGTTCGTCTGTCACAGCTGGATATCTCGAAAATCTACTAATGCTATCAACTTGAAATTTGGAATCGTTTTAGATGACGTTTGCCCAACTATTTTGCAAATAAAAAAGATAAAAATATATACATACTTTTTTTGCAACAGGGACTGAACGAGGGCTTTAAAATTTCGAAGTGGGGCTACTAGGGCATATCACTACATATTATAAAACAAAGTCCTCCGCCGCGTCTGTCTGTCTGTCCGCGATAAACTTAAAAGCTACTGCACCGATTCTCATGCTGTTTTCACCAATGGACAGCTTGGTTCTTGAGGAAGGTTTTAGTATATAATTTGTTAAGTTTTTGTATGCATTTTTGTATGAATTAACGATATTTGTTGGAGGTGTCGGAAAAAAATAAGCCGTCTGGGAACTTTCAACGAAAACGCTGTCTAAACCCTTTGAGATATAACAAAATATTGTATGGTGGAATGATTTATTTTATAAAGGTCTTCAAAAAAGTCCGCGATAGCATATGTCTATCTCTTAAGGATAACATACTATATCCATTTTATTGTCTTTTTGTAGTTATTTGTTTGCCGAATTTTACTCTTGGAAATATGATTACAATAACAATACGCTATAATATCAGTAGCTATTAGCCAAATTATGTTCGTAGATAAATAAGCTAGCTACTTATGTGTATTTTAAACAGTATACAAGAATATTTATCATAAAAACATTACTAAACACGGCGATCTTATGATCAAAATTTGTGCATTCCAAAACTTTCGTTACTTTTTCACGGACATACTTATCACTTTTCGATAAACTATCACTCAATACGAAATCTACACTTAGTTCTCAGTAATTCTGTATAAGATTCTTCTAAGATTAAACCGTTTTCTCATTGAATCCATTACTTTACGCACGTATAACCTTGATGAATGTTTACATTAAGCACCGCGCCACACCGCCACACGACCACAGAGTACAGACGTATTTTGTTTTCTTTTTTTTTTCGTTCGTTTATTGGTGTTCCCGCTAAAATGTCAACCGGTCAAGTATTAGTCGATTAATCGAATTCTACAGCCAGATGGTGTTGCAAGTACAAAATAAATGTCAAATATTTCGTCCAATTGCGAACGCGACCCTGAGAAAAATTATGCACCAATGGTGTTCGAGTTGATTCGAGCAATGTACAGTCGATGCAGTACCCAAGTCCGGTCTACAGCAGGCACTACTGGCAACTTTAACGTGGCTGTCGGCTTGCACCAGGGGTCGGCACTCAGCCCTTACCTCTTTGTGGTGGTTATAGATGCTCTTACGTCGGATATCCAAGAAGAGGCTCCCTGGTGTATGCTATTCGCCGATGACATTGTGCTGGTTGCCGAGAGCAGCTTAGAGGTCCAGAGCAGATTGGAGGTGTGGTGGGAAAGACTGGAGGCCGTTGTTCTGAGACTGAGTCGGACCAAAACAGAGTACATGTTTTGTGATTTTGGTGGTCTGTCCAGTTCTGTGCCCATGTCTCTCGCCGGAACGCCCTTACCGATCTGCTCCGACTTTCGGTACCTCGGGTCGCTTTTCCAAGGGGATGGTGAAGTAGACCGCGACGTAACGCATCGGATCAACTCGGGATGGATGAAATGGCGACAGGTCACAGGAACAACTTGCGACCCACGGATGCCCCTTAAGTTAAAAGGGAAAATCTACAAGTCTGTGATAAGGCCTGTGGTATTGTATGGATCGGAATGCTGGGCCGTGAAGAGGACGGATGAAAAAAGATTGCATGTAGCGGAGATAAGAATGTTGAGATGGATGTGTGGAGTGACGAGAATGGATAAAGTCAGAAATGAGTATATAAGGAGAAGTTTGAAAGTGGCGCCGGTGACAGAAAAGTTGAAAGGACGTCGTTTGGCATGGTATGGGCATGTGATGAGGAGGGAGGAAACGCATGTGACGAGGCGAGTGATGAAGATAAATGTGGATGGATGGAGAGGGAGAGGAAGGCCCAAAAAATACGGATGGATTGTGTGAGGAATGATATGAAAGAGAAGGGAGGGAATGATAGAGTGACGGTTGACAGGGGGGAATGGAAAGAGAAAACGTGTTGCGCCGACCCCAAGTAACATGGGACAAGGGCAGGAAGAAGAAGAAGGTGTTCATTAGATATTTCGAGCGTTTTATCAGCACAAACAGTGTATCATGCGACATTTCGGAGGATTTCGTTTTGTTTTCGCATTGTTGGTACTTACGTGAATTATTTTAAAATTATTATTTGTGTCACACTTTTATTTCGTGTTGTAATTTGGTACAATTGATTGCTTTAAGAATTTGAGTGACATTTCGTATTTTGATTTTGTGTTTGTTATCTTTAGGTAAAGACTCATTCACGTTCAGAACATATTAAGTACTTTTATTATATTAAATCATTTGTTTCGGTTTCTATTCACATAGTGAATCACATTAAAATTAATATTAAGTTAGAATTTTGATATATAGCCTGGGATATGGAGTAGGACATAGGGTACTTTTTTATGCGATAATCGACATCCACGCGGGCGAAGCCGCGGGCAAAAGCTAGTGGGATATCATATAAAAGAGTGCTATTTACACATTCTCAAACATTTTTCTTTTTTTTCGGCTGCATGTTTTTCGAGTTTTGACGAAATAAAAAAATAAATCCCTTTCTTAGAACAAGCCCTACCACCAACCAAACCGAGCAGAAATAAAATAATGTTTAATGATTGAATGAATGCATACAAAAAGGTTTACAGAAAGCTATCTATTGCAGAAATTATTTGGAATCATCAGAAACAAGCGGAGCGCAGGATGGCGTCAGTTTTATAAAATTCAGCGAGATTATAAATCAAGACTTCAATGGTTAGCCCGGTCCATAGTCTCAAACATTGGCTCCACAAGGAGACTAGGTATCTATTTGGCACCAAATAGATACCCTACCTATGGTGGGTATGGCGCGCGGCGCACTCGTCTGCCCGAACTCCCCCCTCCCCTCCCGTTCACACCGCTGGCTGCACCCGCGCTGCAATGATTATTGGATCGGGATAAGATTGCGTCTCCACTGCAGCATCTCGTTATGAAAAATGCTTATAACAGCTAGCAGCTGATAGTTGGTTCGATGTCGTCTTGTGCATTGCTTATTGGTCGTCGTTTTTATAAATGACTCATACAAAATTGATTTTATATGAAAATGTTTCATTCAATGGTTTCTTCAGTCAGTCAATAAATTTAGGTACCTACCTAGTTAAGTCGTTAGGTCTCGGAGTTAGTACCGGATGTCTCATACTTCCGGTACTATCTCCGAGACCATCATTAGACTCTACTTCGCGTGTTGCTGGTGTTAAAAAGTTTTCAATTCGTTTTTTTTTATATCATGTAACTTGATGTGGTCGGGTGTTAGTGAACCGCTCGGAGGTCACGTCGGCGTCGTGACGTAGAGGGTGCAAGCCGGCAGTAAAGGGGCGAGGCGTGGGAGGGGGCGGCCGGGGCGCATCCCGCGGAGGCTGCGCGCCGGGCCCGGGTCCGCTTCTCCGCCAGTCGACCGCCGGCGGGCGCGAGCCGCGTCTGCGATGTTTCACTGTATAGTACAGCCGCGCCACGACTGGGGCCCGTCCGACCTCGTCAATGCCTTCCCCGGTATGACCGCCGCGCGCCGGGGCCGGGAGCCGCGCACACCGCACCGCAAGCACTCCGATGAATCCGTTATGATCTATTAATGACTGCAAAGACGCTTCGAGTTAAATGCCAATAACTAATTATAACTGTGCTTACTAGAAATAAATAACTTGTGGTTTTTACCGGAGTGGAGAAGCGGCGCGACGGGCGGCGGTTCCGCGGCTCATGTGAATCTATGTTATTGTTGTCGTTGCATTGTGTCGGATGCGTGAGAAGGTGGAACGTTCCGTTCGCTGTACGATGCCTCATAAAAGTATGAGACGCTCGGTAGCAAGGGCAGCAGCTACCGAGCGTCACATACTTTTATGACAGAGATGTTGATAATGTTTTGTATTATGCAAGATGGATTTTTTAGACGGGGCAGTAAGGGTAGGTACTTTATCCTTTGTAGTAGAAAAACGGTTTTAGGAGACTGTCCATAACTTTTTTGAGAAATTTTGATCCCCATTTACAGATTTCGTAAAAAATTTACAGTTGGCAAGAAAATGGGCCATTTTTAGATTAACTTTTTTGATGCCAATCAATTCTGTTTTTTTGTAAGGATCAAAACATTCTATGCGACCGACTAAGGTTTGAGTAGGTACTAGAAAAGTCAGAAATCGCAAAAAACTTTTCCCATACATTTCGTAGGAAATAAGACTCCATGGATCTTACTTTTTTATGATGAATAGACTATACCCAAAGTCTCAAATTCAGATAATTTATGTAAACAAAGGGGATAGGGTATCAAAAAAATATCTTCGAAATGGTAATTCACATAAAATGGCGAAAAAAAGTTTCCATTTTCTTTTAAGTATTGAATTTACGAAATAATAATTAATAAATAATCATACCGTAATTGATTTTAAAAATTTTCGGTTTTAAACAAAGTTATTAAAAAAAGGAGATTTTCTGGTATAAAATATTTTATGAAACTGGTAACAATGCAGGAGATCCAAACTTTTTCACATTTTTTACATCTTAAACAACACTAATATTACAACTCTCATTCATAGATTCATATTGTATGTAGCTAGCCACATTTTGGATGAAAACGGCTGTAAATTGTTTCGAGTGGAAATCGATTTTGGGACGCCTACGTCTAGCAGTGTACTTAAAAGAGCTGATTATGACGGTTCACCGTTGTTTGGTATAACAACGTTTTGTCGAAAATCGCTCCGGCTAATTTTAGTTACAATAAAGTCATTTCGTATAATTATTCATTTGACCGAATAATTAATTGGTAGATTTTTATTTAGCATATTTATTTCTTTGAAATAATGTCATTTGACCGAATTTTCAAATGCACTAATTTTATTTAAACTAATGTTTCACTAGACTAATAATGATTTTAGTCTCGAAGTAAGGCGTGGTCGACGGAGCCCCGCTTTGCGGGGCTCCTACTTCTGGGTGGTTGCAAAAAAATAACCAAGAAGGAGATGGCGGGGTCTGTGCGCTCGCTTCGCTCGCTCACTCGACCTCGCCATCCCCTTTTAACCTAACCCGTCCGAGTCGGGGTGCCCCAAGTCGCTTCGCTCGCTCTAGCATCCTTAGTTTTTATTTGCCTCACTGACAGGGTTCACCCTTGTTTGGTATAACAACGTTTTGTCGAAAATCACTGCGGCTAATTTTAGTTACAATAAAGTCATTTCGTATTATAATTTTTTAAATAAAAAATTTGCAAATATTTACAATGTTTTCTTTTCTGCATTACATTAAACCAATTGAATATTCGATAAAATACATGTTATACCACCTGAACGCTACATCAAATGAACATTATACCTTTTGATCAATAGCGCAAATGTTGGTATCGCAAATAAATATTCGATGAAATGAAAATTATGTTAATTATATAAATTGATTATTTTCTTAAACGTTGTTCGAATTACGAGTAGTAACATTACATCAAAAGGGTGAACCGATTATGTCGATCATAGGCCTTGTCTCCGACACACAACATAAAACATTGTTTAGCAACAGTATTTTGTTTGCATAGTTCTTATAATTAATTCACTTTAATTTCATAGATGACTATTTACAAAAAAAAAAAAAATATAATAATAATAATGATAAAATGTTTTGCACTACTGTCCTGTCATTTTGACAGTGATAATTCTTGACATTACTTTGTTTACATAAATTATATGAATTAGAGACTTTGGGTATAGCCACTACAAAAGCCAGAAATTGCAAAAAAAATAAACGTTTCCCATAACAGTCTAAACGTTCAAAACTATTGAAGGATTTTTTTTTCCAGAATTAGTGAAATCACAAGCAACAAACGTTGGGAGTCTCGTTTTTTTTTCTGTTCTGTGCTCGTTTTCTACGAAATGTATGGGAAATGTTTTTTTCGATTTCTTACTTTTCTAGTACTCAAACCTCATTTGGTCCGATAGAGTTTTTGATCCTTTTAAGAAACAGGATCGATTGGCAACCAAAAAAAGTTTTTGTGAAAATGGCCCATTTTCTTGCTGACTGTAATTTATTTTATTTTATTTGTGAATGTGGATAAAAAATCCTCAAAAAATAAGGACAGTCTACTAAGACCGTTTTCCTGTAGCTACAACGGTTAATGTACCTGCTCTTACTGCCCCATCTTAAAAATCCATCCTGTGTACTGTAATCTTTTTTGTGGTTCAACCGGAGCTCGTTACAATGCAAAGCATTGAAAGCATATCGCAGGCAGGTGTGATTACAAACTATATGAATATAAATTAGGCATAATTATACCAAACTACAGGCAGACGATGATATTTAATTTAATGAATTAAAAGATAATCTGAAAGATTGCACAACAGCACAATTTTAATTTTGTGAAGCTTGATATATTGTTTGGCAAACAGTGCAGTCGAGTGCAGCATGCACCAACGGCGCGCGGCGGCGCCAGTCGGAGTGCGTGGGGCTGGCCCCCTCGCACGGTGCGGAGTGCGACCCTCGCCCTCAGCCGTCACCGCGTCCGTACACACAGCACACATCACTAACGATACGCTCGCTTTTTGTTTTTGTTCGCCTCCTCGTGGAAAGTAATCGCTGCGACTTGATTGTGAGCTTATGCTTGTGAGTTGCGCATCAACCCGTTGTGACGTGAGCTCGGTGTGACACGAGTTGGGCTGCCATTATACTCACGACCATAGATATAAGAAATAAGGAGATATGCCCGGCAGCTAAAAATGTATGGAAACCCAGTATCTCCAGTCTGTCCCTTCCACTCGCCACAACTACGCATGCAGTTCAGTAAAAGCAATAGATACGAAGTCGCGCACACACTCGCAATTCATAAATCGAAACTTACTACACAATCAATTATAAACCTTATCGCATCAAACATAACGCGCATTTACCATGCACCGTACAACTCACTCACACGAAAACATCGGTATCGTTGTGCTGTGCAAAAGCCATTTATTTTACACTAGCTGACCCGACAGACTTTGTTCTGTCAAAAGCTATGGTATAAACTCCACTACTCTACCCTACCCAAATTTTTCGTAAAAACCATAAAAAAAAAAAAAGGTTGCTATAAACCTCACGGAGCCCGAGACCTTTCCAACGAATGCAAAACCGTGGAGATCGGTTCGTGCGTTCTGGAGTTATAGCGTCAGGAAGGAAAACCCGACTTATTTTTATATAGTAAAAAAAAAATAGATATACGCTAATGATTGACTAAATCGAAAAGTTATCGATTCTTCCATTTATTATTGTATTAAAACTTTTGTGGGGGACCTGAAAATAAAATAAATAATAAACGGTATACAAATAATAATATAATATAAATAAACAATATTTTGCAAAAAAAATATTATTATGTAAATTTAAAAAAAATTACAATATGAGAAAATAAAGATCTGTAATAAACATTATTTCACATGGGTCTTCCAACCGGGTTAAAACGGTTAACAAATTGAAAAATAGACTATAATAGCAATATAATTTCATTAGACAATCGACATTATTGTCGATAGCCTACGTTAGTATGGATCTGCACAAGCACATCATTAGCTCGCGGCAAGTCACAGCGGCCGTACTACGTGACTCAACGGCATACACATAATATCGTTTTGTGATTTTTACATTGCGTTGTCCAGTCACTTAGCGTCATACTTACGTAGTGGTTAAGAAGCAATGTATTTATTGCAAATATAATACAGTCGCTGTTATGTATGAAAACAAAAATAACGTAGTAAAAGCAAGAAATATTTTACGACTTGTTGTTTTTCATGATTTTAAAGACAAATATAGTTAAATACTTATACTAACTTATGGTAAGTGATTCCATGATGTACAAACATTTTGTTTTGGCTTCGGTTTTTACAAGAAATCACTAAACAACACGGCATTCTTATAATTTGTCACGATCACGGTCGAAAGCGCACTAGTTCGCGGAGACCGCCATTTGCCTACTTTGCGAGCATTTTGGTCATTGCGCGTGTACACAGATACGCCCCCTTGCCACTTCTCATGTTTTTTATATTTCTATGCTCACGACCCAACCGCTTCGCCCCTTTGTACGCTAGGTACACAAAAAAAGTCTCAGTGTCTTCGTTATGGAGAAAATGCGGAAGATGTGAGGTTATTCAGTCGGTTGCTAAATCTGGTGAATATTTCCTTTTGGTCAATAAATTAGATATTCTCGGGAATGCCTGCGTAGTAAACTCAAAATTAAGCTAGCTAGACCAGCGGTGTTGACTGTTTACACGAAGCAATCACCGTGGGCAGCACTGGAATGATGATGCTTATTTAAGAGATCCTTATAAACGAGCTCTGCTTTCTGTACAGAGTAGTTCCGCATACTTAGATTCACTAGGTTTTCCTGAAAGGATAAGTGAACGCACCATTTTCGAGATATAAGCAAAAGAAAAGAAAAAAATACACAGTACCGTTTTTGCACCAGAATTCGAGGTGTTGGTGTGAATTTTTAGTTCATGACAACAAATTTTAACCACACCTTTTTAATCGCGATTAAAAATAGTCAGATATAGTTAGAAAATCTAAATTTTAGTTTAAAAACGTCAAATTCGGAATAGCAAAATTGCCATTTTCACTAAATTAAAAACTCAGTACCATCTTAGTCTTGTCGTGTAATTTCAGAATAGGAAATCGTCGTTTGACAGGAATAAACTAAATTTTGGTGATTTTTAGTCTAGTTTAGAGAATTTTGTGACAAGAGAATCGGCACCAATATCGGATTAAACCGCGATCGTAAAGTCAACTGTTAACATTTTTGTTTGTTTACTCGTCACTAAATGGCGTTGTACCATTTCGACCGATTTCTACATCGCGGTGTTAAGAATTGCCGGCGATAAATCTTGTCAACAACTTTGATTCTAAGGTGTAATCACTACATCTGAATGAATGAAATGCACCGACCCCAGCGTGGTTTAACCAGACTCGAATGAACCCAAAGATTCACACTAGCTCCTGAAGCCTCATGTAGTCATGTTTCATGGGACTACAGTGGCCATTGTATATCAAGGAGTAGACCGGGGGGCATGATAATGGTAGGGAAGATGTGCCCATAGGATATGGAAGGATTATTATAGACTACCGGATATGCATCCTTAAGCAAGCAATGAAATAGTGGAGAGACGGGTGATATTTATCGGGAGGGCATCTTTTAATGACGTCGTCGCCTGGTTGGCTCGAGTCCAGCTGCCTTCCTTCACTGTTGTGCTGTGTTGCTGTTTCCATTATCTTCGTCTGAAGTCTCGCTACTATCCGTTTCAGGTTTCTTGTAAATCTCGCTAAAAACCTTCCTAATCTTATCTCAATCTTCAACAACGCCTGTGAATATGTGCGAGATAGCACATCCTGTGGTTCTTGATGAGTTTGGTTACGGTTTTTCCGTCTAAGATTGCATCATTTTCTTTGTCTTGGTTTATTCCTAGCGTGGTTAATCAAGTCTCTCATGATATCTCTCTCATATCTTCTATGTCTTGACCTGTTAGCTTTATTGAGTGCCGATACTTCCGCCTTCGTAACTGCCTGTTGGAGGGATGCAAGAGCTAATTGACGGTTCCTGGAGTGAATCGGCTTAAAAAAGCAAGGTTGCCTGGGCAGCCGCTTTTGTACTCCAATTATGGAACTGCATGGTATTTCGATGTTTTCATCCGTTGAATTGATTCCTATACGAGTATTTCCTAGTTTTTTCGTTATTAACTGCGATCTTGGTATTTTTGGGGGATTTGCTATTGAGAGCGACATAATATTATTGTTTATGGTTGAAATCCTTGGCCTCAATTGTTGTCTACTTCTCAACTTGTGGTTGCCTTTGTGCCTTGTGTTTGGTGCTTCCATTTTTGTTTAAGATTCGACTTGTTCTTAGCTGCCCCCAGATAATTTTGTGTTCGGATGTGCCCCTATCGGCCCACTCTCTTTTAATAAAGTGGAAGAGTTTTTCTGTTGCATGTGGCTTAATGGTCCAATTTGGATTCCTGAGTGTACTCTGACCATGTTATCCGGCATGATGATCTCATTTTTGTCGCTGTTGGCTATATCTCTGTTGTAGTCGGAATAGTCAAGATGTAGATTTTGGTGAATCAGCCCTTTGCGTTGGAAAATTTGTGTATCTTGTCGACCAATATGTGCGTAAAAGTCACCTAGCATTACTAGCGTCAGGTCGTTGGTTTTTGTCTAATCAAGTTTAATACACCTGTGAGAGATCTGGTTGCTTTAGAGGTACAACTGTTGATGTGAGAGTTGATTATAGGAGCAGGCTTATCACTTCTCATATCAACTTCTAAGAGTAGTTGACATCGCTTCGGTATCTTTTTTCCTATTTTTTGTTCCAATTTGGGCATCCTTTGTGATTAGAATTGCAAGTCGCCGGTGTGCTTTACCTGTAATTCCCGATAGGTTGGTTTGTACGTTCCTAAGTTCACCCCTGTTTCTTGTAGGCAGGTTACATGTACACGAACGCCCCAACGTGACAATTCAGCATCTGTTTTTATCTTTTTGCCGTTCCAAGTTGCAACGGTGACCACATCTGTCCACCGCTCCTTCTTGCGACGACCAATAAAAACAAAAACTTTTGTTTAAACAAATCTATCAGGCTCCGCTACAACGATCACAGATGCCCGACTACCTCGGCCCGTCCCTGTACGGACTTTTACCTTCATTTACAAAAACAATGGGGCCCAGCTAACTCCGATGTTGCGATGCTAATACTCGATGAGCGCAGGCAAGCTTCACTTAAGCGGCCGAGAGCTCCAAGCAAGAATATTCCCTACTGTGGTCCGATGTTCGAGACCGCGATAGTACTCAATTGCGTCAGAAAGCATCTGCCTTCCAGTTATTGTCTTCTGCGACACAAAAAAATCACAAAAAATGTACTTAATAAAAACCCTTAAATGAGCGAGGCTACCTGCCAAAGTAGCGACCTTTTTGTGAAGCTTAATAAATAAACGGTTTGTTATAATTTTAAAGGCAAGAAGTAAGATATGGTAGTCAAACTAAGAAGTTTTAGGGGAATAAAAATTGTACGAAATCTAAAGCGATTTTATCTTGCTATATTATATCAACATAACATAACGCCCTAGCTCCCCGAAGGGCCGGGCAGAGGCACACCCATGCACAACCACAGTTCGCCAGTCATGTCTAAGTCCCATGCAACAGTGGGCGAGCCCATCGCCATTGCCACCGACCGGGCACAAATCCAGACCCCGGGCAGCCACTGAGAAATTACAGACAGAAAACCCAACAACATCCCGTCCGACCCGGGAATCGAACCCAGGACCCCACGCTCAGCAGCAGCGCACCATTAGACCAACGAGGCATCAAAATAAAAACATAATATAATCTTACAACAATAGCTCAAAAACTTGAAGTGAGCGCGCGGGGCGCGTACCTCACAACAATGACATACAAAAATAATACTGATCAAATTAGGTAGACAGGTAGAAAATGCCCCAGGCATCAAGTCCGCCCTCGCACGGTATTTTCCACTTGTGCACAAAGTTTAAATAAATAAAACAAATCTCTAATAAAAAAAACATGGAAAGATCAAACCAGATTAGCCAGCACGGAGGCGAAGCTATTTCACTCGGGGCATTGGGTCCTTCTGCAGGCAGCATCGCTCGCCTGAGATCATGTAGGCTACTTTTGGCGACATAATGTCACAACGTCTTCCTAACGAAACCTCCTTTTTTGAAATCGGTTAAAAAGAAACACTTCGATTTCGACGCCCGTCAATGCTAACTTGCAACATGTGTTGTGCACGATGCACCAAATGAATGAAATAAAGTAAAAATTTGACGGAGAGCTGTCGGGACGGGACGTCCTTTCACTTCAACGTCCAGTGACCGACCCTCTAAGGTGTAATCACTACATCTGCGAATAAATCAGACTTGAGGTTAAGTGTCGGTATTTTATTTCTGGTCCGCGCTCCCAAGTAAGAACTGAATACTTTTTTCAATCTCAACCCCCGGTTTCTAACCCCCACGATAGAGAGGGTTATTCATTCACTATCTATAAAGTGAATTTGCTATTTAAGTCAATAGTGATTTAAGAGATATTTTCGGTTACAACTGCAGAATTAATTTGGTTATTCAGTTTTTTGGAAAAATAAGCTAACCTAACCCATTTGGTCGGGGTGCCCTAGCTTAGTTACTACGACCACCTTGTTGTGATCAAGGTCGAGGTCAAGAAGTCAGGATCGAGTTGCCGGGTCGTGTTGTCGGGGTCGAGTAGTCGTGTTAACAATTTCCACATTAACGAGTTTTTTTTACTCATTTCTTCGAAATATACACATCCAATAAATATCTTTTGACCTTATGTACAGTCAATCGCCCGTTTATGGTAACAAAATTGTCTTCGCCTTTATTTCTTAGCCGTAGCGATTTTCTCAGTTTAATTGTAACGCTGAGTATGAGTTGTGCTGAGTTTGACCTACAGGCTGCAGGGTTAAACGTATCACTTCAGTTCTTTCTCGAGTCGCAACCTTCTGGTAGTAGGTGCTTGTGGGGCTCATTCCAACTGCTTACTGTCAATATTTTTCGCCCTGATAGCATTCTTCTGTGACTGCTACGTAGGGCATTGTATTTAAATACTGAAACTATCAATGCCAATAACAGCCGGTTTAGTCTGTAGAAATCTTACCTTGAAAACTTAGTTGAAGTAAGCTGTCATTGCACCTGATGCTAGGGGTAGTAGCAAGTAGTTAGCAGTTGGAGTGCGACTATTGGAGAAGTGAGTTAGGTAATGCTGACGAGGTGTATGTATGTTGATTGTGGCGTGTGTCGACATCGACAGACATCCGCATGCAGCTCTCGGAGCAGACGCGCGTGCTGGAGGCGCGCGCCGAGGCCACGGCGGGCGTGGCGGGCGAGCTGCACGACTACTGTCGCCGCCGCGCCGACGCCGAGCACGAGTACGCGCGCGCGCTGGACAAGCTCGCGCGCGCCGCGCACCAGCGCCACAAAGACCAGAAACACAAGTCAGTGGCGCGAATGTATGCTGAACATTTAACAAAAACCCAGTCCGAGCCGTGAGGGTGTTATTAGATATCTTGCTAACAGTCTATTTATGTGATCATTTTCAAATACACCTGTTTTTTTGTATGGGGAATTTTACCTGGTTAAACATAAGGCGCGGGCGCCTGGATATACAAAAGGCGCGGCCGACGGTCGTATAGCGGGTGTCTGTCTACCTGTAGATAAGACACCCGCTATGCGAATGCCGCTCGCGCCATAACTTACAATTATGACCTGTTGCAAATTTTTAATGAAAATGAGGTAATTTTGGTACTAAAAACGTGAATTTTAAAAAGTATTAACTTTTATTTTCAATATAAATATATAAAAAAATTGGTTATACATTATTATTGCAGTACCTACCTATGTGCCCTTTACGGATCTGACAGGATTTTTGTCACATCTACACAGATAAATAATGCTGAGTAATACCGATGAAAGGACCAAAAGTAACTGATAAATCTCGCATTGTATTCGCAGACGAGAGCAGTGGTCGCTGACGGGCGCGTACGCGTGCTGGCAGGCGGCGCTGGACAACACGCGCGCGCTGGCCCGCGACCACGCGGCGCTGGCCGAGCTGTACGCCGGGCCGCTGGCCGGCCGCCTGCAGCGCGCCGCCGACGACGCGCTGCGCCTGCACCGCAAGTGCCGCGACATCGGTGCGTACGAGGCGCGGCCCGCGGCTGCCGAGGCAGGGCGGGCTGTAACGCGCGTGTGTCCGCAGTGGCGGAGCGGCACGAGGAGGTGGGCGCGGCGCTGGCCGAGGCGGCGGCCGCGGCCAAGGCGCACGCGGCCGCCGCGGCCGACTGGCGCGCGGCCGCGCTCAAGCTGCGCCACGCCTACGACCAGCGCCAGCGCGTCGTGGCCGCGGACCCGCCGCGGCACAAGAAGCTCAAGGCGCTCGACAAGGAGCTCGAGAAGGTGCGTGCGACTTTCCCTCTACTTATAAGTGTTTGAGATGTATGGTGACCGTGCGCCCGTGTCCTCCAGCGCCGCACGCGGCACAGCGCGGCGCGCGGGCGGGCGCTGCGGGCGCGCGCCGACTACGTGCTGAGCCTGGAGGCCGCCAACGCCACGCTGCAGCGCTACTACCTCGACGACATCGCCGACGTCATCCTGGTAAGCGCGCCTCGGGCCCGCCGCGGCCCTTGAGCAGCCAGTAACCGCGCGCCTCCGCAGTGCATGGAGGTGGGCTTCGAGGCGGGCGTGGGCCGCGCGCTGCGCACGGCGGGCGCGGGCGAGGCGGCGCGCGCGCGCGCGGCGCTGGGCGCGGCCGCGGGGCTGCGCGCGGCCGCGGACGCGCTGGACGCGCCGGCCGAGCGCGCGCGCCTGCTGGCCGCGCACGCCGCCGCCTTCGCGCCGCCGCGCGCGCTGCCCTTCGCGGGCGCCGCGCCCGCCGAGGCCGACGCCGAGCTGCGCGACCTGCTGGCCGACGCGGCCGACGCGGCCGACGACGCGGGCGCGCGCGTGGGCGCGGAGCTGGCGCAGCGCCTGGCGCGGCTGGAGGCGGGCGCGCGGCGGCTGCGCGCCGAGTGCCGCGAGAACGCCAAGACGCTCGACGCCGCCGAGGCCGAGCTCGTCAAGCAGGTACGCCCCTCGCACCTAAACCGGGGATGCTTGTTTTACTTCTTTTTAGTGGTGCACGGGATATTGTTTCGAGGTAGATAGATTTTGTATGTTCCGGGTTGGCACAAAACCTACTAATAAATTAAATTAAATAATAACATTTATTCAAAAATTATAAAGTTAACTACAGTTTATAAGTGTGTCAAGTTCACCCATGATTTGTGCCTGAACTAGGAAATCCTGTGTTTCAGGCGACTGGAAGGAACATTAATTGATTAAATAATCACATATCATATTAATCTTATTGGTACATATGTAAAAAGGTGTATACAATTATATTATCTTAATTTAGCTAACTAATTAAAAAACAAATAAAAGGAAAAATATTTACTTTAGCACTAATAATAACTTCTCTGTATCTTCATAGGACATAGCTTGGAGAGTCTCCTTAAGGATTGTCTTACAGTTACTATGATTTAAGGAGTAGATCCTTTTCATTTAGCCTGTTATAGAGTAGCGGTCCAAGGTACATATAAAATTTGGCTGTGAAAGCATGTTTTGTACTTTTTTGAGAGCAAACTATATCATTCCATCTCCTTTTAGTAAATGCAGTGCTGTATGGAAGTGCTCGCTGTTGTTTTAGTACAGTGCTCATTATAAATAACTGTCGAACTGTTAGTACTTCACAGGATTTATACAGGAGGTTAGTAGAGAAAAGAAACGGACGGCAATTAGCCACCTTGAGAATAGCTCTTTGAGCAATAACAACGTTTTACTCGCCCCACCCCATGAAGTAATACAGTAAGTCAAAATTGACTGACAAAGAGCAAAATATACTTGCCTAATCATTTTTGGATTAGCAATAAATCGTAGCTTTTTGAATACGTATATCAGCTATAGATTCTACTATTAAGAGCTTTCATGTTGTTTGAAGGAGTGTCATTCTGAATTTCGACAGTTAATTATTTCGACACGGTCTTAATTTCGAAAAACAATAGTTCGACTACTCATTGCTTCGACAGAACATATATTCGACAAGCATTAGTCCGACAGAACATACTTCGACAACACACACCTTCGAAGAACACTATTTCGACAAAAACATTCTTCGATATGCACTTGTTCGGCGGATCTCTATTTCGACGGAACATACCTTCAACATAATAATGCTCTGAAATGTGGCAATAATAATTGAATTTCGCTTTATGGTTTTAGGTACAAAATAAAAACATAAATAATAATCAATATTATGTTTTTAATTATAACCAGTAACAAATCTTTGTACAGTTATAATGAAAATTTGACATTTAATTCCAAATAAAATAAAAACTACATATTGAATGGGTACCATTAAAAATGATATCGTAGCTAGCACTTCAATTAAGCTATGAACATAATTAAAAGTACCTACTTAATACAACAAAATAATTAAAATGATGAGCGATTTAAGAATAATCTTACAAATAAAGTACAGTTCGAAGGACAGTTCGTTCGCGTACAGAGCAACATTTAATTTTTTTACTTGGCTGTTTTTCCGCGATTTTAGTGATTAAAAGCGTTGATAACACAGTAAAACTGATATGTGTATGTAGTTATGTGAACGGAAACAAGTGTGTGCAGTGACATTTGTTTGATTTAAATCGATCCACAAACACCTGGTATATAAGCAAAAACAAAAGTTCCAATAACGGCCGTGTCCCTGACCTAGGGCAACCCGCAAATCGCTCGCTTGTTTGCTCGTTGCGACATCTACCTGCTGGGTGCGTTTACTGATGAACTAATGTTTTTTTTTCTGCACCAAAACAATAGCCGATTAGTAAGATGCAGTGTGTGGCATGTAGCAAAATCATAGATCTCGGAGAGTTATTGGTTTGCTAGTTTTAGCTAGTTTAGTTTTTATGATTATAAATGCCTGAATATGACTTAAAGATTACTATGCAAGTCATACTAACGAACTTAAACGGAACTGGATTTGCCCTACGTGTAGTAACATAGCCTGTCGCAAACACGACAATACTCCGGTGCGAAACCAATTTGATATTCTTCGTGAAGATTCTAACATGTCCTGCGATGATTTATTGGACATTCCCGATAGCGATTCAAGTGTCCCCGCAAATGTCATCGCTTCAAATTGCTACAGGGCCTCTTATTAATCTGCCAGATGCGTCTTGTTCTATTTCATACGAGCAATTTGGCCAAATTCTTGATTCTAAGCTTGAAAGCATCAGAGCTGCCCTTATTGCAGACATCAAGAAGGAAATAGCGTCCGCGATCGACAGCTTGAAAGAGGATTTTACACGTACTACTGATTTTTTAGCGGCTTGACAAAAATACCTTAATGTTAATCTAGCTACGGTTAAGAATACCATCCAGTCGCTTGAGTCTGAGAACATTAAACTCCGCTCAGATATGTCTGAACTCACACGTCGTATGCAAACCATTGAAAAATTATCGCGAAGCCGCAATATTGAAATGCATTGTGTGCCGGAAAAGAAAAATGCAAACCTAGTTCAGATTTTTAAGAATCTGTGTAACGAAATAAAAGTGTCAATTCCTGATATAGACTTACAAGCACTTCGTCGCGTTGCAAAGATAAATAGCGAATCTCTCCGTCCAAGAAATATACTGTCAACATTACATCAGAAAGGCAGCGTGATATGCTTCTCTCAGCCCTCACGCACAACGGTAGTCGGCGTACCGATTGCACGAGTACACGGCGTTGCTAACTACATAATATTTATTTCTCTAAAACGGCCGCTGGCAGTGATCCTCAAACTTTGTATCGAAGTCGGTCGAAATGTTTACCTGTAAACGGTGTGATACTGAATCGAGGGATGGTGCTACGTGTGTTGTCTGTAAGGCGAATTTCGACTTTCCCTGTGCAGGGATAACAGAGGCTGGATGGAGAAAACTTGGTGAGCGTAGATCGACATGGAAATGTCAAAGCTGCAAGGCTACCCCGGTTGCCAGTCCTCAAACTGGTTGTTTAAAGGCATCACCAGCGAACTCTGAGACCATCATGATTGAGCTTCAACGTCTGTCAGCTAAAATGGAAGCATTAATGCCTGCGTTGATGGAGAGTGTAAAGGCTATCCAAAGTGAGCTGGCGGAATTAAAAACCATACGGCAGGAAGTCTCCGAAATGAAATTGTCCTTTGAGTCCTACGGTCAGGAAATTAAAGCTTTATCAAGTAAAGTGTCAGTTCTGGAAGATGAAATCGAGACAATGAAGAAAACCAAAGAAGTGGTCGTCAATTTGCAGGATCGAATTACCCAGCTTGAGAAACGTCAGTCTGAGAATGAACAGAGATCTCGCATGAACAATATTGAGATAAAAGGAGTGCCAATATCCAAGGATGAAGACCTGTTCGCAATAATAGCCGAGATTGGTAAAGCAATTAAATGTCATTTACAGAAGGAACAGATTAACTACATAGCCAGGGTGCCGACACGTAATGATGAACGAAATAAAACATTATTTGCTCTGTACACAACAGCTACCTTAAGAATGATTTTATAGCGGCGGCGAGGAAATAAAAAAAACTGAATGCTGGAGATCTGGGCTTACAGGGCAATAACAGGGTGTACATCAACGACCACCTAACACTGGAAAATAAACTCCTACTTAATAGAACCAAAGCTCAAGCCAAAGAGCGTGGCTTTGAACATGTGTGGGTTAGAGGTTGCAAAATACTTGTAAGAAAAAACACCACGTCTCCAAAACACTGCATCAAAACAGATCAAGATTTAAAAAAGTTTGTTTGTTAATTAAAACGTCTCATCTTACTCGCGAGTTGTTTGCTCTTTGTGAAAAAGTTTGTTTAATTAATACTGTGGACACATTATTGTTATCAGTGAACTCGTTTGACTTAAGTTTGAGAAACATAGGTACGTATTTTTTGCACGCATTCCATTCTCGTCTGCCTTTTGTTCACTTATCGCTCGGTGTCGCCTATTCATTCGACTCATTAGGCTTTGTTTATTGTCATTTTATACTTT
Source organism: Dryobota labecula (assembly GCA_947523025.1). NCBI lineage: Eukaryota > Metazoa > Arthropoda > Insecta > Lepidoptera > Noctuidae > Dryobota > Dryobota labecula. The sequence continues at coordinate 25,952,254 of OX383297.1, forward strand.
ATGTGTGTGCAGTTAGAGGTGAGATCTGCTTAAACTTGAAATTTCTTACTCATACCCTATACAATTTTAAAACTAAATGTTTCTACACTTTAAATACGATTTTTTGCGCTTATTCTATTGAATCTGAATTATTTTTTATAGTTCTCGCTTTATTTTCCCACCACTTGCTATTTAAGCCGACTTTTATTAGCTTATAGCCTTTACTTGGCACTAAGTCTGAGTGTACCTTATATCTTTTCAATCATTTTTCTGGTGTTACTTTTCAATTATTATGGTTCCTATTAGTATTTTCTATGAAAATGTTCGAGGGCTGCGGACGAAAACATCTGTATTCTACAGAAATGTTTGTGTGAATTCTTTTGATGTCATTTGTCTGACGGAAACATGGCTTATTGATGGTATATCTGATAGCGAATTGTTTGATGATAGATATTTTGTATGGAGGCGTGATCGAAGTTATTCGCAAACTAATCAAACGATGGGTGGGGGGGTATTTATAGCCATACGTCGGGAACTAGTTGCCGATGTCCGCAACGAATGGTGCTCTTCTGCCGAGGACCTGTGGGTTACCTTAACTTTACACCAAAAGAAACCTAAATTAACTTATAAAATACATTTATGTGTTGCGTATATATGTAACCAGCAGTCTGGCAACCCTTTAATGATGCAACTCAATAATTTTTCTAGTAATTTAGGTGATATTATTCTCAAACATCCCGCAGATAAGTTTTTAGTGCTCGGTGATTTTAACCAACCGAATATTGACTGGCACGTTGCGGCTGACGGTGATTTTCTGTGTCCTGGTAACTTGCATGGTCCCATTCAAACCAGCTTTTGTGATACTCTCACCGCTTGCAATTTGCTGCAGTACAACTCACATTGTAATGAAAACAATAGGATTCTTGACCTCGTCTTGTCTAACAGTGAAGTAGCTGTCACTTGCAGCCTGGATCCCCTAGTGCATGAAGACTCACATCATAAGGCACTCTGCATCTCTGCCGGCTTCGTTCAACTTCATCAGCTGCATTCTCGGCCTCGAGTCAAGTTCCTGTATACTCAGGCGAATTATGACGTCATAAATAAGAAATGATGGCAGTTGATTGGCTATTAGAGCTAAATTGTAGACCTCTTGAAGAAGCTGTTAAATTCTTCTACGACACTATCAACTTGTTTCACAATACATATATTCCATCTAAAACTATCGCTCCAAGGGGGAAGTATCCTCCTTGGTATAAAAGCCCTCTTATTAAAATAATTAAAGAAAAGTCAAAATTTCACTCAAAATTTAAAACCTATGGAAATCTCTCGGACTATCAATCTTTCGCTGTCTTACGTGAACGGGCTAAAGATCTGGAGAAGGAAATGTTTGACGACTATATAGCAAACATTGAATTAGCCATTTCTAAGAATCCTAGGGCTTTTTGGAAATATGTTAAATCTAAAAAACAAACCAACTGTTACCCATCTGTATTAAAATTTGGTGAGGTGTCGTCTGGTCACGGAGAGGAAATCTGCAATATGTTTGGCGACTATTTCTTTTCGAACTTCCAAGAGCGACTCGACGCAAATGAATTCCTAGCCTCTGCGAGAATGGATCAGTCTACCGGTCTCATATCAGACATTTGCTCTATAGATGTGCGTGAGGAGGTATTTCGCCTGCTAAAGCAAGTGGATATTAATAAATCCGCTGGTCCGGATAATATTTCACCGGTTTTTATAACCAAATGTGCCAGATGTCTATCCATTCCATTGACATTATTATTCAAACGGTCATTCGATTTGGGAGTGGTGCCTTCAGTCTGGAAATCTGCGTATATAACGCCGATTCACAAAAAAGGACCTAAGGACAGCGTTGAAAACTATAGACCGATCTCCAAACTCTGCGTTTTCGCTAAAATTATGGAGAAAATCGTACACGTACAATTTTCTTCTTCACTTAAATTAAGTTTTTCCGAACATGGATTTTTAAAAGGTCGCTCCACGACATCCAATCTCGTGGTCTGTAGTGATTATCTTTCAGAGCATATGTCCAGGAGGGCTCAGGTCGACGTTATATACACTGACTATAGCAAATGTTTTGATAGAATTGATCATGGGCTTCTAATGCGCAAATTGCTACGAATTGGTGTGAGGGGTAGCTTGTACAGATGGTTTGTATCATATGTTGAAAATAGATGCCAGACTGTAGTCCTCAACGGTTATACCTCGAGAGCGAAGTACATTCCGTCGGGGGTTCCCCAAGGATCCTTATTAGGACCTCTTTTATTCAATATTTTTGTTAATGACATCGCATCTTGTTTCCTAAATTCTAAAATTTTATTATACGCAGATGACATGAAAATTCTGAGTCAAGTGTCAACCATTGAGGATGCACATCTATTACAGGAGGATCTGGACCGGTTTCTTGATTACTGCGATCGAAATAGGTTGGATTTAAATATTTCAAAATGGTATGTATGTACATTTACTCGTAAGCCAAACCCTATCAGGTATGATTACAAATTATCGAATACCTCGATTGCCAGAGTCAACGTCATCAAGGATCTTAGGGTAATTTTTGACTCAAAGCTTTTGTTTGATGCGCACATTGACAATATAGTCAACAAGGCTTCTAAAGCGCTGGGTTTTATTTTTAGAGTTTCCTCTGAGTTTAATAATGTCAAAACCATGAAAATTTTGTACTGTGCTTTTGTCCGTAGCCATCTCGAATATGCTTCTCAAATTTGGAATCCAATTTACAATGTTTATATCAATCGCCTTGAAAGTATACAAAGGCTATTTTTAAGGTACACTCAATATCGTTCAAATACTTATCTTCCTAACTATACTAGTCGGTGTAAGAAATTTCATATTCTTCCTTTACACGAGCGAAGAAAAACTGCAGATCTTGTTTTCTTATATAGTATAATGAACGGGTCTACTGACGTCCCTGAGCTGGTGGCCAAGATTGGACTTCGTGTACCATCTGTGTTTCTTCGGAGACCTCACCTCCTTCATGTACCTATTGTGAGAACTATCTATAGGCAAAATACATATATTTTGAGAGCATGTCGAATGTTCAATAAGGTGTTCCGGGATGTTGAGCTTGATTTATTCACAAATAGTGTCCAGAAATTAAAAAAAATATTAAGTAACTTTTTCTTTGAAGTGTAACTTTGTTGTGTAATTTATCTTATTTTTGTTTATTCTCTTCAGTTGTTTCTACATATGTTTAACTCGCACGCTGTTTGTACCGTGGTGTCAATTTTACACATAAGTTTATATAAGTGGAAACTTGTAATTGGCCTTCTTCTACATATTACCTATGACTACTCGAATGTATTAGCTGTAAGTTTTCTTAAAATGAATAAAATAAAATAAATATAATAAAGGCAAAAAGGAAGGATGAAGGAATTTATTTGGCGGAACATCTTTCGCCCGAATGTAAAAAGCTTCACGCCGCGACGAAACTGGCAGCTAAGGAACTCTCTTATAAATTTGTATGGGAAAAATACGGACGCATTTATGTTAGAAACATTGAGCAGGAGCAGGCTATACTTATAAAAGACGCTAATTGCTTAGCTAAACTTGTCTAATTTAAACACACACGATTGTTATTTACTTGGATCTTTGTACTGTACCCTTTTATGTTAATTTATTATCAGAATGTGAATAGAATAAGATCAAAATTGCAGGATTTATACGTTAACTCACTAAATTGTAATTATGATATCATTTGCTTAACGGAGACGAATGTTAATTCTGGTATTTTTGATAACGAGCTATTTGACCAACGGTATAACGTGTTTCGAAGGGATCGTGAAAGTTCATGCGAAACTAAGGTTGACGGAGGGGGTGTCTTAATAGCTATTAATAGTACATTACTTACCAAGGGCTGTAAAAGAAAGAAAGCCCGAAATCGCAGGTATTTGTGACCTGAGCCGCAGGCGAGGGTTGTAAATATGCGATAGAGGGCTTTCTTTTTTACTGCCCGTGGTGAGTACACAATTTTACATCTTCACCTGGCCATAATGCGAGTTTTACCGTACGCATAGCGTGCGGTAAAACTCACATTATGGCCAGGTGTTACGTAAAAAACTTTACAATGTGATAAGACATTCCTCATGGGACAGCAGAGTGGAGGATATTTGGGTAAGTATTTTGCCTAACAACTCGCATGAGGATCAGTTACAACCTTTGTGTATGTTACTGTTAAGTACGAAGACAGACGAGTGAAACAACTGCTTGCTAGTGGCGCACTGACCTTTATTAGCGTAAGCACTTATCGGTGCGTAGGAACACGCACACATACTCAACAGTTACCTTCCTCCAGATTTACCAAATAGTGATCTTAAAGCTTTTTATACGAGTACACATAAGATTGTAACGGGTTCTCGTGACGATTGTGTCAATGTAATTATTGGAGATTTTAATGTTCCGGGTTTGTTATGGACACACACGCCATCATGCAGTAAGTTGACGAAAGCTGTTGCAGCTACTGATTGTAAGTCCTCTCTCTTGGTGGATCTGTTGGCCCTTTGTAATTTGTCACAGTTTAATCATATACCTAACAAAAACTATAGATTGTTAAACGATGAGCCACTCAGTCGGGTTGATGAGCATCACCCACCTTTAAGTATACATTTTATATGTATACTTAAAGATGGGTGATGATCATCAGCAGCATTCCTACTAAACAAATGAAACCTAATTACATCGAGCGGCTCAATTTCCACAAGTGTGATTATGCGAAGGTAAAGGTGGCTATCGCAGAGGTTGATTGGGCTACCCTAATATTATCGAGTGATATTGACCGGGCGGTGGATGAGTTTTACATGGTTCTTAATTCTATAATCAGCAAGCATACTCCCACAACCAGGTTGAGTGAGCCTGCACAGCCTTTCTGGTACTCATCAGCTCTTAAAAAATTTCTCAATGAGAAAAATAAATATCACAGACGCTTCAAGAATTATAAAAACCGCCTTGATTATGACACCTTGTCAATGTTGCGTGGTAGGTGCAAGTTTCTTTCAAAATAATGCTACGGTTCCTTTATAACATCCACAGAGGACTGTTTATCTGATGATATCAAATCATTTTGGAAGTTCGCCAATAGCAGAAAGAGCGCGAATGGCTTGCCTCGAACGATGGAAGTTCGGTGGAATGGTCTCATCTGACAGTCAAGTTAGTAGCGAATTATTTTCGGACTTCTTTAGTTCTGTTTTTGAGGATACGTCTGGAACTCCCCCTAGTGTTGAGGCATGCGCGGGTATTGAATGTGATTCTTCTTTATCGGACATTTACATTGAGCACGATTATGTTTTGCGAGCATTGAAACAACTAGATCATAATAAGTGCGCTGGTCCGGACGGAATACCTTCACGTTTCCTGTTCAAGTGTACTGAAGAGCTTTCATTGCCACTATATTATTTGTTTAATTGTTCGCTGAAACTGGGTACGTTTCCAATATGCTGGAAAAAGGCTCACGTTGTGCCCATTTATAAGGATGGGGACAAGTCAGATTGCGCAAATTACAGACCCATAAGTTTATTATCTGGTATGGCAAAACTCTTTGAAGCGTCTTTGTATCAGCATTTTTATTCTCACTTTAAACCGTATCTTTCCCAATCCCAGCATGGATTTGTTCGTAATAAATCAACACTCACAAACCTGCTCGAGTACAAAAACTATCTGTGTACTGCTTTCGCTAAGGGTAGTCAAATAGATTCAATCTATACAGACCTTCGGAAAGCGTTCGATAAAGTTAATCATGAAGTTCTACTTTTGAAGCTGAAATCGTACGGTGTACATGGTTCCTTGTTCCGGTAGATACAGTCTTACCTAAAAAACAGAAGCCAACTCGTTTCTGTCAGGGGATACTTGTCTTTACCGGTTAATGTTACGTCAGGCATTCCACAGGGATCGCATTTAGGGCCCCTTCTTTTCATAATTTTTATTAACGATCTCGTGACAAAATGAGCATGTCCCTGTTTCTTGTATGCCGACGATCTGAAGGTATTTACATCGATAAAAAACACCTCCGACAGTGAATCCCTTCCGAACGATTAAAAAATTATTTTTGACTGGTGTACCCTTAATCGAATGAAATTGAACATAAATAAATGCTTATAACATAACTTTTACGAAAAAACGTATAAAGAGCACCTATGACTACAAACTCGAGGGTCAATCGTTGGAACGAAAGCACGTAGCCAGAGATCTCGGCGTATTGTTTGACGAACAACCATCTTTTAGAGATCATTACAAGAACATGACGAATAGAGCATTGAAACTTCTCGGTTTTATATTTAGGTCTACCAAAGGATTTAAAAAACCTCAAAGCGTTATATTACTTTATAAAAGCCTAGTAAGAAGTATATTGGAATGCTGTTCGATAATCTGGTCACCGTGTTACGCCGTACACTCTAACAAAATTGAGAGTGTGCAAAGAAAATGTGTTAAGTGGGTCTCGTACCGGTATGGCTTCTCTAGAACGCTACAAAACTATTCCGAACGCCTTGTTAAATTCAATTTGGTACCTTTGCATGTTCGTCGTAAACAGCAAGACTTAATAAACCTACACAAGATCCTACATTCTACGCTGGACTCTTCGGCACTGCTGTCCCTCATAAACATCAATACTAGGTATAACACCCGAATGCTGAAAACTTTTGTACTTCTGGTCTTTACAAATAACACCTCATATTACAATCCTATCGTTAGAATGTGTCGACTTTACAATGAAATTTCAAAAGACAATAACAGTATTGACATCTTCGATTCTCGTGCCATTGCTTTCAAAAGACATGTATGTACTCGTTCCTTTTAATTTTGTAACGCTTTAAATATTGTTTTCTTAAAAATAATGTAACTTTTTGTCAATTATGTATTTTATCTGGCGTGTGTGGTCTCCTACACATTCCTTGCCTACATAAGCTGGAAGTGTGTCGGAGAGCAGACGCACAGACCTTGTAGCTGTAATTTTGTGAACTAAGCTTTTTACTCTAGTTGTCATCGTTATTATTGTTGTTGCCACGAATTACGTATCTTAAATTTGACTTTTATACCTTTTTGGAACGCTTACAGAATAGGCAAGTTGTTTATTATTATTTGACGAGACAACATTTTTGAAGCGTAAAATGAAAATATTTGTAAGATACTATTCTTAAATCGCTTATTTTAATTATTTTGTTGAATTAAGTACTTTTAATTATTTTCATAGCTTAATTGAAGTGCCAGCTACGATATCATTTTTTAATGGTACCCACTCAATATGTAGTTTTTATTTTATTTGGAATTAAATGTCAAATTTTAAGATGTTAAGGATCTTAGGTTACGACTGTCAGTAAAAAAGTCACCGGAACGTTACGGTCGCTCTATCGGTTGAAAAATCTGCTCCCATTACACATAAAGGCAATGCTTGTACAGTCCTTAATCCGAGTTTACCAAGTACTTTGAGCAGACTGATGGGTCGGTAGCTCGCGGGCTCCGCCTTGGGTTTACTGGGTTTGTGAATACCGATAATGATGGCCTCTTTCCATGCTTGTGGGAGTCATCGGAGCGATGACGCCGAAATCAAGGATGGGACAGAGGTCAAACAAGTTTTGGCCCCTGGGGGTGATCCTAGTGCTATTCCAGGCTGGATGCTTGGCGTTGAGGTCACCTGCTAAGATAACGGAGTCACTCAAGCTCATGAGGATTCGGAGGTCGTCTGTCGGTAACCGGCGCTAGTAGCGGCAACAATTTCGTCAGCCATCCTCCTAGCGCGGGGGGTGAGGAAGACCGTGAATGTGGCTGAGATCATATTGAAGGGATCCAGCGAGTTTGAACCAACCACGGGAGTAGTTCTTAGAGTAGCGCGGGTGTTAAGAGCGGCGGAAGCGGCTTGAGGAGCGGGCGCAGGTTTGATGGGGGCGCGGAGAACGCGGGGGCGGGTGGCAATTACGGATACGCGGATCCATTAAAGGGGGGATTGCCTGCGGGGGGATTTGGCCGGTAGACTTGGGAAAGCCTGCTGATGCTGAAGATAATTCCAGGGACTGGGTCTCTGGGGACTCAGTCTCTCTGGTAACTGAGACGATGGGAGCCTATGAGATGGGCATTCGCGATTCTGGCGAGCGTCGGCACGCTTTAGCAGTCTAGAGGAAAAGGACTTAGGGGCTTTAGCGCAGCCCCGGTAGTTGGCTGGGTGTCCTGCCTCACCGCATAGCATGCAGCTAGGTGGTTCGGTAGAGGGAGCGGTCTTTGGGGCGTCGCAGAGCAGTGCTAGTCGCGGGCAGAGCATATTTTTTGATTGTGGCTGTTGTTGTACACAGATGGAGGGCAGCGACTCTATGTGGGACGTGAGCGGCATGTTCGGCGAAGGCGGCGCGGGCGCGGCTGGCGTGCCGGCCGGCCCGCCGCCCGTGCCCGACGACCAGGAGGACTACTATCTCGCGGTCAGTACTCGGCCACTGGCGTGCCGCCGGTGGGGTCGCCGCTGACGGCAGCGTCGCGTTGCAGAAGTTCCGGTCGTACGTGGCGAGCGCGGGGCGCCTGGCGCGGCTGGAGAGCAAGGGCGCGGCGCTGCGCGGGCGGCTGGGGGCGGGCGGGGCGGGCGGGGCGGGCGGGGCCGGCGGGGCCGGCGGGCCGGGCGGGCCGGGCGGGCCGCCGTCGCCGCCGCGCCGCGCGGCCGCGCGCCTGCGCCGCGGCCAGTTCGCGGCGCCGCTGGGCCTGCGCCTGCCGCGCGTGCTGACGGCGTGCGTGCGCGTCATCGCGCGCTACGGGCGGCGCCACCAGGGCGTGTTCCGCGTGTCGGGCTCGCAGGTGGAGATGCAGGCCCTGCGCGCCGCCTTCGAGCGCGGCGAGGACCCGCTGGCCGGCGTGCGCGACGCCAGTGACATCAACTCCGTGTGCGGCTTGCTGAAGCTTTACCTGCGCGAGGTCAGTGCCCTGCGAAACCCGAACTTTATTTATTTTTCTTTATTTTACTTTTTATTGTAGCGGCCAGTCTATCCATCGTAAAAAAGTAATAACATATTTTTTTAGAAAAAACAATGTTTGACATTATTTGTTTAACTGAGCACTGGTTAAAAGAACATGAAATTTTAATTAACTATGAGAATTATAGTGTGGGCAGTTGCTTTAACCGAAAATCAATGCTGCGTGGTGGTTCACTCATTTTAATAAAAAAATGTATTAAATCAAAAACTCGTAAAGACATAGGTGAACTGTCGGTTGAACATAGCATTGAGTTGTATTGTGTTGAGCTAGATACTCGTAAGCATGTTATAGTGTACGTTTATAGACCAACAAATTATCAAAACTATATTTGAGTCTCTTATGGAAGATGTTTTGGCAAAACTTGCAACTTTGAAAAAAAAAAAAAACATTTAAACTAAGCGTCATAGAAATAACGATGTTAGGTACATTGATGGCGCATCTTATGCCGAGTATTTTAGTGCATAAATGAACCTCGTAACTTTGCTTGATCCAGATATATACGTGTTTTTCGGTTTTTAGTTTTTCTTAATTTTCTCGAAAATTCCGTAATTTCGGGAAAAGTTGTTTATACTGAAATTATTTCACATCCCAATTCCATAGAAATAGAACTTGGAAACCACAACGATTTTAAGTTTTATCCGGATTTTACGTCGTTAGGGCTGTCAAAGTCTCAGATTTTTATTTATGTCCGGATTTTATATAACTTTGCCAAAAAATATATCTACCTTGTAGTAAAATCGGTGGTTTGGATTATCTGACGTGAAGAAGCCAGGATACCAGCTTGGTATCTAAATAAAATATTCATCAATGTACGTTAAGAGGCATGTTCAGGCATTTTGTGTTATTTAAGTTTTTTTGTAGTACGTACTAAATACTGCTAAATAACAAGCAAAATCCACATAATGCAATAGCAATAACATAAGCTGGGAGTACCTCCACGCGGTGAAGGCGGTAACAGTGTCTACTGGCTAAAACTCCCATAAATATTTTTTACTTGACCACCAGCTATGCCTTCGGGCTTATGTTGTTTTCGTTTGTCTACAGCGTACATCTGTTTAGTGGCACGGTAGCCTACCCGGTAACGCAGGGGAGCAGCCACCAAATATTTTACTCGAATAGTAAGTAGAATTTGTTAGTAATCATGGAGCCGGTCACGACCCATGGGACTACTCTACCTCAGCAGAACCTGACCCGCTCTGCTGGAGATGTTCTTTCTGGGCTCCGACCAGATGACTTTTTAATGCCAGAGGGATATGACAATCCCAATGCACATGATGGTCAGCAAGTGGCCTCTATGTCAAACGAAGCTATGGATAGCAACGATGTCGGTACTTTTCAGTCTCTAGAAGTAGACGCACAGGCCGTGGAAAATCAGCCCTCACAAAAGTGTTGACAAGATTAGACGTTTTTAATTTGTTTACGAATAAATTCAAAGACCTGTCAATATCTGAACTAGTAAATAAAATTTTCGAATATTTTGGGGAGAGCTACCATATCTTCCATACTAAGGTAGAATTTGCCCCTGTTCTTGCTACATTTTTAAGCAAAAGTAAAAGCATGTATAATAAATGTAACTATACAATGAAACATTTCGAGAAAAACATCAAGACTGATGATTACCGGGCAGTTGATGGCTGAAGATTCAACATTGTCACCTAAATGTAGAACATTCGCGAATTTAAGTATGCGGCAGCAATTAAGAAGTCGTCGAAGGCTCCAAACGCAACTGCAGGATGAGCCTTTAAAAAAAAAAGTGAAACCTTTTACTGCATCACTGTCAATTGAAGGCGTTTCTTTACAATCGAAGCCAGCGAAAGATTTAGAAAAGATTATATATTATATACATGTTTAGAAGCACCTGAAGCACCAACAAATATTTTACAAAAAATAACTAATTGTCCTCGGCCGTATACCCCGGAAGAAGCGCTATCAGTGGTAATAGATAGAAATTTAACAGTCGAGACCTGCAATTTTCTTCATATCGTCGACCGTAGGTTCAATTGAGGTAAGGGACAAAATACCCAAAATGAGCTAAGTATACAGTTTTGTTCAGAATTTTTCGCTCTTTCGAATGGTGTATATGAAAAAATTCTAGCTTAAGAAAAATGTCCCTTACCCTACTGATTTTTTGGATCCAAATTTCGAATCAGCCCCATAATAACAATGTATTTGAAAAACTATGCAATATAGCAACTTGAAATGTTGTATTTACCGCCACCAATCGAATCAAATAAGGTAAGATAAGGTAAGGTAGGTAACGATTTCCAAATTTAAGATATCCGTACGCCAAAAGTGTGTACTTAATTTTCTGTCAACAATCTCTTTACACTGTATTTCTTTTCATACATTTTTTCAACAAGCGATTTACACTATCTTTTCACAATTTTTCCACAATTTTTGATCCAACGTAGAGGTCAATTTAATGTAAGGGACGGGACTACAAGATACTTGATCAGTAAGGGACATTACTAACAAAATACGTTGGTGTAAGGGACATCTATTTTCTTAAATAGATAACTTATTTAAATAAATTTTACACAGGTAGATAGAGCACTAAAATAAAAGATTATGTGCGAAATCAAATCCGAAAAAGGTTAATAACAAAAAAAGTTATAGGCGATTTAGTCCGAAAAAAAACTTTGTCGGCCTCTCCTGAAAAATCGTATTTTGTCCCTTACCTCAATTGAACCTACGGTCGACGATATGGATCTTCAAGATCGCGGATTCCCTGCATTTCCTCCATACTATAAAGTTTTAGCAGCAAAAAAGGATGGCTATCCATCCAATATTACAATTTCAGAGCGAGAAGCCTCAGTTCCTTTCCAAGATCTTTTACAACACACATTTGACAGATTATTGAGAGTCAGCGATGAAGTTGTAACACAATATTGCGAAAAAAAATCTGTGAAAGAGTTGGAATGCGTGTTGGAAGGAAACTGGGGCTTTGATGGGAGTACTGGACAGTCACTGTACAAACAAGCCTTTTCGGATGCTGAAGGCGGTGAAGAGAATAGCCTCATTGCAACTACATTTATTCCGTTAGTAGTAAGAACCAATAATGTTATACTCTGGAAGAATCCAGCCCCACAATCCTACAGGTACTGTAGACCAGTATGTGTGCAGTACAGGAAAGAAACGGCAGCATTAGTAATGTCGGAAAAATCAAAAGGGGAAGACGCAATAAATAGTCTTTCACCTTTATTAGGCGAAACCACAAAGGGACACAAAATAAAAACTTCCTGCTTATTGAATTTAGCTGCCAATGATGGCAAAGTCTTAAATACCATTTTAGATACTTCCTCCCAAATACGTTGCCCATATTGTGGTTTAACGGCGACACAATTTAACAATATTGACCTAGCTTTAGAGCAACCTATAAATATTGGTGTGAGTCCACTTCATGCGTGGATCCGAGTGCTTGAGTTCCTCTTGCATTTGTCTTATAAAAAAGTGGTAAAGAAATGGAGGATACCTAAAAATCAGAAGAAAAGTCAAAGTCAAATCATTTATTTCAAATACGCACGAAGATGCACTTTTGAACGTCAAAAATTACATGACTAGTTAATTGATTCTAGTTGCGCCTTCCAAAAGGTAGTTATGTATGGAGAAGAATGGGCAAGAAACTCCATACTCACTCTTTTAAAATGTCAACAATAGTTTGTATACATTAATTAATAATTATAGGTGAAGACGATGTACCTAGAATAAAAATAAAAATTACTTACCACAATTGGTAAAAAGAATGAAAAGTGAAGTAATGACAGAAAAATTAATAAATGCGATAGGTACATGGTGCTCACATATTTACAAACATTGTATATGATTTTCCAAAAAAAAAATTAAACATATAATAAGTGTGTGAGTTAAATTTATATTAATCACAGAAAATAAAAATTAATATCATAAAAAATATAAATTATTCAGTTAAATTAGCAACCAGTTTGATTTTGTCTAGACTCTAAATTGTCCTATGGAGCAGGACCAGCATGTTTCCAAGCATTCTTATCTTGGTTAAAATCCTCTAATTTTTAATATGCTTGTTTACAAAGTGTACTTTTTATATGAGTTTTAAGTTTTCTTTCATTTAATTGTAATATAACAGAAGGTATTTTATTGAAACATTTAACACAGTACCCCATAAAAGATGTATGTACCTTAGATAATCTGAAAAATGGTTGATCTATTTTATCTTTATTTCTAGTATTAAAATTATGCCTATCACTGATTTTATTAAAAAGATGTAGATTTTTTCTTACATACATAATATTTTCATAAATGAATTGGCAAGGTACCGATATAATATTAATTGTTTGAAATAGATCTCTAAGAGATTCGCGATGATGTAGATTATAAATGCTCTGACAGCCCTCTTTTGTAAAATAAAAATGGATTCAATGTCGGCAGCCCGACCCCACAGTAAAATGCCATACGACATAATGCTATAGAAGTAGCTAAAATAAAACAAACGCGCGGTTTCTATATCTGTTAACTGTCTTATCTTTCGAACAGCATACGCAGCCGAGCTTAGCCGCCCCGCAAGAGATGTTATATGAGGTCCCATTGTAATTTCTTATCTAGCGTGATATGTGTTAACCCCTCAAGTTTTAAAATGTTACACTGCTACAACATTAATTACGAATAAACTAAAGAATACTTCAAAAAGACTAAGAATACGACAAGAAAAAGGCCTTGTAGATGCTCGAAAAAAAGCTGTTCAGCAACAAATTGAGAGAAAAGTTAGGCTTACTGGTAGACGTTGTTCGGCCAAATTCTGGCACCACTAATGAAGGCAATACTGCACGAATCGCTTTGTCCGACAAGAATCGTCAAATTTTTTCAGAAATTCTTGACCTCGACCAGTGGCTACTAGATGACTTACACGTTATTTTAACTGTTATGTCTAGTGGTCTAACAACCGATGCTAATAAATTCGGCGATTTTTGTAAACAAATCGCCTTTAAATATTATGTTGGGGAAAAGGCCTTTTCGCATTATAGTATGTATGCACTTGTAATAAAATCTCTTTGGCTATACTATTTGTATGTGGCTGGTTTTGGTATCATTGAAAGTTTAAATTTTAAAGAACATAATTCCGAATTCAAATTAGGAAAATGTGTGATTTTCATTTTTTTTCGTACTGTCAAGATGAGTGAATCTAATGAAGAAATTCGATACATTTTGAAATTTTACTAAAAAAAAGGTAAAAATGCAACGCAAGCCGCGAAAAAAATTTGCGATGTTTATGGACCTAGTGCAGTGTCTGTGAGAGTAGCACAAATTTGGTTTAAGCGTTTTCAATCCGGAAATTTTGATGTCAAAGATGCACGTCGCTCTGGTCGCCCTATTACGGATAAAATGGATGCCATTTTTGAAAAAGTGGAGCAAGATGCCGCGGCATATCAGTAGTTACGACGTAGCTGAAGAACTGGGAATTGACCACAAAACAGTTTTCGCACATTTGAAAAAAGCTGGGTACACAAAAAAGCTCGATATTTGGGTACTTCACGAGCTCACTGAAAGAAACCTAATGAACCGTGTACTCATTAGTGATTCTTTATTACGACGTAATGAAACCGAACCATTTTTGAAGAAGCTGATAACTGGTGATGAAAATTGGATCACGTACGACAAGAACGTGCGAAAAAGGTCGTGATCAAAGGCCGGTCAGGCTTCGCAGACTGTGGCAAAATCCGGGTTAACTCGCAACAAGGTGATGCTGTGTGTGTGGTGGGATTGGAAGGGCATTATTCTTTATGAGCTGTTACCACCAGGCAGGACCATCGATTCTGAACTCTACTGCGAAAAACTGATGAGATTAAAGCAAGAAGTTGAGAGAAAGCGGCCGGAATTAATCAACAGAAGGGGTGTGGTTTTTCATCATGACAACGCTAGACCTCACACATCTTTAGCCACTCAGCAAAAATTAAGAGAGTTTGGCTGGGAGGTGTTAATGCTTCCGCCGTATAGTCCTGACCTTGCACCTTCAGATTTCCACCTGTTTCGGTCTCTTCAGAATTCTTTAGGCAGTGTCAGGTTAACATCACGAGAGGACTGCCAAAACCACTTGTCGCGGTATTTTGATCAGAAGTCCCAAAATTTCTATAGCAATGGGATCATGTCCCTACCCACAAGATGGCAAAAAGTTATCGAACAAAATGGTACCTACATACTATAGTTAAATGTAAATAAACTATATTAAAAAATGATTTGAATTTTCTTAAAAAATGCGAAGAAACTTTTTCCCCAACCTATTATGTAGAAAATTATGAATGGCATCCGATGACAGTAACTATACATAAAATATTGGTGCATGGGGCTGCAATAATTAATTCAACATCGCTTCCCATTGGAATGCTCTCAGAGCAGGCGTCGGAATCAAGAAATAAGTTTTGGAGAAGCGACCATGAGCACCACTGCCGAAAAATGGACTGGGTTAAAACGATGACTGATTTATTTCATAGGGCCTTGGAGTCATCCGATCCTGTAATCTCCCAGGCTCACCTGCGGCAAAGACAAAAAAAGCAATGTAAAATTCCTTTGTCTGCAGTCGCAATTACATTGCTAAAACCTCTACCAGACCCGAACATGATGGAAGAGCTTACCAGTGCAGACGAAACTGAAAGTTACGATGCAGAAGAGTGGTGCTTTGCAACGAAAAAGATATAGAGAGTGAGGTTTGACTTAAATAATCGGACACATCAAAATCGACTGCAAAATTTGAAAAAGCATTCAATCCAAACTTTATATGCACTTGATTTGCTATTTATTTCGAATTCTACCTAAAACAAACAAATGAAGTAAACCTTCACGGGACTTTTAACTTGATATTTCTCGCAAGAAGTTGGTAGAATCGTCACAGCGGTAATTCGTCGGACTCTTTTTTTTCTTAACAAAGTTGTTTATATGTATGTATTTATCAATTATATTCCTCTCTGTTTCTCTATTTTAAGTTGTACCCGCCATGTTGTTTCTGAACTACCGTAAGGTCAACTGGTAGAAAATGCGTAAGGCATTAAGTCCACCTTTGTACAATGTTTTTTTACTTGTGTTTATAGTTTTTAACAAATAATAATAAATAAAAATATTATTTTGAAAGGTCTCGGTAGCCTGCCAGTAAACTCATTCATGTTCTGTTTGTCATTGTGTCTACGGAACTTTTACTTTTACGAAAAATTTGATCCACAAAATTGGGATTTAAAAAATTGACAACCCTAACAAAAATAGTTAAATTGGAATAACTTATGAGTTCCATGGATTTGGGATGTCATAATTATGTGGTGTATTGGGGAAGTAAATATAATTATTTCTGTATAGATAACTTTTCCCGAAACGGCGGAATTTTCGAGAAAATTAAGAAAAACTAAAAACCGAAAAACCCGTATAAATCTCGATCTAACAATGGTGCAAGGTTCATTTATAGGCTAAAATACTCTACATAAGATGCGCCATAAATGTACTTAACATCATTATTTCGTATCACGCTTAGTTTAAGCGTAATTATTTTTTTTCTTATTATCCGGATGGAAAAATTACGATTTAAAAAAAATTATCACTCAGAAACTAGATTTGGTAGCTAAATGGGGATACGAAATCTTGCCATTAAATGATCATTTCTGTCAGGTTTTGCAATAAAAATGGGATGTCCGAAAATCGGGCTTCATAAAACACTGTGCAGCAGTCAAACCGTAACTTTTGAGTCCAACATACCAATACAAAAAGTGCAGATACAGTTCAGACCAATAACAACAGTTAATTTAAATAAATTTAATATCACTTTAATTTATGAGTTAAATGATCTGGGGGGCAAGTCTACTAATGTACAAACGTTGCAATGGTCTCTTCATTGTGAGTTTTTGACAGATTTGCCATACAAACACTGTCAAATACTCACAATGGCGAGAACATTGCAACGTTATTAAATTAGTAGACTTAGGCCCCAGGACCTTACAATGAACAATGTTAATATTTTGTATAAAGAATTCTTTTCGGTAGTCCAAACCGAGTTCAATAATTATTTTAAAAAGAACACTAAAACTATCAGCCCTAGGTTTTTATTTAGTGACTGGGCAACTAAAGGACTCAGGAAAAGTAGGGAAAGACTTTTCGAGCTGTATGGCCTTAAGCCTTTAACACAGAAACTTTTAATAAGTATGTTGCTACTTACTCTAGAATTTTTAAGAACATTTGTAAGGCAGCTAAAGCCTTATTCATTGCAACAAGGTTAAAGCAGCAGACAATAATCGCAATCGCCTCGACATATCAATGCAGACTCCTGATAGCGTGACTGTTCGTTCTAAGCCTCAATATGCGCAATCTGTCAGTGGAAGTACAGGCGAAAATATCTCGGTTAATAATTTGAAGGATTCTATTGTGCGGGAATTAAAAGACCTACAAGTTGATTTAGTAGTCAGCAAGATTAATAAACTACTTATTGAACAATTTTCGGCATTCAAACTGTATTTATGGATAAGATTAATTTCATATCAAATAAGGTTTCACAATTAGAAGAACAATACAAATCAACCATCAATAAGGCTTGCGACACACTGCCAATAACCAAAACCTTGACGGCTAGCAGTACCACAACTTGTCCAACTCCTGAAAATAAACCAGCATCAAAAATTAAGCTTCCTAAACAGAAACCTCAACTAAACACCAGGTCTCTTGGAGTACATGCAGACCCACCGGCGGCTTCTGTCCCCAGTACAGTCTCATCTATGGCTCCTGCCCTCGGTGCTCACAAGGTAATTCAGATAGAATCTTCCGCTTCGGCCTCTACCATGAATGGCCATGACTGTGTAGGCACCGATGAAGAAAACTGGGAAGAAGTAAAGCGCAAACGGTCGCGATCTTCGCTTCCCGGGGTACTCAGAGGTACCGCTGCGCCTGGCTCTATGATGCTGCACGCTGCGGAGAGGCGAAGATATTTGCACCTATATTACGTGCAGGAAGGCACCACAGTCGAACAAGTACGTGAGCATCTTAACTCAGTATGTAGTAGTGGCGAATGCACGGTTGAAAAGCTGAAATCTCGTGGACACTACTCGTCTTTTAAGCTCGGTGTTCCATTGAAGCATGCCGAAAATATAATGTCATCCGATAACTGGGCTGAAGACATATGTATTAAGCCATGGCGGCAGAACTTTCGTGCCAAAGACAATAACTATCAAGTGTCGAACGCGATTCCTTGAGATGAAAATGTGCTATAAAAATGTTCGTGGCCTAAGGACGAAGATTAATGCGTTTTTTAATAATGTTACGCAATGTGGATATGATATAATAGCATTAACAGAGACTTTTCTTACGAGCTCAGTGTGTGACAGTGAACTTTTTCCTCAGGGCTTTCATGTGGTACGTAAAGATAGAGCAGGTGACAGGGGATGGGGAGGAGTTCTGCTCGCGTTTCGTGATTATTATAATGTAAAAATTGTTACGGACGTTGTTAGTATGACTGATGACAAAGAATTAATTTTCGTTATCGTGACATATAAAAATGTAAAATGTTTATGTTGCATCGTGTATTTGCCTCCTAACTATACGGATGAGCAATATTTGAATGTCTTGGCGTGTATAGAAAATGTGATTTGTACTTACCCTGACATGAATGTTCTAATCCTAGGTGACTTTAATTTGAACTCTTGCAGTGCTAATGTCAAGTCTAATTTTGATTTCTTTTGCGACTTTTGCTTGCTAAAGCATTATAACACAATTTTAAATAATCACGGTGGTATGCTAGATCTCGTGCTGAGCAATTTTGAACCCGATCAGATAGCGGTATCCCTCGGTGAAGATCCTCTGGTAAATATTGACCAGTACCATCCTGCGCTCGATATAGTTGTAACATTGCCAAGCATTAGGTTATCATCTATGGTATCATCTCCGCATTTGGGGACACCTCGCTTGGTAACCAGTCCAGTTTGGAACTGGCGCAAGGCAGATTTTCAGGGTTTGTACGGGACGTTGATGGAAATAGACTGGTCTGACTTGTTAACAATAAGCGATATCAACAATAGCTCTACCATGAGTTTGCACAGCCAATACTCGCTAGCGTCTCCGTAAATAATATGTATGAAATACTATACAGCGCCCCTAGCGGTCACTGAAAGAATTAAAATGCGTACCATGAGCACTATAGATTTCGATAGATAAGAAACCTAACGTAATCTATTCGATAGTCACTAACGTTTTTCAGCTGTCGCCATACAAAACGGCACCATGAGCCACTAATTTAACAGACGCTATCGAAAAATACGCTTACGATAGTAGTTACGTTACTCACTAGCATTTTGACGAGTGAAACGTAGTTTACAATAAAATTATAACCGATTTTGAGTCCAATTAAGTAAAAATAATGTCTGGAAGATATTATTTGGCATGGAATATGTTAGCAGCCGCTGAATTAGAAGACCAACGACGTGAATAACGTGAATTTCAAGCCAACATGAGAAAAATAAAATGGAATATCTATTTCATTGAAAATAAATATCAATCAACCCTGGCTACCCTGGCGTTTCCCCCTAATTATTAAAATAAGTAGAAACATACCTTTCCATGAACTCCACCATCAGTTGAAATTGTGCCACACAGGGTCCTCATTGTATTGTTATCTTATAAACTTATTTAACTCCGCGAACCACACAACGTAAACAAACTCGATAATACAACAGTGACATATACTTATAACGAATACAAATTCAACAACCACTAAATACCTTAAGTCTGGCAACCTTTCTATTTAGTCGGATCATTGACTGTGTAGCGAGTACATTTTGAGTATATGCCTTCTCTCTTCTTATTACTTAGAAAGAAAGAAACAAAACTTATGGAGTGAAGTTAGCTAGACGACACGATCTATCGAGCTTACGTTAGCGCCCGCGTAAGACTCCGTAAAACTCATGGTGCAAGCATTATCGAAATCTATTCGATCCACGTTAATACGCTAGCGAGTTTAACGATAGCGAGTAAGTTTTCGATAACAACTCACGGTAGGGGTACAGTGCTGTTCAGTTGTTTTACGATAAGTTATATGAATGCATAGGTCAGTTTGTACCCTTTAAAAAACAAGTAGTGTGTAGTCGGCGTTACGTATATCCAAAGTGGTACAACGTAGAAATAATAAAAAATATACAGAATAAACACTTCCATCACAAGAGATTTAAAGAAGAGGGTAAAGATTTCAATAAAGCAATGTTTATTTATTATAGAAGCAGAGTGAAAAATTTAATTGATTGTGAATATCGGAGATATATGATAGTGCTACAAAAAATATCATTGAAGATCCGGTACAATTTTGGAAATATGTCAAAGAGAAGAAGAAGGATAGGCGGTATACAGACACATACACATATGAAAAGACTGAAGTGAAGGATCAAGCGGCAGCCGACGCCTTTGCCAGCTATTTTGCGTTCGTGTTCCATGCAGATAAACCTGTGTTGAACCCGGATATGGCTGCTAAAGCTGCACATGATCATCGGGATGTTGCCTCCGTATCGATCGAAGCAGTTGATGAGATCGATCTGAGTAAGGCAGTGAGGTGCCTCAAGCCGCGATCATCTGGTGGACCCGATGGCATTCCTGTATTTCTAGCTAAGGATTGTATCTCGGTTCTTGCTGGGCCTCTACTGTATCTTTACAATCTTTCACTGACACAGTCAAAATATCCTGATAGCTGGAAGTTATCCAGAGTCATTCCTGTTCCTAAAGGTGAGGGAGGTACGAATGTTTCTTCTTACAGGCCTATTGCAGTCCTATCTGTTTTTGCTAAGATCTTTGAGGCTATTCTAAGTGATCGCATCAATAGACAAATCTGTCACCTACTACATAGCAGTCAGAATGGGTTTCGGAGCGCTCGCTCCAACACCACCAACTTGGTCGCGCATGTAGACTATGTCTGCTCGCAAATGGATAAGCGTAAGCAGGTCGATGCGGCTTACTTCGACTTCCAAAAAGCCTTCGATTTGGTGGATAATGATATACTGCTGGAAAAATTAGCGATCATTGGATTCACGCCAAAGCTCCTCAATTTTTTTTCCTGCTACTTAAATAATCGTCGTCAATATGTGCGATTAAAGGGATACGATTCAAGAATCTACTTCACTTGGTCAGGAGTGAGTCAGGGTAGTACGGTGGGACCCTTGCTATTCCTGATATTTATAAATAACTTACCGGAAGTTGTTTTGACCTCAGAGTGTCTCTTATTTGCGGATGATCTAAAGTTAAGTCTGGGTGTCGAGGCCGAGGCTGACGCAGTGGCATTACAAAGAGATATTGATGCGGTATATAAATGGAGTCAAGACAACCACCTCCCATTCAATAATCTCAAATGTAAAGTAATAACGTTTTCACGCAAATCACACCCCATGATTATTGATTATTATTTGGCTGACGCTCCTTTGGATAGAGTTTATGAGATTAGGGATTTAGGATTGGAATTGGATTGCAAGTTGGACTTCCACACGCAAGTTATCAAGATTTGCAAGTCTGCACACAAAACGTTAGGGTTTGTCATGAGGACTGCATCACAGTTCGATAACATAGGGGTTGCAAAAGTATTATACAATGCTTATGTACGCAGTAAACTTGAGTATGGTGCTGTTATTTGGAATCCTTACGAGGAAAAGTATGCTCTAATGGTTGAAAAAAATACAACGTATATTGTCGTAGTATTGTCTCTCCTTCTACTTTTTGATCCATCCAAAGGTTGACCGCCCATTGTGACACCCTATGTAACAGTTCTACATTTATATCTGTAATTTTTATGGTGTACATAATAAAGAGTATTCTATCTATCTATCTAACGTAAATTTGCTCGATGGATATACGGGAAGCAGTACGGATACTATCCCTACCTATATCCTTCTTTATTTGTCTTGGGTATGGTGGGCATGGAAACGTTAAAATTTAGAAGGGCTATGTCTCAAATTGCGCATTATCTGTTGATAATTCGAAACAAAGTCGATAGTCCCCAAATACTAGAACGAGTCCGAATCCTGGTCCCCGGGAACATACCAATGGACTCGAAGGGTCAGGTAGCGCCGCGCCGCCGCCCGCGGCTGCTGGAGCCGCCCGCTGCACGCACCGAGCGCGGGCGACACGCGCCCACCAACCGCGCACTCCGCACTATCGGGGACATACTTGCTCAGCACCACGAACTGGACTTATTTGCCGATGGATTAGGACATTTGTATAAAGTCAAAGTCAAAGTCAAATAATTTATTTCAAATAGGCACGAAGATGCACTTTTGAACGTCAAAAATTACATGAATAGTTAATTGATTCTAGTTGCGCCTTCCAAAATGTAGTTATGTATGGAGAAGAATGGGCAAGAAACTCCATACTTACTCTTTTAAAATGTTAACAATAGTTTGTATACATTAATTAATATTTATAGGTGAAGACTATGTACCTAGAATAAAAAAATAAAAAATATAAAAAAAATCATCAAAATTACTTACCACAATTGGTAAAAAGAATGAAAAGTGAAGTAATAACAGAAAAATTAATAAATGCGATAGGTACATGGTGCTCACATATTTACAAACATTGTATATGATTTCCCAAAAAAAATAAAAAATAAAAACAACATATAATAAGTCAGTGTGTGAGTTAAAATATTAATCACAGAAAATAAAATTAATATCATAAAAATTATAAATTATACAGTTAAATTAGCAACCAGTTTGATTTTGTCTAGACTCTAAATTGTCCTATGGAGCAGGACCAGCATGTTTCCAAGCATTCTTATCTTGGATATAATCCTCTAATTTGTAATATGCTTGTTTACAAAGTGTACTTTTAATATGAGTTTTAAATTTTCTTTCATTTAATTGTAATATATCAGAAGGTATTTTATTGTAACATTTAACACAGTACCCCATAAAAGATGTATGTACCTTAGATAATCTGAAAAATGGTTGATCTATTTTATCTTTATTTCTAGTATTAAAATTATGCCTATCACTGATTTTATTAAAAATATGTAGATTTTTTCTTACATACATAATATTTTCATAAATGAATTGGCAAGGTACCGTCATTATATTAATCGTTTTAAATAGTTCTCTAAGAGATTCGCGGCGATGTAGATTATAAATGGCTCTGACAGCCCTCTTTTGTAAAATAAAAATGGATTCAATGTCGGCAGCCCGACCCCACAGTAAAATGCCATACGACATAATGCTATGGAAGTAGCTAAAATAAACTAAACGCGCGGTTTCTATATCTGTTAACTGTCTTATCTTTCGAACAGCATACGCGGCCGAGCTTAGCCGCCCCGCAAGAGATGTTATATGAGGTCCCCATTGTAATTTCTCATCTAGCGTGATTCCTAGGAAAACCGTTTGATTAATAAATTCCAGTTTTTCTCCGTTCAATATGATGTCACATTCGCTACTTCTAACATTAGGTAACTTAAATCGAATGCATTTGGTTTTTTTATTATTTAGTACCAAATTATTTACAGTAAACCAATTTTGGACCTGAAGAATAGAGTTATTCACGTCGTCAAGTTTTTGTGACCGTCGATCTATTTTAAAAATCAATGATGTGTCATCTGCAAATAACACCATCTGCGGTTGATTTTGAAGTAATTGGGGTAAGTCGTTAATGTAAACTAAAAAGAGGAATGGACCCAATATCGAACCTTGAGGAACGCCCATTTTCATTTCAGACCCTAATGAGTTTACGCCGTTTACCTGAACTTTAACCTTCCTATCCGTCAGGTATGATCTAAGTAAATCAAGAGCGGTATTCTTAATTCCGTAGTGCTCCAGTTTCAGCAGAAGTGTCTCATGGTTTACGCAATCGAACGCCTTAGAGAGGTCGCAAAAGATTCCAATGGCATCTTGTGCTTCTTCCCAAGCGTTAAAAATGTTCTTTATTAGGGTGACACCGGCGTCAGTTGTACAACGCCCCTTGGTGAAACCATACTGTTGTTCATGAAAGATGGAGTTTTTATTAAAGTGACGTAACATTTGATTGAGTATCAACTTTTCAAACACCTTACTGAGAACTGGAAGAATTGACACAGGCCTATAGTTGTTAGGTTCCTTACTATCACCGGATTTGAACAATGGAACTACTTTACTGTGTTTCATGAGATCTGGAAAGACTCCTTGGTCTACACTGGTGTTAAATATGAAAGCTAAATAGGGCGCAATGGTTTCGATAATAGACCTACAGACTTTTACAGACATTCCCCAAAGATCTTCTGTTGATTTAATTTTAAGATCTTTAAAAGCTTTTATAACAGCCTGGGGGTTTGTGTGTTGAAACCTGAACTCCAAAGGGCATGCCTTTACATTCTTTCTAAGTAAAGCAGCAGAAAGCGCGGGTGAGGAATTTAAAGTTTCTGTAGTTTTAAAGGGAATATTACCAAAAAAGTTTTCAAATTCCTGAGCTATTTCTACATCGGAGTTGATGGGGCCATGTGCAGTCTCTAAATTAAATTCAGTATTTTGCTGTTTTTTCCTACCTGTTTCATTATTTATTATTTGCCAAGTAGTTTTTATTTTATCATCAGCTGATTTTATTTTATTGCTAATATAAAGAGCTTTAGCTATTTTGCATACATTTTTAAATGTTTTTGAATATTTTGTAACATATTTATGAAAGCTAGTATTATTCATATGTTGCTTTAGGCCATAAAGTTCAAATAGCTTTTCCCTGCTTTTACGAATACCTGGAGTTGCCCAATCACTAAATAAGAACTTTGTATAAATACTTTTAGTCTTTAGTGGAAATGTGTCATTAAATTGCGTATTTAATAGTGAAAAGAACTCGGCGTAGAACTCATTTGGGTCATATACATTATTAAAACTCTGAAGACATAATTTACTGGCCAAAGAATTATTTAATTTTTCTAAATTTTTACATGTAATTGGCCTAAACCTTATTTGAATTTTTTGTAAAGGCATGTAAGAGCAAAATGTTATTGTTTGTCCACTGTGATCCGATGGCAACTTATTTACGATTTGTTTGTGTAAGTAATCACAATTACAAAATATATTATCTATACAAGTGGCAGAAGACGCTGTGACTCGGGTTGGTTCAATAAAAACATTTGACAAATCAAATGACCTAAAAAGACCTAACAATCTGACACTATTCAAGTTATTTTCTAATAAATTAATATTAAAATCACCACATACGATTACTGATTTACTACTAATACTAAGTTTCATTAACACATCTTCCATTACAGAATCGAACATAACAAGATTCTGGTAACTTGGAGGTCTGTATACGCATACTATAACATGCTTATCGAGCTCAACACAGGACAATTCAATTGTGTGTTCAACAGACAGTTCAATGATGTCTTTTCGTTCTTTAGATTTAATCGATTTTTTAATCAATATTAATGATCCGCCGTGTATCATACGTTTTCGGCTGAAATGGCTGACTATGCAATAATTTTCATAGTTAATTGACATTACTTGATGATCTTTCAGCCAATGTTCTGTTAAACAGATGACATCAAACTTAGTTTTTTCCAAAAATAATTCAATTTCCAGTAATTTGGAAGAGCAACCTTGGATATTTTGATTAAATAATTTTAAAGTATGTTGCTCTCCCTTTGTTTTTTTATTTTTAAGTGTTACATGGCCAGAAGATACCTTTTTATTATTCACTAATAATAATTGGTTATTTGAAGGAGTAACTTCTGTTGTCTTACTAACTAGTTTAAAGAATTATCCGGAGTGACCTCCACAACTACAAGTGAAGAATCTATAATGCCCGTATGAGTTCCAGCAGGTAGAGAATATCCTATCTGACTGGTAGTGGCCTCCAATGATGTTGGTATTATAGGTGGATCCTCCTTCGTACAACATGATGATACATAATTAATCACTATGTTGTTAGTATAACTAGACAACACAGACTCGTCTCTAATACTACCATCTGTTATATTAGCTATAACCTCATTAATATTATATGCTATCAACATAGCAATCATATGTCTACATTCCCAAGACAGAGATAAAGTTCTCTGAGTTAACTTAAATCCACTAACAAACTTGTTAGTGTCAAAATACAATAATTTGTCACTATGACAACTTGTCAGCCTGTTAATAGTATTATTCAACTTATAAATATAATTATTTTCAGCGTCAGATAAAGAATTAGAGTAGGGAAAAGCACATAACATCAGCTTTCCTACATTTAACTTTAATAAGGTGTCTACACCATCCACTATGTCCTTTCTGGTAATACCAGTACTATTACCTAATAACAAAACCATTGTAGAATAATTATTTAGGTTTGTGTTTGCAATTCTTTTAATCATTTGCTTAAAACTTATGTTATGATAACAATTATTGGTAAAACTATGGCTAAGGTAATTAAGTAATATTTTTCCAAAGCCTGAACCTAATTCGTCACAAAAAAAAATTGATTTGTTCTGTGTATTAGCACAGATCTCTGCTGGAAGAGCCAACACCGGAGGGGGCAAGTTTGGCTGAGGCTGAGTAGGAAGTGGTTGGTCGGCACAGCTGCATGAAAGGTTATTAGTCAGAGACTCATACCTCTCAGCATTGCACTTCACCAAGTCCAATAGTTCCCCAGCCTCAAACAAGCGGTCACTTAATTGTTGTTGTGAAGTCTCATATTTTTCAAAAATATCCTTCAGCAAGTGCTCCTTGTGTAGTATTTCATTATAGAGGAGCTGGATATCAGTGTCATATTTTTCCCTACATTTATCTAACTCAATAGAAACTGTATTTAAGCTTTTTGATAAGACAACACGTTCCTTTCTAAGTGAAATATTAAATTTTAAGAGATTTTGTTTTTTAATTGTTCTCTTTGACCGTTTAATTAATTTCTTGATTTTAATATATTTCTTTAATTTATTGTGACTCATAACAATAGGACATAATGGTATGGTGTCATCACCAGTCAAATCTATTGTTACAGCTGGCTCACACACTGATTTTGTCTTATTACCTACCAACTCATTAAAAAGTTTACTAGTGCTAGAAACCTGTTTGCTAACCTTGATACACTCGGAGAGAGATAGTGCCTTTTGGGCTTCACACAATTTTTGTTCAAGTTCAGTAATTCGATGCAAAGCCAGTTCGTGGGTGTCACTGCACTCTTGAAATGTTGACACCAGATGTTGTAGTTGGCTGTGCTGATCAGTTAAGTCCAGGTGTTGTGTATGTAGGTGAGACAGTTCATTTTTGAGGGAGGTGTTTTTAAAAATAATGTTTTCCACTTCCACTTCACTGTCTTCCCTTTCCTGGAGCAGCTGTTTGCATGTAGCTTTAGAAGCCTCAAGCTCCTTTAAGGTAGCTCGTAATTTTGCTTCTAATTCCCTGATGGTAGCACTGCGGGTCATCATTTTGCTTTGAACTGTCAGTCACCTGGAATGTGTGAAGATATGCAGCTAAATAACAGTGTAAGAAAAAGATGTTTTAAAATTTAGATTAGTAGGAGGTAGAAGGGGAAAAAAAATTGTATTAAAAATAGGTAATAAATTGTTAACAAAGATATTACAATAAGATGTAGCTAATAAGGAATTAGTTTAGAATGTTAAACAAAAATGAAGTTAAAAGGAATAAGCACTGCTTTTATTATTTAAGACAAAAAAAAACTTAATCGACAATATAAGTTTATGACACATTACAGGTTTGATAGGTAAGAATAAAATAGGTAATCAATAAGGCCTAATGAACCTATGTTTTGTGTATAGTAAATTATGTAGTGTTTATTGTCTGAGCGAATGTTTTCGTCGTCGATTTTGCTTCCACTAATTGTCAAGCAAAAGGAGACATAAACCGTGCCAGTGTGTTTTGGACGTAGCTCAGAGACCTGAGCAGTATTTTGTGATGTTCTACGGTCTGTAAATATTATGCAGAATAACATAAATAAAACAAAATACTCCCCGGGATTGAAGATATGTATTTGAAATCCGTCACCGTTGGTTTGGTCGAGTTGACAGCCGGTTTAAAATCCTTTTTGTGCGAAGTTATCGCGACAAAAAACACTGTATAATCACTGAATATACTACTTACTAACTAGGTACAACTATATTACACTAATTTATCTTTAAAAAAACACTTTTTAATAAATTTCTAAATTAATTAGCCTAGAGATCGTTTTTTTGACGACCGGCGACCAGTGTTGCCAGCCCAAAAAAAAGAATATAGTAAATTTTGTATAATTTTAAATGACATATTATAGCCATACCTATTATCTGGACTAAAATTGCATTGACTACTATTAATTGACACTAAACTGACATTTTATTCTTCGTATTAATTCATTGTTGTAATTTATTTTTATTTTTATTTATGGACTTGGAATTATGGCTATGTTTATAAATTCTAGTGTATAAGGTGACGAGCATGTGTCATAAGTATATTAAGCCATAATACTGAATTGTAAGAAAATTAATCGTATGAGCGTTTTGGATGTCAAATCTGTTAGCTCGTAAGACATATTGAATAAATAAAAAAATAAAATAAAGACGGTTTGGAAAATTATCAATAATTAAACAAATAGGAACAAAAAGCATGCAGCAGTCTTATTTGCGATAACAAAGTAGTTGCGCAAAGTACTTGCGGAAAATTCTTGCGGCAAATCCGGAAAGACTCCTTGATCTACAAATTAAATATTAAGTCTAAGTAAGGCGATAGCGCCTCACTTAGCCTTAATATTTAATTTGTCCCTCTATAGTCTCAATTATAGAGGTACAGACTTTAATAGACATTCCCCAAAGATCTTCGGTTAGCGGCAGTCTTCTTCATCAGTTCCACTTCATCAAATGATACTTTCTGAATGCAAATGCTTGAGTTATTGATGAAAATACAAAAATCGCTATAAGTATGCCTATAATATTTGAGGAGTTCCCTCAATTCCTCATGGATCCCATCATCAGATCCTGGTTTCCTTATCATGGTGCCACCCTTGGGATATCTCCTTTCTAACAAAAAAAGAATCATCAAAATCGGTTCATAAACGACGAAGTTATCCGGAAACAAACATAAAAATTAATCTATATTTATATTCGGTCGAATTGAGAAACCTCCTCCTTTTTTGAACTCGGTTTAAAAAGATAATTAACTCGAGTAAGTAGTATAGATAAACAGAAAAATAGAACAAAATAGTCGGCAGCTGCACGTCATGGCTGTGACAAGAAGGCTTCCACTCAGCGTGATGCGAACATACGATATTGGCACCGCGTAGGCGTAGGTACGGTCGCCACATTTCCTCACCGTAATATTGCTATAAATCGTTTGGAATATGATCGGGAAATAACATGATATCGTTAGTAAGAGGTATGTAGCACTTACACCTACATTTCGCCATTTACATATTTTAGTCTCATGTAATAGGGGACAATGGTGCCGATTCCCTTGTTCACAAACGAAACTAAATGTAAGTTCAGTGCATCTTTTTCTTTGTATTTCATTAAGAAAACGACAGAAGATTTTTTTTAGTTTAGTCCTGTCAAATTAATCAGCGCTTGTCACTACTCCATACAAGTTTAGACGTGATTTAAAACTTGCCGACTAAAATTACGTCAATTTACGTCAAGCGCTGATTATTTGACAGAACTCTAAAATTTATCGTCTGTCCTTTTCTTAATGAAATAGAAAGAAAATGATGCACTGAACTAAAATTTAGTTCAGTTTGTGAACAAGGGAATCGACACCACCTTATCCGTTGTAGTTACAGAAAAACGGTCTTAGGAGACTGTCCTTATTTCTTAGAGAAATTTTGATCTACATTCACAGATTTTGAAAACAAATTACAGTCAGCAAGAAACTGGGCCATTTTCACAAAAACTTTTATTTATTTATTCCTTTCGTTCCTGTTGTTCTTACAAGGATCAAAAATAAATAAAAGTTTTTGTGAAAATGGCCCAGTTTCTTGCTGACTGTAATTTGTTTTCAAAATCTGTGAATGTAGATCAAAATTTCTCTAAGAAATAAGGACAGTCTCTTAAGACCGTTTTTCTGTAACTACAACGGATAAGGTGGTGTCGATTCCCTTGTTCACAAACTGAACTAAATTTTAGTTCAGTGCATCATTTTCTTTCTATTTCATTAAGAAAAGGACAGACGATAAATTTTAGAGTTCTGTCAAATAATCAGCGCTTGACGTAAATTGACGTAATTTTAGTCGGCAAGTTTTAAATCACGTCTAAACTTGTATGGAGAAGTGACAAGCGCTGATTAATTTGACAGGACTAAACTAAAAAAAAATCTTCTGTCGTTTTCTTAATGAAATACAAAGAAAAAGATGCACTGAACTTACATTTAGTTTCGTTTGTGAACAAGGGAATCGGCACCATTGTCCCCTATTACATGAGACTAAAATATGTAAATGGCGAAATGTAGGTGTAAGTGCTACATACCTCTTACTAACGATATCATGTTATTTCCCGATCATATTCCAAACGATTTATAGCAATATTACGGTGAGGAAATGTGGCGACCGTACCTACGCCTACGCGGTGCCAATATCGTATGTTCGCATCACGCTGAGTGGAAGCCTTCTTGTCACAGCCATGACGTGCAGCTGCCGACTATTTTGTTCTATTTTTCTGTTTATCTATACTACTTACTCGAGTTAATTATCTTTTTAAACCGAGTTCAAAAAAGGAGGAGGTTTCTCAATTCGACCGAATATAAATATAGATTAATTTTTATGTTTGTTTCCGGATAACTTCGTCGTTTATGAACCGATTTTGATGATTCTTTTTTTGTTAGAAAGGAGATATCCCAAGGGTGGCACCATGATAAGGAAACCAGGATCTGATGATGGGATCCATGAGGAATTGAGGGAACTCCTCAAATATTATAGGCATACTTATAGCGATTTTTGTATTTTCATCAATAACTCAAGCATTTGCATTCAGAAAGTATCATTTGATGAAGTGGAACTGATGAAGAAGACCACATTTGGCCACTGGAACTCCTCAATGATAAGTATTTCACGGGTGGCGATAAGATATCTCGATTAGGATCAGGGGCGTTCCTTTCATTAAAGCCGAAAAGCCCGGCTTTCAATCAAAAGTGAGCCTATTAATAAAAAAACTACACCTGTAAACAAACTCAATGTCGCAAGAATTGATACGAATAATAACATTAAACTCCGCGTAGTACCGGCCACAAGAATAAAAACGTGGTAGGTACCGGCCGCGCGCTAGATACGTACTACGATGCAACGTTGCCAGAGTTACATACTCAAGGAATAATATTTAAATTCATCGCCTCTTTCATCATGCACCGTTGCCAAACTATCTCCGATGCCGCAGTTGCGATCTCGCTCTAACGTTATAGCGCTAAGCAGGAGGCGAGATCGTATCGATGAATGAAGTATAGCTTTCTCGCTCACACAAGGTGGCTTCAAATCGGGCTTCTAACTTCTCATTTTTTCGCAAAGAAATGTGTTAACGTCCTTGATATGATAGTATGTACTCATTTTGCAAATGTTCGAATTTTTAAGCCCGGCTTTTGACTTTTTATGAATGAAACGAATCGTAGTAGGAGGTGGTAGGATTGTAGATCCTGAGTATGTGTGCGCGAGTCGCTGCGCAAAGCGTGAATTTGTATGATGTAATTTCAAATTAATTGTTTTGAGCGGTTACTGACGTCGTTTATGTTTTGATTTTTTAAAATTTTCTGTGAGTTTGTGTTGTGATTAGTTTTTGCTGTAATTACCTTCTTTTTGAAGTGATGAAAAAGTTTCTTATCATTAAAATGAATTCGGAAACGCATGCAATTATTGTTCCTTGTGAAGGATTAAAGTGTGTATTGGTGTGTAATCGTTACTTGGAAAAAGGTAAATACTTTGAGTTTTACAGACAAATATAATCTCGCTGAATACATTATGCATGTCGAACACAATCGCGCTGTTTTTTCAAAGATTAGGTTGATGTTGTGTGTCATTTAGCACTTTAAGAACTTCCTTTCCGTGGTCACAATGAGTTTAAAACCTCATTCAATAGAGGCAATTTCTTAGGGCTTGTATCTTTGCTTTCTTTATACGACCTAGTCTTAGAGAAACATATGCAGCAACAAGATGGCAACAAACCGGAGCCCAGTTACTTACCAAACGAATTAAATGTAAGCAATGTGTAGTTAGAAATTACAAATCAATCAATTATTTGTGCGCCATCTAGTAGCCGTATTGTAATATTTTTCCCATAACAACTGTTGCGAATTTGAGAGCGTTTGAAATATGAATTATTACGACTTGAAGAGCTCTGTTGTGCCAATAATGATAATAGATGGCTCACGTATCATATTTTACACGATACTGATAAACTTGTACTTATAATAGTTGTGATTTTCTAAAGGATTACCAGTAGGTACTCTTCGTATTTAAAATTTACCTATATTTAAGCATAACATCACGCCTGTATTCCCCGAAGGGTTAAGCAGAGGTATGCCTACTTAGCTACACCCACATTATTCCAGTCATGTTTTGTTGTTAATTCATATTTAAATATTTAGGTCTATATCTATACCTTATCTAGCAACTAATACCACTGATATTTGTTTCATCAAATTTGTTGAAAAACATACATAGTGGTATTAGTTTTGGAACAAAATAATAAATCGCAATTACTTACAATTATGAAAAACGAATATTAGTCAGTTCTTTAACGGCTCAGTCGGTAGGCGCCACTTTGCCAGGCGATAGGGTAGGATGTGTTTTTTTATCCAAAATATATATTGGCTTGCCCTAATTTTGACCCCTAGGCACGCCACTGATTAGGATAGCTAAGCGACTATGAACCAAATTTAAATAAATAATTCTGATGAAAATGGTACCATCGAACTGATCTGAAGATGAAGCCCGAAAGAATGCACTGGAACTCCGTAATAAAACAATGTATCCTAGGCGTGTTTGGGCTTATTGGAATTGTCACGAGATGCACTCGGGCTATAAATGGTTATTAACCGATTTTTATTAACTTTGTTTGGGTAGTTTTTTTGAGTTAGCTTCGATAATACGTATTTAATCTAGTTCGTATATCTTGTGTCACTGTTGTTTGTTGCCTGGTGTAGCAAGTAGTGGTAATCAAATTGTCATAACTAAAAAGTGAAAAATAAAAAACTTTCGGTGTCGGTGGCAAAAAACTAAAATACAAATCCAAAGACTTTTTGGAAGTCGGTATTTTTTTTTTTTTGTTAAAAAGTTTTTGTATGCACGTGTTTCTGTGACAAATAACCCTATTTTTCTTTCTTTATGTTAACAAACATGTAGGAAGAATAGGTAAGGAGTTATTAAACATAGTTATGATCATAATAATTATTATGGAGCTGCCGCCCGCTACTTTTACACATAATTTAAATAATTATAATAATAATAATTAATAGAATAGAATAGAATAGAATACTCTTTATTATGTACACCATAAAAATTACAGATATAAATGTAGAACTGTTACATAGGGTGTCACAATGGGCGGTCTTATATGACTTATTGTACACATTTTCACTAACTTCTCTCAACGACTGCCAACGTAAATATCGCAGTAGAATCGAACAGTTATTACACCGACAAACTGTACCTTCCATAGTGAACAACTTACTAATGTAACGCAAAAAAAATGTTAAAATGTTATTATTACTTTTATAACAAAACGAAATTATTCGAACAATTAAAATATTCTCAAAAAAGAAAAAAAATAACTGTCTGTGGAAAGAATACAAGAAGTTACAGTAGCAACCCGCGTATTAAAAAATTGGCGCATGTACAGTCGCTTAAAAAACGCAATGCATGTTTTTGTGTCCGTTTGGACTGCTCGGCCACAATGTCGTAGAAGAAAAACGACTACGTCAACATTACGAAGGAATTTGTAAAACACTAACAATGAAAGTCGCAATTTCGTAGATCCAATATTCAGAAAGCTATAAAGGTTTAACCGTGGCCGCGCGGTCCGCACATGGAGAACCGCGCGGCCACGCAGTTTTCTTAAACGGAGCTTAGTAGAGCTGTGGTAGAGGTCCCATTCTTTTTGCTAACCACTGATACGATTTCGAAGAAAATGTAGACAGTATGAATAAAGCCCTATTATAATGTCTCGATTTTGCGACCTACAGCACTTAAACATATAATGCAAGTTAGAACTACGGTGACCAAGATTTATGGTGCGTCAATAAGACATTTCCAAAAGCGTCGTTTTTATATCACATACGTAAGTAGTATATAATATCATAATGAGGGAATAACTGTTAGACCAGGGTCGATAATTTTTGAAACAAAAAAGAATTATAATAGGATGAAACCCATTGTAAAAGGAAGAGAATATAACAAAAATTAAAGAAAAAATAATTTACGGGCGATCTGAGGTCGGGAAGTGGAAGAGGGGATTTGAATTTTTCACATAAATTTTGAGGTTATGTGAAAAAAGGGTAAATATAAAAGTTGCAGATATTTTTATTACCTAGAACTTTGCCGTTTAACTTTTTTCCATAGGACTTGCAGTTTTGCCGGAAATCCAGATAAACCATTTTTTACCCTTAAAACAACCCCCCCGCCTCCTCTTCCACTTCGGGAAGTGGAAGAGGAGGCGGGGGGTTGCTCAGATCGCCCATAAATTATTTTTCCTTTCATTTTTGTTATATTCTCTTCCTTTTCCAATGGGTTTCATCCTTCTATAATTTTTTTCACTTTTTACCATTTTCAAAGGCTTTAGCCCTGGTCTATATGGTTAATTTGATGGAGAAGTACTCATGCGAAAATATTAACACCGTATTCGTATAAATACTACTTTTAACGTTTTGATTTATAGAAACTTTTTGTTGTGATTTAATCTAATTTTTAATTTAATTTAATTTGAATCTAATAAATTTAATTATTATGTTTCCCCTTCAAATAATTATAACTGATGTTGAGATGTTTGTGAAAAAATATTCAATCAATACCACAGTAAGTATTTGTTAAATTATAACTGTAATTGCATAATTGTTAATTTACAGTAATATAAATGAGTGTATGATTAAATGAGTGTTTTCTTTAGCAAAATGTTAAAATGAGTATTTATACGATTACGGTGTTAATATTTTCGCATGAGTTTCTCCATCCAATTAACCATAGTTATTCCCTCATTATGATCTCGTAGATACTACTTACGTATGTGAAATAAAAACGATGCTTTTGGAAATGTATGTATCACGCACCATAAATCTTGGTCACCGTACTTCTAACTTACATTATATGTTTAAGTGCTGTAGGTCGCAAAATCGAGACATTATAAATTCAAATTCAAATATTTATTGCAAAACACAGTACATATATGCATTCCCAGGTGTTAAGTGAATGCGCAGTCCACTGCATTTACCAATTCAGGTATGCAAAATTAAAAATTATAGTTAGACAATTTCATAAAATCCAATTAATCGGTTATATAATGTCATAAATTCGACAGAATAGTAATACCCTGTGCAATAATATACATTCAAATTAATAAATAGTAGTAAATAATGTCACAAATTCAAATTATAAGTAATGTCAGAATAAATAATGTCCAAATAATTGATGAACTTACCAATTTATAATTTAACATGCATTGTAATATTAAAATTATTATTGAAATTAAAAATATATACTAAATAAACATTCAAATTACATTATATAATTGCATTTAGATAGAATTAAGCTTAAATAAATCAGTCATTTGACATATCTAATTATTATTTATTTAACTTATCTGTTAAGAATTCACCAATGGAATAGTACGCTTTTTTAACCATAAGGTCTGTTAACATTCTCTTGAACTTGTTAACATCCTTCTCAAGTCTTACAGTCGTGGGTATCATATTATAAATTTTTGGAGCCATGCCCAGAAAACTTTTTGCATATAATGCTGTTTTATGAGGCACAGCGTGAATTTTGTCCTGGTGACGTTTACTAGTCAGGGCTTCAAATAAATACAAGTGTTTTTTAACGAACATTGCTACTTCAAACGCGTATAGGGCTGAAAAGTCATTATTCTTAGGTCAATAAAGTGTGGTCTACAACTGTCAGTAGTTTTTATTTGGCACACAGCTCTCAAACACTTTTTTTGTGCCTTAAACACTAGCTCCCTATCTGATGAATTTCCCCAGAATATTATGCCATAGCGTAATGTAGAAGACACGTATGCATGATATGCAGTCAGTACGGTTTTGCGGCTTGCTACTTTACTGAGTTTATGCAAAGCGTACTGGAACTGATTTAGTCTTTTTATTAAATGTTCAATATGATTACTCCATTTCATATTCTCGTCTATATAGAGTCCCAGGAACTTTGTGTGCTTTGTTTCTTCTATCGTTTTGTTAGCGTATTTTATATTAAGTTGTATCTTGATTTATTCTTTGTTTAAATGACATAATATGAGTTTTATCTAAATTTACATTAAGATTGTTATTATTTAACCATGTTATTAACCTGTTTAGATTTAGATTTATATCCATTTCATGACACTGTGCCTCCCTATTTTGTGCTGTGAAAATAATTGTACTATCATCAGCGAACAAGGTCATTGGATGTTGAATAACTCTTGGCATATCGTTTATGTATATGAGGAACAATGGGAGGCCGAGGACGCTACCCTGAGGTACACCAAAGTTCGTTTTTCTTGGTTTTGAATGGTGCGTTAGTTCTAATTTTGTCTTTTGGCAAATCTTTGTTGTACTCGTTATTTGATACCTATTTTTTAAATACGATTCAATTAATTTTAATACGTTGCCCCTTACTCCATATTTTTCTAATTTAGACAAAAGTATATTAAAATCTACAAAATCAAATGCCTTGGTCATATCCATGAACAAGGCAGTCGTCGGTGTCCGTCTGTCCATATTTGTTACCACTTTATTTACAAGGCTATATATTGCCATATTAATATTTCTGCATTTTCTAAAGCCGTACTGTTCTTCCGCAAATATTTGATGTTTTTCAAGAAAAGGATACAGGTTCCATTATAAATGACTTTTTCAATTTTTTTTTGAGAAAATTGGAATTAACGCTACAGGTCTATACACGGTGGGCCTAAAGCCGCGACAGGTTGCATTAAAATGGTCACCAAAACTGATTGCACCACTCTTTAGTTGGTTAATCACAGATCAAAAAACCGTTCGAATCAAAATCCTAGCTGCTCCTGTTTAGAAGTTATGCGTATTTTAAACTTTTTATCCGAAAATCTCCATCTTTGTCTTTACGATCTTTAAAAAGAAGATCGTACTATTTATATTTATATCAAATACACATTCTAAGTGTACGTAATAAATATAATGTATAAATTATATAAATATTCACGTACAACCTTAGATACGATTAAAATTATTAATATAAAAATAATTAATATCTGTCAAAGACATGCGGAAATTGATATAATTTCCACACCATCTAATGAGATACATACCGAGGCGCGTTTTTTTTTTTACGTGGTATCCCCTATAGGCCTAATCCACACGTAACGCCTTTACATATGCTGAGACGAAAAAGTAACAACTGTTTTTTTTAATCTACTCGAAAATGATTTATCATCAATCGAATTTATTTTAAAGCGTTCCCAAAATTTTAAAAACTCACGGTGAACTGATTCACCCGCTTGCTCTGACCACAATCCTAAGCCATCATTATTTAAATAAGCCAGACCGTCTTTTAAATGATCTAAAAGCACATGAATTTTTAAAGTCTGAGATACTCCGGTGCTAACAATAGCTTTACGAAGATCCGCTAAATTATCATCTAAATTACTAACATCGGCTCGTTTTGTAGAAAAACAAGAATCTACAATTTTGTTCATGATTTTGAATGCAATAATGTAAGGTTGCAAACGAAATGGCCCTACTTTCTCGTTGATTTCGGGATCATCTAATCTATCAGCCTCTTTCAAAAGCTTTCGACAATGATTCCCCTCGAAAATTTCACCTTGATAGGTTTTCGGTACCAATGACAACTTGTGGGGCCAGAGTAGAGCTTTTTCACGCCCAATCTCTGGAACCAGACCATTCCAAAAAAGATGGTTTACGAAACCTTGTAATAAATGGAGCTCGGGCAAAATACATTTCTCAATTGTTAATAAATCATCATCTTCATCATCTCCTTCTTTCACAAAAAGGGGATGATTAATGGTGCTGTGGCAGTCCTTGGCCATTTGTTTATTATTTCCAATGCATTTGAACTTATTATAGTCCTCTTTCAAATTTTTGTAAGACTTTAAAATTATATTTTCAGAATCAGGATACAGGTAATTTGTCTACTAAATCAAAAACATTATCACGAGCAGTAGTTGAAGAAGCACCTTGGAAATTGTGTGATATTCCCTTTCCCAGCTGCTGAAAACAATTTTTACATATGTTCATAGACATTTTAGGTACGATTGCTTCGCCGCATTTACCCGAATGCGAGCTACTTACCTGTAAATTTTTCATAGTACCTTCGAGGCCATTATCTTTGGTAATCTTAGAAGCAGAAAAAATACGCTTACAGCCTTTACCCTTTTTTACCGCAGTGTGCCCTGTAAATCGTGCAGTCAAGCATACATAACAATTGCAAGACATGTTTCTAGTTTCCTTGGCCAAATTCATATCTTGATAATTAGGCATGATTGGAACAGGCCTTTTTAAAATACCTTTTTCTCGTTCAACAATAAAATTTTTACAAGAGCTACAAATACTGGTCGGAAACCTAGAATCAGATTTATCAAAATTCTTATTAACATATTTTTTCAATGAATTATTTAGATATTCGGTTATTGCAAAGTTAGAAATTTTGCGCTTACCAAATATTATTTTTCGTCCACATGGCGCACATACTTTAATTCTATTCTCCTCATGATCGCATTTATGATCCAAGTGTGAATTAATTCGCACATTATTGTTTCGACTCATGATGAGTAGAAAAGTGATTTCTTACAAAATCCCAATGACTTTACTTTGAAATCAACTGGTATGTAAGCCCTGAACTTTAGTTTCGTTATTGCGGGTGCGAAAATTATTGTATGATTCGCCACCTATCGACGACTCTCGGAGTCTTAACATAATCCAATTTATTATCAGTACGTAAAGCTATGCATTATACATACAAATGTAATACGAGGTTGTCATGATGTATGCAGCGCAAGCTTAGCTCGCCTTCTTACACTGCGATATATTTTATATAGTATTATTATTATGACGTTTATTCAATTTTTTTTTCATATAAAATACATTTTTAAATATTTCTTAAAAATAGATATAAAAAAACATTTAAAAATATAAAATATAGTGGTCCGCCGGTGTCGGGAGCAGGGTCCAAGCTACCGGTGGTTAGGGCTGCAGAGACAGGAACCTCCTCACAATACGAGCCGTATCAAGGAGTACTGCCTTCTGAATCAGGCCCTTGATCCAACCGTCTAACGAAAGCCTCGAGAGATGTTGATCGAGGCTTTCGGCCATCAGGCCATTGGCCGTCACGACAATCGGCACAATGATAGCTGAGCTCACATTCCACATGTCAACAACCTCGTGTGCTAAGTCGAGATACATTATATATTATTATTATTATAATTATTTTATAAGGAAATTTATACTTTTTTATGTAGGTAAATATGTTTCTTTTATAGCTTTTACTACCCATCATGATGAGTGCGGTAAAATAATGAGATTATAATACTCTTTTTAAAGATCGTAAAGACAAAAATGGAGATTTTCGGATAAAAAGTTTAAAATACGCATAACTTCTAAACAGGAGCAGCTAGGATTTTGATTCGAACGGTTTTTTGATCTGTGATTAACCAACTAAAGAGTGGTGCAATCAGTTTTGGTGACCATTTTAATGCAACCTGTCGCGGCTTCAGGCCCACCGTGTATAATTCTTAGGATTTTGTCTGTCATCTTTCTTATATAGTGGTTTTATTACAGATTGGTTTTATTAATTCTTTAGGGTATGTACCATTTTCTATGCATAAATTTATAATAAAACTGAGAACAGGAGATATTTCCACCGCTACACTTTTTATTACTTTAGTGATAATCTCGTCATAACCTGCACTATTGGTATTTTTTAGGGTTCCGATAATTTTGTGTATATCGATAGGTATTGTAGCAGGCATAAACATTGACTTAGCTGTGTTGGTAATAGATGATAAGTCAGGATTTTTACTATTACTTAGCGGTTGAACTAAATCAATATAATAATTATTGAACGTTTCTGCAATTTCTAATGGATCCGTTATCTCTTTGTTATTGATAATTATTTTAGAAATATATTCTTTTGGACAGTTTAATTTATTTTTATTTATGGTCTGCCAGGTTGCTTTCATTTTATTGTTGGAGTTATTTATGTAAAAGTTATTTCTTGATTTTTGTGTGAGATAGATGATTTTTTTGAGCCGATTAGTGTATGACTTTAGTTTTTCTTTATTTTCCGGAGTTTTATGTCTTCTTAATTGCCATAACATGTCTCGCTTGCGTTTACAACACAATTTGATACCTTTTGTCACCCAGTTAAGTTTCTTTCTAATAGAGATCCTAATTTTAAATATGGGGAAACATAAATCATAGAAAAGTTTAAATAAATTGTTAAATTCGTTAAAGGCTTCATCAGGGTCTAGACATTCATAAACGTTATTAAAGGTTAGGCTATGTATAGCATTTTTAAATTTGTTTATATTTTCCAAGCTATAATCTCGCTTTAGTGAGTACCAATGAGTAATTGTATATGTTTTTTTTACTGGACATTTCACGATTTGTGCTGTGTGATCAGATAAAGCCAGCTCTAAAACCTCAACTTTACTGCCTCTAATATTATGTATAACATTATCAATACATGTACCACTAATTATCCGAGTAGGTTGTTTAACACTCAATTTTAAATTATAGTTCAATAATAGATTTTCGAATTGTGATGCAACACGTGTTTTTTTTAGAGTGTCTATGTTAAAATCACCACATATCACAATATTTTTATTGTTATTGGTGCAGACTTTTTGTAGCATACCTTCGAAATTATAGAAAAATGTGGTTAGAGCATCTATGCTATTCTTTGGTGATCTATAAATACATATAATATTTAGCCTGTGTTCTATTATTTCAATTCCACAGCATTCGATATAATTAGGACAGCAGTATTCATTTAAATCTATAGTTTTAAATTTATGTTTATGATTAATTAGAATACACGCCCCCCCATTTCGAGAATTTCTATTTGAGGAGGATGCAAGTCTAAAGTTAGGTATATGTAGGTGAACATCGTCACCATCCTTCATATTATGTTCTGTTATGCAAACCATGTCCAATGGCTTATTATAATAGGGCTTTATTCATACTGTCTACATTTTCTTCGAAATCGTATCAGTGGTTAGCAAAAAGAATGGGACCTCTACCACAGCTCTACTAAGCTCCGTTTAAGAAAACTGCGTGGCCGCGCGGTTCTCCATGTGCGGACCGCGCGGCCACGGTTAAACCTTTATAGCTTTCTGAATATTGGATCTACGAAATTGCGACTTTCATTGTTAGTGTTTTGTATTCGTAATGTTGACGTAGTCGTTTTTTTTCTATGACATTGGGGCCGAGCAGCCGAAACGGACACTGTTTTTTCTACCACATATTAGTTTCTGCCCGCGGATTCACCTGCACAGAATACATTTTAATTGGTATAGGTACTTGTTTACGGTTATGTACATATATAGGTACACACAGCTCCATTAAGTGGTTACCCCCCCAAAAGACAATATGTGCGTTCAAATCCGTGATAGGCCCCAAGTTGGTTTTTGTGTTTTGCATAAACATTTTATTATAATTAATGTATTGTTTTAGTGAATAGTTTTAACATTTACGAAGATTTATACAACGTCTAAATAGACTGGAGGTTTTAATACCGCGTGTCGTGCATAAGATTGGAGGGTCAAATAATAAGCACGAAATGTGCTTGCTATCATGCGTTGTATATTTTTTAATATAAAGTATTTTTCTATTTTGTTTTAGAAATATTTATAAAGAATTTATAAATCAAGAAAAATAAAATACTTTAATAATATTTATTATTGCTATTATTTAACAAAACTGATCTTATTTTACTACAATAAAATGTATTTTGCAATTTGATTTGATATTTTACAGTTATCATAATATATATAATATTTTATGCTCACATTTTGTTCATACAGAACAACTATTTTTGCTGTCATAAAATTAGAAATCATTTGATAAAATACTGGTTAAATCGTAGTAGTTTTAACTTTAGGGTATGGAATAATTTTATAAATAAAACGTCAAATTAATGGATACCCTCAAATTATAACATCTATCGATTAGACAGAGACTTCAAGATAAAGAGACTCAGACGATAGTAGATAACTATTGCATCGCAATTTATATGGGCTCGCTGGCTAGTGCGTCTAACTGCTGGTATTTTTAAGACGACGTTCGGTGATGCGATGGTTCGAATCTAAGTCGAAGTAATTAACTCTTTCTGAAGTATTCTTTAGTTTATTCGTAATTAATGTTGTAGCAGTGTAACATTTTAAAACTTGAGGGGTTAACACATATCACGCTAGATAAGAAATTACAATGGGACCTCATATATAACATCTCTTGCGGGGCGGCTAAGCTCGGCTGCGTATGCTGTTCGAAAGATAAGACAGTTAACAGATATAGAAACCGCGCGTTTGTTTTATTTTAGCTACTTCTATAGCATTATGTCGTATGGCATTTTACTGTGGGGTCGGGCTGCCGACATTGAATCCATTTTTATTTTACAAAAGAGGGCTGTTAGAGCCATTTATAATCTACATCGCCGCGAATCTCTTAGATAACTATTTAAAACGATTAATATTATGACGGTACCTTGCCAATTCATTTATGAAAATATTATGTATGTAAGAAAAAAATCTACATCTTTTTAATAAAATCAGTGATAGGCATAATTTTAATACTAGAAATAAAGATAAAATACATCAACCATTTTTCAGATTATCTAAAGTACATACATTTTTTATGGGGTACTGTGTTAAATGTTACAATAAAATACCTTCTGATATATTACAATTAAATGAAAGAAAATTTAAAACTCATATAAAAAGCACACTTTGTAAACAAGCATATTACATATAATATTATATATAAGAGGATTTTAACCAAGATAAGAATGCTTGGAAACATGCTGATCCTGCTCCATAGGACAATTTAGAGTCTAGACAAAATCAAACTGGTTGCTAATTTAACTGTATAATTTATAATTTTTATGATATAAATTTTATTTTCTGTGATTAATATAAATTTAACTCACACACTGACTTATTATGTTTTTTTTTTTTTTTTGGAAAATCATATACAATGTTTGTAAATATGTGAGCACCATGTACCTATCGCATTTATTAATTTTTCTGTCATTACTTCACTTTTCATTCTTTTTACCAATTGTGGTAAGTAATTTTTATTTTTATTCTAGGTACATCGTCTTCACCTATAATTATTAATTAATGTATACAAACTATTGTTAACATTTTAAAAGAGTAAGTATGGAGTTTCTTGCCCATTCTTCTCCATACATAACTACCTTTTGGAAGGCGCAACTAGAATCAATTAACTATTCATGTAATTTTTGACGTTCAAAAGTGCATCTTCGTGCCTATTTGAAACTAGCTTCTGCCCGCGACTTCGTCCGCGTTAAATTTCTTGTTCCCCCGACCCACCCCGTCGCAACACATTGCCTGCCCGTGCTTTTACTTCGTTTTCGCATAAACTTTCATTTAAAAAAAATGGTGTTCTAGTTAATAGGAATGTAATTCTTCCTCAAGAAATGGGCTGTAAAATGCAAAAAGATTTTTTCTAATCCAACTCGCAGTTCCAGAGATTAGCGCGTTCAAAAAACAAAAAACCGGCCAAGTGCGAGTCGGACTCGCGCACGAAGGGTTCCGTACCATCCATACAAATCCTTATCCTTTCTAATATTATAAACGTGAAAGTAACTCTGTCTGTCTGTCTATTTGTCTGTCTGTCTGTATGTTACGTTTTCACGCCTTAACCGCTGAACCGATCGTCATGAAATTTGGCAAAAATATAGCCTGGGATATGGAGAAGGACTTAGGCTACTTTTTTACGCGATAACCGACATCCACGCGGGCGCAGCAAAAAAAAAAAGGCAAAAAAAAAAAAGGCAAAAAAATCATGTCCGTTGTATGGGAGCCCCCCTTAAATATTATTTTTTCTGTTTTTTAGTATTTGTTGTTATAGCGGCAACAGAAATACATCATATGTGAAAATTTCAACTGTTTAACTATCACGGTTCATGAGATACAGCCTGGTGACAGACGGACAGACAGACAGACAGACGGACAGCGGAGTTTTAGTAATAGGGTCCCATTTTACCCTTTGGGTACGGAACCCTAAAAACTAACTCTTCAGCTTTAGAATAGACTACCTCCCAGAGTTGATCATTATTTTGCTGCGGAGTTATTATAAAACAGTTATATCTCCTAAGATATTCATTGAAATTAAA
This sequence comes from Dryobota labecula, assembly GCA_947523025.1. NCBI lineage: Eukaryota > Metazoa > Arthropoda > Insecta > Lepidoptera > Noctuidae > Dryobota > Dryobota labecula. The sequence continues at coordinate 25,996,642 of OX383297.1, forward strand.
TGATGTAAGGGCAACTTTGTTCAAAATTAAATACTTGTGATGAATAACGTATTTATTTGGATAAGGATTAATACCATGTTTATGAAAACTCCTTCGCAAATAATGCATTAATTTCGAACAAATTTGATTACCATAAAAAAGGTTATAGTGAGTCAATCTTAAAAGATAGACATATGCTGTCGCGGACTTTTTTTTAGAAAATTTAAAGAGGAACAATTCCATCATACATGATATTTGCGTAACTTAAACCGTTTACGCAGCGCACGCAACGGAAGCTCTCAAAAAGGAATAATTATTCCCGTTTTTGCAACATTTTTCATTTATGCTCCGCTCCTATTGGTCGTAGCGTGATGATATATAGCCTATAATATTCCCCAAAAAATGGACTATCCAACACAAAAATATTTTTTCTATTCCAACCAGTAGTTCCTGAGATTAGCGCGTTCAAACAAACAAACAAACAAACTCTTCAGCTTTATTCCCCAAGAAATGGACTATCCAACACAAAAAGAATGTTTCAATTCCAACCAGTAGTTCCTGAGATTAGCGCGTTCAAACAAACAAACAAACAAACTCTTCAGCTTTATATATTATTAGTAATTAGTATAGATGTGAAAGTAACTCTGTCTGTCTTTTGTATAAGTAATTTTGCATAAAGATAATTAGTTATTTTTTCAAGTGGTTATTTAACCCAGATGTGTTTACAATATTTACTTGTTTTTACAAGCAAAAAGTTAAAGCGAATCGGAATATCTGTACATTTTTATTTGCCGTAAGTGTTGGCACAATTTGAGTCTTCACTTAAAATAATCTGTGACATACAGACATATAAACATAGGTAGTTAATAACTCCAAATTGCAAAATAATAATGGCCTGGTATTATACATTAAAACAAAACATATGTATAAATGAAATAATTCAATTAATTCAACGATAATAGTAAACTAATAATAAAAGTGAATACCGTTCGAGACTGTACGTAAAACAAAACGAATGGGACGTTTATAAATTTATTTTATTTATTTATGTATTTATAATACGCACTTCAACAGCACAGTCACTTACAATTCAAATAAAATAACATTTAAAATTGGCATTTTAGTAACCATGCAAATAACAGGTATGCATGACATTAATATATGAATACTAGCTGATGCTGATGCCGCGGCTTCGCCAGCGTGGATGTCGGGAAGAATCCAACGGGAACGTACAACTGGGACCCTATGACCGAAATTAAAAATACTTTTAAGTAATTCAAAAAAACTTAAAAATAAAAACTTTTGAGTTATTCAAGGCACGCAGTAAAATTTTCCCCTAAAAACTTTATTACCCCTGTTGAAGGTTGCATTTGCATTCAACGAATACAGACGTGCTCATCAATGTTTAATATCAATAAAAATAAATTAAGCTTGCATAAATAGTGACCTAGTTTTAGTGTTTTAGCGTATTATACAAATAAAACATTATAGTGATAAGTTAAAATAATGGACTGACTGAATACTTTTACTACCGGATATTTATGGAAGGCAGCCCCTTTAATCGGAGCGTCATGATACGACGCAGCCCTCCACCAACACCGATCCCGGTACCGACACCGGCACCGACATCGCCCCAACAACCAAGACAGGACCAAGATGAGAAGTTTGAAATGGTTTCCACTCCGGAGATTCAGAACTGGATGACGTCCATTGAGCAATGTCTGAATGAGGTCTGTGTTATTTCTTCTGAGGGAAAACTGAACGCTGATCAGAAGCTAAAAATAAGTAGTCTTTGCCGGAAAGTTGGACATGGAGTTTCGCAAATGGCTGTTCAATACCAGTCGCTAAAGCAAAAAGCCATACAAACCCATACCTCCCTTAAAACCATGACCGAAGCTCGAGACCTATCAGATTGTCTAATGGAGATGAGCCGGACGATTCAGGAGTCCTGTACGAAGCAGGAAGCAGCTACATCTTTTGCAGAAATGGTGAAGAAGGGCTCCAACACTTTTGTTCGTCCTAATGCTCTTAGCTCCGTGGCCATTTATCCCAGTGACAACTCAAAAACCAGTGACGAAACCAAGAACATGGTCCACAAAATCATATGCCCTGGAGAAATGAAGTTGAAAGTACGAGGTGTACGCAAAATTGGAAAAGGTGAACTAATAATCAGCACTGAGACTAAAGATGACCTAGATAGGATCAAGCAAACAGTCCAACTCGCTTCGTCAGGTCTTACCGTCGACGAACCTAAAAAGCGCAAACCTCGCATTATAGTTATAGGAGTTCCCACATCAATGGCTGAAAATGAGGTTTATAAATGTATTTATGAACAAAACTTGGCCGACAAACTGCCCACTATAACCCTAGATACATTTATGACCTCAATGAAACTAAGCCACAAGTCTGGCAGGAAAGATGCTGAGAATTGCAATTTTATTATAGAAGTTCCAGCAGTCATTCGAAAGGCCCTCATCACACAAGATAGACTATTCATAAATTGGACGTCCTGCCCGGTACGAGACTTCACACTGGTAACGAGATGTTACAAGTGCCAGCAGTACGGTCATGCAGCAAAATCATGCAAAATTCCTGCCCCTACATGTGGACATTGCGGTGAAGAAGGACACACTATTCAAGACTGCACAAAGAAAGCGGAGGCGCCAAAATGTGCTACATGTTTGCGCTTTAAAAAACAAGCCAACCACAAGACGGGAGACGCAGATTGTCCGGCTAAAAAAGCTGCCGAATACAGGTACATTAACTCGATAGATTATGAAGGCGCCTAAGAGCGCCACATAATAGTTTATATTTTAGTCGTATTTTTATTATTGTATTTTTAGTATGGATAATCACTTAATTACCGATATAGATAATACATTTTTAACTGTGTCAAAGACATGTGACGTTGAGGATTGCAGACAATATCTTTCCGATTATCAAAAGTCACTAACCGTACTGACCCAAAACATTCGTAGTATTTATAAGAACATAGATAGCTTTAAAATTTTCCTACACAGACTAAACTTTGATTGTGATATAATGGTATTAACCGAGTGCTGGCTAGGTAACCGCATCGATTACCTTCCAGTAATACCTGGGTACAACTTAATGCATACCAAAATAAACCACAGTCAAAATGATGGTGTGGTAGTCTTTACAAAACAATCACTTAAGGTCACAGTCGAGGAACCTCCTCTACAAGACTGCATGAGTAATTGTTTAGTTATTAAAATTGGTACAACCACAGCGATGATCGCTATGTATAGGTCTCCTTCCGCTAGAAACTTGGATTCTTTTTACAATTCCTTAAACCTTATTTTTCAAGGGCTACGCTCGTTCAAGAATGTAATACTAACAGGTGATTTAAATATAAATATTGGCTCTGAAAACTGCGATGCTGGGACCCAAGATTACCTTAATATCTGTTCGTACCATGGTTTTCTCCCCGCTCACACGATGCCTACTCATCAGAGCGGTTCCTGCCTCGATCATATGATGATCAAAACCAGTCTATCATATATTACGCTTGTTACTAACGCTACAACTACCGACCATCACGCTGTCCTACTCACCGTAAATTTAACGCTGCCTAAGCTAAATCGTCCCCATACCAAAAGCAAATTAAACACAAATAAACTCGAATATGAATTATGCAACCTTGATTTTAGCCTAGTTTACAATACTGCTGACGCTAATTTGGCTTTATCGTACTTAATAAAACATGTCCAACAAGCAATTTTACGTAGCACGATAGTTTCTAGAGTGAATAAGAAACTTTATAATATTAAAACTTGGATTACTCCTGGACTAATTCGGTGTATAAGACACAGAGATAAACTTATCAGAGAACTAAGAGATACCCAGATAATCGAATAATTCAGACTACCTATAAAAGATACAGGAATTTCTGCAACAATCTTCTAAAGAATTTAAAAAATAACTACGATAAAAATGAATTAAAAATAGCAGGTAACAATAGTAAGCAACTTTGGAAACATTAAAAACGTCACCAATATGTCTAAACAGCGTGAAGCAAATTCGAGTTTACTGCTTACTAATCCTTCACCAGTCTTGTCAGCTAACAACGTTAATAACTTTTTTGTCAATATTGGGAAAACTCTTGCCGAACAGATTCCGAAACATTATTGTGACCAACCTTTTCAAAAATCAATCAATATCTGTAACCTGAAATCTTTTGTTATGCTTGACACTGACGAAGACGAAATTACTCAAATCATTTCTGGGCTAAAAGATGACTGTGCAGTTGGATTGTATAAAATAAGCAATAAGATCCTTAAACTTTTTAAGCATATATTGGTACCTCCTTTAACGCATATTTTTCGAATCTGTATTTCCAAAGGAATTTTCCCTACTTGTCTAAAAAAGGCAGTTGTAATCCCTGTCTTTAAATCTGGAACTAAAAACTTAGTTAATAATTATAGGCCAATATCGTTACTCTCCTAAATATCAAAAATATTAGAGAAAATTGTAAACAGTAGACTGGTTAACTATCTAGAAAAAAATAACTTTTTGTCCTCTGCGCAATTTGGTTTTAGAGCCAAATTATCTACAGCAGATGCGGTGCATAGCCTGACCGATTACATTTCAGAAGAACTCGGCAAAGGGAACCAGACCTTGGGAGTCTTCCTTGATTTAGCCAAGGCCTTCGACACGGTGTCTGTTTCTGTTCTTCTAAACAAATTACAGGCCATTGGAATAAGGGGAACGCCGCTGAAACTATTCGCTGACTACTTAGATGACCGATACCAATGTGTTAGAATAGATAATATCACGAGCGCTGAGCAGAAAAGTACTGGTTTTGGTGTTCCTCAGGGAAGTATTCTGGGCCCCACGCTATTCCTGATTTATATTAACGACTTGTGCAATCTTAATATTAAAGACGGCAAAATTATATCATATACCGACGACACTGCATTAATATTTACCGCTAAAACCAGTAGCGAACTGTTCCAAGTCGCTCAATTAGGTTTTAATAATGTGACTAACTGGCTTCAAAGCAATTTACTTACACTAAATGCTGACAAGACAAAATATATTCACTTCTCCATGCGCAAGCCTCAACTTAACATTGCTAACCCTCAGTTATATGCCCATCAATGTGGTAACCGTTCAGTCAACATGTGTAATTGCCCTTTTATCCTCAAAACGAGCAACATAAAATGCCTCGGAGTAATAATGGACGACACACTGTCTTTCAGAAAACATATTGATAGTTTAGTTAAAAGAGTACGCAAATTAATATGTCTTTAAAAAATTGCGAACGTTTGCAGATTCAAAATAATAACGCAAGTTTATTTAGCCCTATGTCAATCTATAATTCAATACTGCATTACTTCATGGGGTGGCGCAGCAAAAACCAATTTACTTCCTCTTGAAAGAGCTCAGAGAGCAATTTTAAAGGTAGCAAACTTCCATCCCTTTTTCATTCCCACTGATCTGCTTTATAAATCCTGCAACGTGCTGACTGTTCGCCAACTTTTCATTATGCACTTAGTATTAAAACAGCACACCATGCTTACCTACACTGCTGACATTACTAACAAGAGACGGAATGATATAGTATGCGCATCAAATTTTACCTCAAAACATTGCCTACCATTACCTAACTTTCAACCTAACTAACATACCTAACTTTCCACATTGCATTGCATTGTGGAAAGATTTTTTACATTCTTAGGCCCATTTCTGTACAATAGATTAAATAGAAAACTAAGTATCTATGAATTGAATTATTTTAGCTGTAAAAAAATTATACTTAAATATTTACTAACCATCGCCTATGCACAGACAGAAGAGCTACTTGTTGTCTGCAAATAGAAACGCTTACATGCAATTTTACTGTTACTAACCTAAATTAGATTTAGTTTTCACTTTATACTCATTGTTAATTTATTACATTAAGTATTTATGCACTTCCTAGCCTGAAGCACAGGTTCAACCTAGTTCAGGCAAATAAGCAATTGTGTTCTATTTTAATTGTTAAGGAACTTATTGTAAATGTGCCCTTTTTATAAATAAACGATTATTATTATTATTATTTTTAAATGTTTACATATCTCGGGACCCTGGGGTCCCGGACCTTTGGAAGGCATACGAGGGGCCGAAGCCAACTCGCAGAGGCCCGTTAGACGCTTTTTAATTAAATGAGGCACCAACCGACGATTATCCCTGTACGCACTACGCAAGTGCACCCAAGGACAACCCCCGGTTGGTGTAGGACTATTGCAAGATATGGAAACAAAGATATTGGACTATGGGTTTGGGTGGTTAAAATGGACTGGTTACCTAAAACTATGGAAGGACTATGGCCCCTGCCTGATCAATGTTTTTTTACACACGGATAAAATGGCAGGGGGTGACTTGCACACTCAATAATGGGCCCCCGAAAACGGTCGCTAGCACAAAGTGACGTAGCGACAAGGGGGCAACATGCCCTGAGGTGCTCGAGGAGTGGAGAGGTATTCCACGGCTCTCAGAACAATCCCAGAGCCCGGAAGATGGTCAAGATCCCTACAAGCACTTACTGGAATACTTCCTTCCTCCGAGCACGTTTGCTCTTGCGAATCTCCACTCAAGCCGGCCAATAAAGGCAAGAATGAGGTGAGAGCTCTCCTCGTCAGTGTTCACTCCAGCTGGCCAATAAAGGCAAGCTAGAGATGAGGAACATGACTTCTCCCGGGAGATAGGGTCCGTGGGGTCGCAACTGCCCAACAGCTCGCCACATGCTGCCCTGCGGGTTTCTGTATCTCTCTTGGTCTGGCTCCTCACCCTAGACATGTTCCGGTAAAGTAAACTCTACCGGCACAGACCCAGAGTTCGGAGCGCGCAAGCCCCACCATGACGTCAACGTAGAGATACGGCGGTGGGGTTATTATTATTATTTTTATGTTTTTGACATATCTCGGAACCCTGAGGTCCCGGGCCTTTTGAAGGCGTACGAGGGACCGAAGCCAACTCGCAGAGGCCCGTTATACGCTTGGAATGAAATGAGGCACTAACCGACGATTATCCCTGTACGCACTATGCAAGTGCACCCAAGGACAACCCCCGGTTGGTGTATGACAAGATATGGAAACAAAGATATTGGACTATGGGTTTGGTTGGTTAAAATGGACTGGTTACCTAAAACTATGAAAGGACTATGGCCCCTGCCTGATCAATGTTTTATTATACACGGATAAAATGGCAGGGGGTGACTTGCACACTCAATAATGGGCCCCCGAAAACGGTCGCTAGCACATAGTGAGAGTAGAGTTAGAGTTGGTAGAGTTTACTTTCCCGGAACATGCCTAGGGCCTCACCCTAGGCATGTTCCGGGAAAGTAAATTCTATCGGCACAGACCTAGAGTTCGGAGCGCGCAAGCCCCACCACGACGTCAACGTAGAGATACGGCGGTGGGGTATTATTATTATTATATTATTACTAGCTTCTGCCCGCGACTTCATCCGCGTTAAATTTCTTGTTCACCCGACCCACCCCGTCGCAACACATTGCCTGCCCGTGCTTTTACTTCGTTTTCGCATAAACTATCATTTAAAAAAATGTTGTTCTAGTTAATAGGAATGTAATTCTTCCTCAAGAATTGGGCTGTAAAATGCAAAAAGATTTTTTCAAATCCAACTCGCAGTTCCAGAGATTAGCGCGTTCAAAAAACAAAAAACCGGCCAAGTGCGAGTCGGACTCGTGCACGAAGGGTTCCGTACCATCCATACAAATCCTTATCCTTACTAATATTATAAATGTGAAAGTAACTCTGTCTGTCTGTCTATTTGTCTGTCTGTCTGAATGTTACGTTTTCACGCCTAAACCGCTGAACCGATCGTCATGAAATTTGGCAAAGATATAGCCTGGGATATGGAGAAGGACTTAGGCTACTTTTTTACGCGATAACCGACATCCGCGCGGGTGGAGCCGCGGGCAAAAGGTATCCATACTAATATTTTAAATGTGAAAGTAGCTCTTTCTGTATGTCTGTCTGTCTATCTGTCTGTATGTTACGTTTTCACACCTAAATCACTGAACCGATCGATCTGGGATATAGAGAAGGACATAGGCTACTTTTTAACGCGATAACCGACATCCACGCGGGCGGAGCAAAAAAACGGCAAAAAAATCATGTCCGTTGTATGGGAGCCCCCCTTAAATATTATTTTTTTCTGTTTTTTAGTATTTGTTGTTATAGCGGCAACAGAAATACATCATATGTGAAAATTTCAACTGTTTAACTATCACGGTTCATGAGATACAGCCTGGTGACAGACGGACAGACAGACAGACAGACGGACAGCGGAGTTTTAGTAATAGGGTCCCATTTTACCCTTTGGGTACGGAACCCTAAAAACTAACTCTTCAGCTTTAGAATAGACTACCTCGCAGAGTTGATCATTATTTTGCTGCGGAGTTATTATAAAACAGTTATATCTCCTAAGATATTCATTGAAATTAAATGATGTAAAGGCAACTTTGTTCAAAATTAAATACTTGTGATGAGTAACGTATTTTTTTGGATAAGGATTAATACCATGTTTATGAAAACTCCTTCGCAAATAATGCATTAATTTTGAACAAATTTGATTATCATAAAAAAGGTTATAGTGCGTCAATCTTAAAAGATAGACATATGCTGTCGCGGACTTTTTTTTATAAAATTTAAAGAGGAACAATTCCATCATACATGATATTTGCGTAACTTAAACCGTTTACGCAGCGCACGCAACGGAAGCTCTCAAAAAGGAATAATTTTTCCCGTTTTTGCAACATTTTCATTTATACTCCGCTCCTTTTGGTTGTAGCGTGATGCTGTATAGCCTATAATATTCCTCAATAAATGGACTATCCAACACAAAAAGAATTTTTCAATTCCAACCAGTACTTTCTGAGATTAGCGCGTTCAAACAAACAAACAAACAAACAAACAAACAAACTCTTCAGCTTTATATATTAAGTATAGATTATTATTATTCCCCTGTTTGGGATCAATTCTCAAAAACACCATAATACTCGTAATTATTTTTTTTTCTGTCAAAAGAATGGGCACCTTTTGAGGGGATGTTTTGAAAAACATTGATTTTTATTTATATAACAGGTGGGCCAAAAGAAATCACCCTATTGGAAGATGCTCTCATTTTTGCAAATGGCCGCCAATGTCAAATCTGTTTTGACATTTGTGGACTAGACAGATGCAGAATACAAGTGAACAAGCCATGGAGCGATACACTCCCCAAGAACGCGGAATAATCGTGTCTATTTTTTTGCGTATCAATTCGTCTGTGGTGTTGGCGCAGCGCGAATTCCGTCGCCGATTCCCCGGCCGTCCGACACCGACTGCGCAAACACTGCGCCGTTTGGCCACAAACCTTGAAGAGTATGGGACCACACGAGACGTTGCCAAGAGTGGCCGGCACCGGAGCGCCCGTTCTGCCGAGAATATCGCCGCTGTTGCCGAGGATGTCGAGCTGTCGCCGGAAACATCGACCAGACGCCGTGCCACGCAATTAGCCATCAGCCGGACGTCCCTAAGGCGAATTTTGGTCAAAGACCTGCGCATGTTCCCGTACAAAGTCCAGTCCGTGCATCAGCTGCTGCCTGCTGACCGCCAAACGCGTGTAACCTACGCCCAAGCCATCCTCAATCTCGAGGAAGAAGTGGACGATTTTTCGACCAAAATCATAATGAGCGATGAGGCTCATTTCCACCTCAGCAGGTACGTGAACAAGCAAAACTATCATTTCTGGGGCACCTAAAATCCACGAATGATGCACGAGGAGCCATTACACCCGCTCAAAGTGACTGCATGGTGCGCTGTTCACGCTGGAGGAGTCATCGGGCCATTTTTTTTCGAGAATGCCGCTGGCCAAACGACAACAGTGGACGGTGCGCGCTATAGGGCCATGTTGACCGAGTTTTTTCTGCTGCAATTGGACGAATTAGGACTGAGGGACATGTGGTTCCAACAGGACGGAGCAACGGCACACACTGCGCGAGCCACAACCGATATTCTGAAGGCAGCGTTCCCGGGTCGCCTCATCTCTCGTTTTGGCGATTTGCACTGGCCCGCAAGATCGCCCGATTTAAGCGTTCCAGACTTTTTTTTGTGTGGTTTTTTGAAGTCCCGTGTTTACGTGAAAAAGCCCGAGACTCTGGAAGCCCTCAAAGACAACATTCGACACGAGTGCGAGAATCTGTCGCCCGAAGTTCTCGCCGAAGTGATGAAAAATGCCATAAAACGAGCCCGTATGGCAAACAATTGTGACGGCGCCCATTTGGCCGATGTAATCTTCTCGACTTGACCAATAAAATTCTAAAGGTTCACATAAACATAATCAAAAAACAGAATCGAAGTTTTTCATTTAGAAAAAAAAAGAGAGCCAAACAACATCGGATGACTTCTTTTGGCCCACCTTGTAGATAGATGATAATAATAATAATAATAGTTTCTAAGTTTTTGTATAACTTTGGATCTAGTTGTCCCAAAATAAAAATTTAGAATTTGGATATACAGGACGGAAAAAAAAGACCGTGGTTGGAGGAAAAGTACCCTTAATATTGATGGTGGCAAATTTTACTGAAAGGAAACATTCCTTTATTTTCAAAAATAATTAAAACTGAATTTAAAGATTTTTGAAAAATCACCTGCTTGAGCCGGGAATAGAACCGGTGAAATGAGAAAAAAAAAACATCCTGTATTTTATGATACCAACCCAAAGAGTGATTCATAAGGATCAATTCCTTTTAAACAACATAGTATCTTAAATGAAAGAAAGACGATAAAAAACTCGATATAAAAGGCGACACGTATCGAATTCATTCGAAGAATACGTCTGTGCATACGTCAAATTAGGTCTCATTTTGAGCAATTCATAAGTGAACTATTTTCTTTAGATAGTAAGTTTTATAAAAAAAAAAAAAACTTTTTTCTTGGTCTTTCTTTACTTTAAGATACTATGTTATTTCAAAGGAATTGATCCTTATGAATGACTCCTTTGGTTGGTATCATAAAATACAGAATGTTTTTTTTTTCACATTTCACCGGTTCTATTCCCAGCTCAAGCAGGTGATTTTTCAAAAATCTTTAAATGCAGTTTTAATTATTTTTGAAAATAAAGGAATGCTTCCTTTCAGTAAAATTTGCCATCATCAATATTAAGGGTACTTTTCCGCCAACCACAGTCTTTTTTTTCCATCCTGTATAATAACTTTTTTCCAAAGGAAATAATACTATGGCGCGGATTCGTTCGAAAATCGATGTTTTCAGACTTTTTGAATAACTCAAACCTCAGGTAGAGTTTTAATGACTATTTTTTTCATCAAAATCTGATTTTTTATAAAAAAAATCTCAAAAACTTAAGGACAGCCTCCTAAGACTGTATTACTGTAGCTACAATGTTTAAGGCACCTGCCCTTACTGCCTGGCTCAAAAATCCACCCTGAATACAAATATTGAAAACCATTTTAAAAGAGTAAGTTTGGAGTTTCTTGTCCCTCGTTCTCCATATGAGCCTACCTCGAATCGAATGGATCTCGCTGACCCTCGCCCCGCGCACTGCAGGTGCGACCGCCGCTGCTGCCGCCGCAGCTGCAGGAGCGCCTGCTGCGCGTGGCGGCGCTGCCCGACGACGCGCAGTTCGTGCGGCGCATGCGCGACACGCTGGCCGCGCTGCCGCCGCCCGCCATCATCGTGCTGCGCTACCTGTTCGCCTTCCTCGCGCAGTACGTACACACACATACAGCTGCAGGAGCGCAAGTTGCGCGTGGCGGCGCTGCCCGACGACGCGCAGTTCGTGCGGCGCATGCGCGACACGCTGGCCGCGCTGCCGCCGCCCGCCATCATCGTGCTGCGCTACCTGTTCGCCTTCCTCGCGCAGTACGTACACACACATACAGCTGCAGGAGCGCAAGTTGCGCGTGGCGGCGCTGCCCGACGACGCGCAGTTCGTGCGGCGCATGCGCGACACGCTGGCCGCGCTGCCGCCGCCCGCCATCATCGTGCTGCGCTACCTGTTCGCCTTCCTCGCGCAGTACGTACACACACATACAGCTGCAGGAGCGCAAGTTGCGCGTGGCGGCGCTGCCCGACGACGCGCAGTTCGTGCGGCGCATGCGCGACACGCTGGCCGCGCTGCCGCCGCCCGCCATCATCGTGCTGCGCTACCTGTTCGCCTTCCTCGCGCAGTACGTACACACACATACAGCTGCAGGAGCGCAAGTTGCGCGTGGCGGCGCTGCCCGACGACGCGCAGTTCGTGCGGCGCATGCGCGACACGCTGGCCGCGCTGCCGCCGCCCGCCATCATCGTGCTGCGCTACCTGTTCGCCTTCCTCGCGCAGTACGTACACACACATACAGCTGCAGGAGCGCAAGTTGCGCGTGGCGGCGCTGCCCGACGACGCGCAGTTCGTGCGGCGCATGCGCGACACGCTGGCCGCGCTGCCGCCGCCCGCCATCATCGTGCTGCGCTACCTGTTCGCCTTCCTCGCGCAGTACGTACACACACATACAGCTGCAGGAGCGCAAGTTGCGCGTGGCGGCGCTGCCCGACGACGCGCAGTTCGTGCGGCGCATGCGCGACACGCTGGCCGCGCTGCCGCCGCCCGCCATCATCGTGCTGCGCTACCTGTTCGCCTTCCTCGCGCAGTACGTACACACACATACAGCTGCAGGAGCGCAAGTTGCGCGTGGCGGCGCTGCCCGACGACGCGCAGTACGCGCGGCGCATGCGCGACACGCTGGCCGCGCTGTCGCCGCCCGCCGTCATCGTGCTGCGCTACCTGTTCGCCTTCCTCGCGCAGTACACACCCACTCACGCTTGTGTGTTGCAGCCTGACGGAGTACAGCGAGCACAACATGATGGACGCGTGGAACCTGGCCATCTGCCTGGGGCCCACGCTACTGGCTGCGTGGGGCGAGGGCGGCGCGCAGGTCACGGCGCAGAACCTAGTCAACGAGCTGGTCAAGCGCATCATCCTGCACCACCAGGACGTGTTTCCGCAGGACCTCGCGCCCTACGCGCTCTACACCCGCTTCAGGTTAGCACCAATCCACTCATTCGTATTTGAATTCGTGCTACTTATTTCGAAAACGTCGCACTTTCCTACAGTGTCAGGAGAAAAATAAATTTCCTCTGTTACGGCTATTACGAGTATGTCATGCTCGGAGGGTAACAAGCTTGATCTCCTACTAGGTAACTTGATTTTGAGCCCACGCACATTCTGGTACAGTAGACGCATGTAGACATTGCGATTGCTTACGGAGTCTCATTACATTGGCCACGACAGTTACGGCGCCACGGTTTGACGCAAATATCCTATGCCCAGTTTTGGGCTGCCATAACTTCTTCAGCCGGTTTCGAGGGCACACGCAACTTAAAGAGGCGTATTTCCCACGGGATTTAAGCGCTTCTACCGTGAAAACATCAGTTCCACAGATGGTAATTAGGTGGTCACATACCTGACTATCGGAAGTACCCAGCTTCACATGGAAGAGGTGCAGGTATCTCCATTTTCAAAGGCGGTGGTAGTGGCACCGCGTACTGCTGCCCACGCAGAACATTGCCGAGCGCACGTCGAGCGCGCCTGACTCAACTGGCGCCCAGCCCGCCTTTTGTACATCCTGATCTGTGTCCTTAGCGCACGTCGAGCGCGCCTGACGCAACTGGCGCCCAGCCCGCCTTGTGTACATCCTGCTCTGTGTCCTTAGCGCCCGTCGAGCGTGCCTGACGCAACTGGCGCCCAGCCCGCCTTGTGTACATCCTGCTCTGTGTCCTTAGCGCCCGTCGAGCGCGCCTGACGCAACTGGCGCCCAGCCCGCCTTGTGTACATCCTGCTCTGTGTCCTTAGCGCCCGTCGAGCGCGCCTGACGCAACTGGCGCCCAGCCCGCCTTGTGTACATCCTGCTCTGTGTCCTTAGCGCACGTCGAGCGCGCCTGACGCAACTGGCGCCCAGCCCGCCTTGTGTACATCCTGCTCTGTGTCCTTAGCGCCCGTCGAGCGCGCCTGACGCAACTGGCGCCCAGCCCGCCTTGTGTACATCCTGCTCTGTGTCCTTAGCGCCCGTCGAGCGCGCCTGACGCAACTGGCGCCCAGCCCGCCTTGTGTACATCCTGCTCTGTGTCCTTAGCGCCCGTCGAGCGCGCCTGACGCAACTGGCGCCCAGCCCGCCTTGTGTACATCCTGCTCTGTGTCCTTAGCGCCCGTCGAGCGCGCCTGACGCAACTGGCGCCCAGCCCGCCTTGTGTACATCCTGCTCTGTGTCCTTAGCGCACGTCGAGCGCGCCTGACGCAACTGGCGCCCAGCCCGCCTTGTGTACATCCTGCTCTGTGTCCTTAGCGCCCGTCGAGCGCGCCTGACGCAACTGGCGCCCAGCCCGCCTTGTGTACATCCTGCTCTGTGTCCTTAGCGCCCGTCGAGCGCGCCTGACGCAACTGGCGCCCAGCCCGCCTTGTGTACATCCTGCTCTGTGTCCTTAGCGCACGTCGAGCGCGCCTGCCGCAACTGGCGCCCAGCCCGCCTTGTGTACATCCTGCTCTGTGTCCTTAGCGCCCGTCGAGCGCGCCTGACGCAACTGGCGCCCAGCCCGCCTTGTGTACATCCTGCTCTGTGTCCTTAGCGCCCGTCGAGCGCGCCTGACGCAACTGGCGCCCAGCCCGCCTTGTGTACATCCTGCTCTGTGTCCTTAGCGCACGTCGAGCGCGCCTGACGCAACTGGCGCCCAGCCCGCCTTATGTACATCCTGCTCTGTGTCCGCTGCGGCTGCAGGTGCCGGCAAGAAGACACGGGGTTTGGGGGCTGGGCGGGTAGCTGATGATACCAGTTTACCCTGGTGGTTTAGCTAGTTGGCGCTAGTTTCTCGATCGCGCCAGAAGGGGTAAAGGCTGAGCTTTACCCCTGCTGGCGCTATGGATATGGGATCCCCTACCTCCTCAATATCGACCATCGGAGCAGTTATTAGCTGGGAAGGTGCCGAGCGTGACTGGAGATTTAGATCTTGAATTTGTTGATGGCGTTTTGCCTGATCTTTTCCTTTCGCTCTTTTTTTAAGACTAGCTGACCTCATTCTAACTTCCGAGCTCTATAGTAATTTTTTTAATGTCCGCACACAGTATTTTAATGTCGGAGACGTCCTTAACCAGGGCGGACAGCATTGCATCTTGCTCAGCCTTCCACGTAGACAACCTTAGGTCATGTTCGGTCCTTTACTTAGTCAAAAGTTGCATGAGTTCACTCTTCCATTCCCCACATGCACAGAATGAGTCCATCACCAGGTTTTTGGGCGAGTCATCGCTTGCCCCTAGCGGTCACATTTGCATTAGACTCCTTCGCATCGCATCTGGAAGCCGAAGCAATGTCAGGAACAGATTGCGATTATTATTAACATAACCGGGATATTTACCATGTTTATTCATTTTTCTGAGTTCCCGATATTTCGGCGCTGTTGCAAGCACCATGATCACGGATAAACTGAAGTCACTGCGGGTGGGTGTTTATGAGCAGACAAAACGGTCTACCCTCTTTCTTGTTCGTTTTTTGCACTCAGTACCGCTACCACTGTCACTCGCAACTCGATTCTGTTCCCGACACACGAAACTCACTGTGTCCGCTCGCGAACTTTTTTCGGCACTTCTTCGGTTTTTACACAGCTGAACCACTGTTAATAATAATGTTAGTGACCATGACAGTTTAAAAACTTAGATTGCGATTGTCCTGGTTTGGGGGTCTTCGGGGATTTGGCGGCCATTTTGCATCAGTACGAGTGCTGGCCTTGTACGCGACACGTATTGCCATTTGCCATTCCGTTGTTTGTGTTAAAATTGTTATTTGTTAGTGTTATATCAATTCTAATATCAGTTTGTTGGCAGTTTCAGCGAATAAAATTTATATATATATATGTTTTGTTGTTACATTTAAATTTATAGATATCTAACAACATTTTTTTTAATACATTCATTAAGCTTCTTTTTCTATTAAGAATATCAACTATTCATCATAGCAATAAATCCCATCACTAAACATGTCTATGGCGTAACGTTAAACGCGTTATAACACTTGAACAGAATACGGATGAATTCGAACACGTGTTTTTAATAATAATAACAATAACCCCACCGCCGTATCTCTACGTTGACGTCGTGGTGGGGCTTGCGCACTCTGAACTCTAGGTCTGTGCCGGTAGAATTTACTTTGCCGGAACATGTCTAGGGTGAGGAGCCAGACCAAGAGAGATACAGAAACCCGCAGGGCAGCATGTGGCGAGCTGTTGGGCATTGGCGACCCCACGGACCCTATCTCCCGGGAGAAGTCATGTTCCTCATCTCTGGCTTGCCTTTATTGGCCGGCTGGAGTGAACTCTCACGAGAAACTGAAGCCCCACCTCATTCTTGCCTTTATTGGTCGGCTTGAGTGGAGAATCGCAAGAGCAAACGTGCTCGGAGGAAGGAAGTATTCCAGTAAGTGCTGGTAGGGATCTTGACCATCTTCCGGGCATTGGAATTGTTCTGATAGTCGTGGAATACCTCTCTAGTCCTCAAGAACCTCAGGATATGTTGCCCTCTTATTGCTACGACACTAAGTGCTAGCGACCGTTTCCGGGAGCCCATTAATGAGTGTGCAAGTCACCCCCTGCCATTTTATCCGTGTACAATAAAACAATGATCAGGCAGGGGCCATAGTCCTTACATTGTTTTAGGTAACCAGTCCATTTTAACCACCCAAAAGCTATAGTCCAATATCTTTGTTTCCATATCCTGCAATAGTTCTACACCAAGTCACCAACCATGGGTTGTCCATGGGTGCACTTGCATAGTGCGTACAGGGATAATCGTCGGTTGGTAACTCATTCCATTTAAAATTGTCTAAGGGGCCTCTGCGAGTTGACTTTGGCCCCTCGTAAGCCGTCCAAAGGCCCGGGACCCCCAGGGTCCCGAGATATGTCAAAGATTAAAAAAATATATATATTTATATATTTATTTGCGTAAAAAATGGTTTAAAAAGATCTTACAGTAAAAAAATAGAGCAAATATATTTTGCCGATTTAAACATAGCATGCAAATATTTGTACTAACAATTTCCTTAGCAAAATTATTGTTATATACTCGTAACAACAACACTATTTTCGTTTTAGGAATTGTTTTATACTATAGAAGTTGTTATCAATTAGCCATTCATACAATTTATTCTTAAAAGCATATCTCGAGTTTAACATTTTCAGATTACTAGGTAATCACTACATATTATAAAACAAAGTCCTCCGCCGCGTCTGTCTGTCTGTCTGTTCGCGATAAATTAAAAAACTACTGCACCGATTTTCATTCTGTTTTCACCAATGGTAGCGTGGTTCTCGAGGAAGGTTTTAGTATATAGTTTGTTAAGTTTTTTTTATACATTTTTATATATGTCGGAGAACGGAAGGTTTCTCTTGTTACCATCAGCCATATTTTAACTACTGTGGGCGTACTGTGGGTAGTGTTGGTTATTGCGCAATAGAAAAACTGAATTAAACTCAAAAGTCATTTACTCAACGTGAGATTACACTAACTTCAAAATTACATAAGACAGTCCCCCAAAACGCCCATCCCTTAAACACTTCCTAGTGCTTTAGCTGGGAAGAAGAAGTGGTGGAACAAACTCCCCAGCAGCACATCTGTCTGTTTAGTTAGAAGAACTTGATTCTATACAGTAATGGGTATGGAAAGTAATTAATGTAGGAACACGACACAACTATACCGAACGCGCAACAATTCCTAGACGTCTTCACTGCTTGGCCGCCACCGATGAACTCCCCTTGTCGACTGTGCGGCGGACACTAGCTGGTCGAACTTTATGTCGTAGACTCTGTCATGCGCCGCTAGTCAGCGCTAGCGTCGCGATTAGTCAAGAACCGTTGGCGAATTCCAATAACTCCATCGAACGCAACTAGATGGCGCTGGCGTACCGGATACAACTCGTCTCCGACATATACATTAACGATATTTGTTGGAGGTGTCGGAAAAAAATAAGCCGTCTGGGAGCTTTCAACGAAAACGCTGTCTAAACCCTTTGTGATATCTTATAGGTCTTCAGAAAAGTCGGCGATGGCATATGTCTATCTCTTAAGGATAACATACTATATCCATTTTATTGTCTTTTGTAGGTATTTATTTGCCGAATTTTACTCTTGGAAATACGATTACGATAACATCACGCTATAATATCAGTGGTTATTAGCCAAATTATGTTCGTAGATAAATAAGCTAGCTACTTATGTGTATTTTTCAAACAGTATACAAGAATATTTATCATAAAAACATAACTAAACACGGCGGCCATTTGACTAAAATTTGTGCATTTAGCTAAAAGTGCTTCATTGCAATGACACACGCTCCGCTGCGGGTAAGTTTTACGAAATACTGTATAATATATTTGGCTCTTGTATTCCAAAAAAGAAGAGAAAGAACACTGGTTATAGGCGGTATGTAGTCTGGTTTTCTAATGATGTTATTAAAGATGCCAAGCGTAAAAATAAAACTCCATCATAAGTGCGAAATTTCACGATGTGATTTAATATATGCGGAGTTTAGTGCTCTGCGATCGGACCTAAAAGAAAGAACACAGGAAGCCTACAGATTGTTCTGTAATAATACCGAAAATAATCCACGCATGAATCCGAGACAGTACTGGCAGCATGTTTCTAGCCTCAGATCAAAGGGTGGTTTCTTCGATCAATAATAGCACTAGATACAGGATCAGGAACAAAAATAATTCATTGAAGTGGCCACGTTTACACACACATACACATTTACATTTGTTACTACGGAAATATAGAAAAAAGTTTTATAATATTAACAACTTCAGTTCAATATAAACCTTATTACTCAACTATAAAGTTTTATTACGATTGCAAAATATTTATATTTAAGTCCTTCTATCATCGGAGAAAGGTAAATAAATAAATTTAAAATGTCACTTGAAAATAAAAAGACATTTTTATAATAAGTACAAAAATATTTATTCTAAAATGAAACTTAAAACGTAAGCAATAAGGTTAAAGACATTTTGTTGACAATTTCGTGCTTACTCTATTTTGGAACTAGACGTAGTTCTTGGTATGACATTTCAATGCTCAGAACACAGTAATCATTGAAAGACGTAGAGTTGCAGAATAATAATATTATTTTTTTAAGCGAATGTTCTTTTTTTAACCCATTTGGACCCAAATACAAACTAGTAGTAAAATTTTGATAAAAACTTTATTGACGTAACTATTGGAGGCTAGTAAGACATTTTATAAAGAAAAATTAAAAATAAATAACTTCCTTATGTATTAAAAAACACCGTCCTCAAATGGGGCCAATGGGCTTATGTATGGTATTTTTCAAAGCATACTTTTTCGATGCACAATTTTTTGATGCATTTTTTATATTGCTAACGTGCTTTCATCTGGCATTCGTTGCATCCAGCTGGCTTGGCAGTTTCTGGGGGAAGTGTCCAACACTATCTAGATTCATACTTGGCACCACTGAAGAAGGTTTATGACGCTTTTCATCGGGTCTTTACTGAAAGAGGAGTGAGGAGTGTAGTCATTGGCCTACACTCCTCAAATAAAATCGGGCGATACTTCGCCGAAACTGGATCTGGTCTAGTTTCTCTTCAGCGGTCAGGACATGGAGACGCCAAGCACTAGCTACAGCCAAATCCAGCATGTATGTACATAGGTAAACAGAACCCACTACCATTTTTTGCCTCGTATAGCTGTTAGGTATACTGCGATTGACTGGTCAGCTTGATCAACTCCGCCCATGCCTTTGGTGTAGTTCTGGAAGACAAAAGGGATGTCCACGTCTACCTTTCTTCCTTCTGCAGAGCTCCATGTTTTACCTTACCAAGAGGGTAAACAAAGTCATAGTTTGTAAATGTTATGAAATGTTCACTAGTGGCTTGACAAGTGTTTGTACCATGGGGGTACAAACACTTGTCAAGCCACTGTAGGACATTTCTTCGTCCTATTTTCCTTAACAGTACCAGTCGTACGATAACTAGCTTCACGCAAATCTCGCAGCAATGCGTGACTAGTAAAAAAGTTGATAAAAAAAAATGTTAGCAATCAGCCCATTGGACCCATTCGGGGACACCATACTAAAATATCTCCCTTTATTGTAAAATCTTGGAAAACACTGGATATAATAGCATTATTTACTAGTCGAAACTATGCCCAAGTGATAAATACAAAAAAAGAGAAAAAACATTGTAAATATAAAAAAAATTATGACTTACCTTTGGTCCAACACCTATTTGCTCAATGAAGTGAATAAAATCACTTATTTCATCCACTCAATCCAATAAATCACAAAAGTATAATTTGTTTTACAAAGCCACTATCTTGGGCCCTACGAATTTGCCTGCAAACTAAGGATAGCTAAAATAAGTAAAAAAATGTGGATAAAGAAGTGTCCCCAAATGAGAACAGTAAATGGGTTAAGGTAGCAAATATTTTTGATCAATTTAAAAAAGTTGGTAGTAGGACTATATTAGTACAATAGTTATTTTAATAAGGGGGATGCGCTGTGGTAGCCCGCGAAATTCAAATTTTCTTGCGTTTTATGCAATTTGCAGGTCCGTGTCAGGTTGTAATATTGATCAGTTCAGTTATGTCCAATTTATCAAAATGAATTGAACAAATTGTTGAATAAAAAATTCAACAATTTGTTACTTATAACTTTTTCAAGGTTTAAATATTTCTTCTCCTCTTTCTTTCGCGACAATAGATACCTATTTTGCATTGCGAAATGGGTCACTAAGAAATCTACAAACAAAAATAACATATAAAATAACAATACTACTCCATGCATTTCCCTGTTCCAGAACAGTCGATGTTTGTTACAATAGTTGGTGCGTTGTCGCAAACATTGGCCAAACAATCATAATATTTGCTAAATGATGTGTAATTTACTATTTAATTGTTATTATTTTATGAAAAACACAAACATAATGATATAAACATACCGAAAAAAGATATTCCTTCCAAAATCTTGGTGTTACGGTGGTTATTTACACATTTTTTTAACGCGCACTGCGGCATTTTGACCTCTTAACGTTGGCTATGTTTGGACGACACTAATTTGACTAATAAGACCACAAAAGTATTTGTGCTCTTATTTTCCGGGCCGTTTTTGTAGCGCTTATCGGGAATCTAGTGCTATTATTGATCGAAGGGTGGTTTGGAACAAATTGTTATGCACAATGGGGAGACTAGTTCTGGTGTTAAAGTGGCCGACGCATTCGCTCACTACGTTGCTAGCGTGTTTCTTTCTGACACACCCAAGTTGTACCCATTGGTAGAGTTGCCATCTCTAAAATTTGGCAACCAGGACAAGACGCGTGAAAACCCCGGATTTTTGAAAAACAGTTTAAAATGTCATAAATATATATTTTTTAATTTTGAAAGATATTAAAACTAGATTTAGACATCTTTTATTATCATTTTAAATGTAACAAAACAAAATCTTACAGTTTGTTACAAATTGTTTTAATTATCAGTTTTTTTTTTTTTTAGTTCTTTAAATATAACATAAATTACTATACTCTATTATGCAAACGAAACCTTATTAAAATATTAACCCACTTTCAACAAACTTAAATCATTTTTTTTAGTGCGTAGTCGCAGCGGAAAAGTTTCGAATTTCTTCATTTCAGTTTTACAGATATTTTGTGTATGACGTCGTGTAAATGTGTATGGTAAGTAAAAATTTGTGCATCCAACCATTGGGGAGCTATTCAACAAAAACTGTTTCCGCTGGAACTACGTCATCCTAGCGGCACAATTTTTTTTTCTATGGACGTACTAGAAAAAAAATACATCTAATAATTAGTGTGTAGCGAGAGGTAAATGTGTACTTACTGGTTTTGAACTTGTTGTGTGACGACAGTGAGGACGAGGACGACGGCGACGGGGACGGTGCCGAGGACGGCGCCGGGGACGGCGCCGGGGACGGCGACGCAGATGGCGACGCGGACGGCGACGCACACGGCGACGCACTCGGCGACGCACTCGGCGACGCACTCGGCGATGCAATCGGCGACGCACTCGGCGCCGAGGCCGACGCGGCTGGCGCCGGCAGCGCGACGCCCGCGCCCGACGACCTGTCGCTCTACGACATCGACGACGACGACACCGGTAACCCGTCTGTTTTGACCGCGCATCACTACCTCATTTTGATGCGCGAGTGTTTTTTCATCCCTAAAACCAATTTACGCCGGGGTTAAGGAATAAGGAAGCAGCTTTACACTCTGTAAACTTATTAATATGATACAGCGTGTGTCGCTGCACGTCACTCACATCTCTTTACAAAAGTTTCGTATCGTATTAATGAGTGTGTTTACTGTTCAGACGAAATCAGCGACGACGACGGTGAGAGTGGAGACTGGGGGGAGCGCGACTCCGGGGAATACCGCAGGTGAGCGCACTGCTGCAGCCGAGCTGTGCGAGCGTGCAGTCAGTTGCGCAGCCAGTTGCGCAGCCAGTTGCGCAGCCAGTGCGCAGCCAGTTGCGCAGCCAGTAACGCGTGTGTGTTGTTGCAGGTCGGGCAGCGCCGAGCGACGCGCCGCGCCCGCGCAGGTACCGCTGCAGACGCGCGTGTGACGTCACGCGAGCCCCGCTGCGCCTTACTCGCGACTGTCTGTTGTTCGGCGACACTTGATATTGAATGTGGTGCTTGATACCGATATTACGTCGGTGTACCGATATGATATTTCTCATTCTCTTCAGTGTTTTCTGTTGAAACATTATTAAAGCATCCATAAATTATATTACGAATACGTTCGAACATGCAGACAGGCGTGGTCGAGGTCAAATTTGTTATATTTATGTAATCGCTTAGAAATAAACGAATATTGAATTGCATGCTGGAATATGTCACCGTCCGGAGGAACTTTATTATTATTGTTTTGTATGTGGTGTGCGGGCTGACGCTTGCGGGGCTTTTGATGTGGTTCGGTTGAGATGCCGTCTGACGCGCTTTCCTCCACGCCCGTTTCATAGGACCAGTCCGCGTCAGGCGGGATCTTAATTCAACAGAATAATTAATGAATATATTATGTCCGTATTAGTGTGATCGCATGTCGCTTTGTCTTATTTTTATGATATATATTAGAAGTATATGTATTGTCAATTATTGTGCGACACGTCGCAGTCACGCTGTGTCACACGCGCGTGCGCTCTCGTCTGCGGGCTCAGTGCGACACGTCGCAGTCTCGTTTTGTCACACGCGCGGGCGCTCTCGTCTGCGGGCTCGGTGCGACACGTCGCAGTCTCGTTTTGCCACACGCGCGGGCGCTCTCGTCTGCGGGCTCGGCGCCACACGTCGCAGTCACGCTGTGTCACACGCGCGTGCGCTCTCGTCTGCGGGCTCGGTGCGACACGTCGCAGTCTCGTTTTGTCACACGCGCGGGCGGTTTCGTCTGCGGGCTCGGTGCGACACGTCGCAGTCTCGTTTTGCCACACGCGCGGGCGCTCTCGTCTGCGGGCTCGGCGCCACCCGTTGCAGTCACGCTGTGTCACACGCGTGTGCGCTCTCGTCTGCGGGCTCGGTGCGACACGTCGCAGTCTCGTTTTGTCACACGCGCGGGCGGTTTCGTCTGCGGGCTCGGCGCCACCCGTTGCAGTCACGCTGTGTCACACGCGCGTGCGCTCTCGTCTGCGGGCTCGGCGCTACACGTCGCAGTCACGCTTTGTCACACGCGCGTGCGCTCTCGTCTGCGGGCTCGGTGCGACACGTCGCAGTCTCGTTTTGCCACACGCGCGGGCGCTCTCGTCTGCGGGCTCGGCGCTACACGTCGCAGTCACGCTGTGTCACACGCGCGTGCTTTCTCGTCTGCGGGCTCGGTGCGACACGTCGCAGTCTCGTTTTGTCACACGCGCGGGCGCTTTCGTCTGCGGGCTCGGTGCGACACGTCGCAGTCTCGTTTTGCCACACGCGCGGGCGCTCTCGTCTGCGGGCTCGGCGCCACACGTCGCAGTCACGCTGTGTCACACGCGCGTGCGCTCTCGTCTGCGGGCTCGGTGCGACACGTCGCAGTCTCGTTTTGTCACACGCGCGGGCGCTCTCGTCTGCGGGCTCGGTGCAACACGTCGCAGTCTCGTTTTGTCACACGCGCGGGCGCTCTCGTCTGCGGGCTCGGTGCGACACGTCGCAGTCTCGTTTTGCCACACGCGCGGGCGCTCTCGTCTGCGGGCTCGGCGCCACACGTCGCAGTCACGCTGTGTCACACGCGCGTGCGCTCTCGTCTGCGGGCTCGGTGCGACATATCGCAGTCTCGTTTTGCCACACGCGCGGGCGCTCTCGTCTGCGGGCTCGGCGCCACACGTCGCAGTCACGCTGTGTCACACGCGCGTGCGCTCTCGTCTGCGGGCTCGGTGCGACACGTCGCAGTCTCGTTTTGTCACACGCGCGTGCGCTCTCGTCTGCGGGCTCGGTGCGACACGTCGCAGTCTCGTTTTGCCAC
Source organism: Dryobota labecula (assembly GCA_947523025.1). Taxonomy (NCBI): domain Eukaryota; kingdom Metazoa; phylum Arthropoda; class Insecta; order Lepidoptera; family Noctuidae; genus Dryobota; species Dryobota labecula. Next base: position 26,021,117 of record OX383297.1, read on the forward strand.
ACGCGCGGGCGCTCTCGTCTGCGGGCTCGGCGCCACCCGTTGCAGTCACGCTGTGTCACACGCGCGTGCGCTCTCGTCTGCGGGCTCGGTGCGACACGTCGCAGTCTCGTTTTGTCACACGCGCGGGCGGTTTCGTCTGCGGGCTCGGTGCGACACGTCGCAGTCTCGTTTTGCCACACGCGCGGGCGCTCTCGTCTGCGGGCTCGGCGCTACACGTCGCAGTCACGCTGTGTCACACGCGCGGGCGCTCTCGTCTGCGGGCTCGGTGCGACACGTCGCAGTCTCGTTTTGTCACACGCGCGGGCGCTTTCGTCTGCGGGCTCGGTGCGACACGTCGCAGTCTCGTTTTGCCACACGCGCGGGCGCTCTCGTCTGCGGGCTCGGCGCCACACGTCGCAGTCACGCTGTGTCACACGCGCGTGCGCTCTCGTCTGCGGGCTCGGTGCGACACGTCGCAGTCTCGTTTTGTCACACGCGCGGGCGCTCTCGTCTGCGGGCTCGGTGCAACACGTCGCAGTCTCGTTTTGTCACACGCGCGGGCGCTCTCGTCTGCGGGCTCGGTGCGACACGTCGCAGTCTCGTTTTGCCACACGCGCGGGCGCTCTCGTCTGCGGGCTCGGCGCCACACGTCGCAGACACGCTGTGTCACACGCGCGTGCGCTCTCGTCTGCGGGCTCGGTGCGACATATCGCAGTCTCGTTTTGCCACACGCGCGGGCGCTCTCGTCTGCGGGCTCGGCGCCACACGTCGCAGTCACGCTGTGTCACACGCGCGTGCGCTCTCGTCTGCGGGCTCGGTGCGACACGTCGCAGTCTCGTTTTGTCACACGCGCGGGCGCTCTCGTCTGCGGGCTCGGTGCGACACGTCGCAGTCTCGTTTTGCCACACGCGCGGGCGCTCTCGTCTGCGGGCTCGGCGCCACACGTCGCAGTCACGCTGTGTCACACGCGCGTGCGCTCTCGTCTGCGGGCTCGGTGCGACACGTCGCAGTCTCGTTTTGTCACACGCGCGGGCGCTCTCGTCTGCGGGCTCGGTGCGACACGTCGCAGTCTCGTTTTGCCACACGCGCGGGCGCTCTCGTCTGCGGGCTCGGCGCCACACGTCGCAGTCACGCTGTGTCACACGCGCGTGCGCTCTCGTCTGCGGGCTCGGTGCGACACGTCGCAGTCTCGTTTTGTCACACGCGCGGGCGCTCTCGTCTGCGGGCTCGGTGCGACACGTCGCAGTCTCGTTTTGTCACACGCGCGGGCGCTCTCGTCTGCGGGCTCGGTGCGACACGTCGCAGTCTCGTTTTGCCACACGCGCGGGCGCTCTCGTCTGCGGGCTCGGCGCCACACGTCGCAGTCACGCTGTGTCAAACGCGCGTGCGCTCGGGCCCGCTTCGTTTCGGCTGCGGCCTCTCTCACTTACTTCTTAGTATTATTGGCATTATTGCACTCATGGACGCTGGATACTGATTTATTAGTTTATTTTGTTAAGTGTCCTTATAAGCTCTGGCCGTTTTATGTTCAAGTGAAATAAATAAGTATCTATGTAGCATAGACAATTTATAGACATTCTGTAGACCAAAGTATCCAAATCATACAACGATTTTTTCGTAGCAGTCTTATACATATTACGACCAGCTTGAGAAATTTTCGTGGTTCTAGCTTTGCTTAGCGTTCTAGTATTGCGCTAAATAAATTAATCCGCATTTAGTGTGCCATATTATTGCAAATCTGATGATCGTCGTATGAAACTTATAATAACAGCAACGGCTCGATATTCGTAACATTTGGGTCAACTTGTACACAAACTTGTGGCCACACAATTTATTACAACTCTTTGGAAGACTGAACTTAGTAGTAGAGTAGGCATGCTGCGCAAGTGTCTCAAGGCCGCAGCACACTTATAATACCCGTCGCCATCCCACGCTTGCTTATTGACCAAATGACGAAAATTGCTTAACGAGGTGAAAAGCGGCCAATGAGTAAGTTTCATTGATGTCGCGTGACGTGGTGTGTTATAAGTCTGTTTCCGCCCTGTACAGTTGCCGACTAATCGTATACTATCCGTATACTATTTATTATTAGTTTAATGTAATTGTATGTAGTATGGTATGCGGTGGGCGGTGCCTGTATGTGTAAATAAATAAAGTTTTTCACTTGCATGTGTGTGTTTTATTTTGTTTTAACCGCGACACGCAACAGAGTACTCACTGCGTGCCTTCCTCGCACTCAATCGGTCGCGCCGCCGCTGTAACTGTACCGTGTACAGTCGCGTCGTGGGTACTCTGTGGCATCTGTGTGACAGGCAGCGCCTTGCATGCCTTGCTCGCACTCAGTCGGTCGCGCCGCGCCGCCGCTGTAACTGTACCGTATACAGTCGCATCGTGGGTACTCTGTGGCATCTGTGTGACAGGCAGCGCCTTGCATGCCTTGCTCGCACTCAGTCGGTCGCGCCGCCGCTGTAACTGTACCGCGTACAGTCGCGGTACAGTTACAGGGGGGCTGAAAATCGATCTTCATAGACTTGGGGATCAGTTTAGTGCTATTTCAGTTTTTCAACGTTTTTCTATACAGCACTTGGTTGAAATAAAAAAGGTGCGTGTGGTGTGAGGGCCCCTTTGTTAAAATTCTTTAAAAATGTGCTTAGGATTTAGTGAACATTCCCAAAGAATTGTGAAAGTTAGAATCAGATTTTGTGAAAGTCAAATAACCGAGTTATGGACTGTAAAGTTGGGCCCTCAGTTCTCACATAGAGGATGGAGGGCCCACCTGAAACTGATAAACTATGGACACTACAGAAAAAGTCTTTATGCCAAAAACTAAGCTAATACCAAACAAAATTTGTGAAAACAAGATACTATCGCAAAACACTGTCCAACTTTGTATATCTTCGTACAAAATGGGCCCTCAATTCTCATACACGTAAAAGTTTGCTAAGCAAATAAAATGAAATCATTAACTTAGGTACTGTTTGAAATTCTATATGCTAGTAATAAATTGTGAAAATTTGTGAAAGCAAGAACAGGTCACCACTTCTTGTTGTTTGAAAGTTATGACCTTGATCAAATTCGGGCCCTCAGTCCTCTATTTCTTTTGCTTTCGTTTTTTTTACGCTTATCGTATGAAAGATAAGACATACAAAATTGTCTCTTGTGAAAATAATTGCGCATAAAATTGGTGTCATTTGTTATAAATAAGAATTATGATAAAACTACAAATCTTAATAGATACCGAAATCAACTATTTTTTAATTGTGTATGTGAGTAGGGTGACAATAATTAATTTTTACCCTCATTTTATATACTTTATTAGTGGCGATTCTGATGTTTTAGTTCCTTCTGCTGTTGCAAAGTAATCATGTTTTAATGGGTTCTTAGCGCCGTGTGTAAGTTACACTCTACTTTTTACTATGATTGCGAGAAAATAAAATAATCCAATACAATATGAAATAGTTTATTTTATTAAAAATTTAATATACAATTTGTACAATTCTGGATATTTAACGCGATGTTTTTTCCCGGTAACTTAATTTCAGTCCTCTGTGAAGATGAATGTTGAGTTGTCTGTGGGGTAAACGTGGGAGATACACGTAGTTCCAGGTTTGAGGGTCCCTCGTTCGAATGTTCTGGATAGAGAATCAGCTGAGTTGACTCATCTCTTGATGTCGATGGTCGTGGGCTAGTTGGGAGAATATTGATGCGTTCTGTGATACGCTTGGGTGATATCGTTTTGAATGGAGTTCTCGATATAGCGAAATGTCTTGTTTGTCAATGTCTTTTTTTTTATTTCTTCGGTAGCCGCAACGCATTGCATGCATTCTACCAAAGAGATCGCCGATTTAAGTTCCATTTTCAAAAATAAAATGTTGTTATTTTTTTATGAAACAGTAATAAGTCGAGTCTTTGTTCATGATTATTCTACTTATGACTAAAGACTTTTTCGTTTTTGTAGGCTCATTGTCATTTGACAGACAAAAAATTAAAAAAATAACTTTTCCCCTAGAGGAAGAAATCATATTTTTTCTTCGCTCTGGTACGCCACAATGACGGTCTTTTTGAGCAAAAGGAGTGAAAATTATTTTATTGTTTACATAATTATATCAAAATAGTTTTAATATTTAGAACAATTAATATTATTTTGGTAAACAAGTTTTGTTTCTTAGCTCGTTGGCTAGTTTAAGCTACAACAAAATAAAAATAAAAATATTCTATTATTTTGTTTTTTTTTTTTTTATGGTTGATTGCCAAAGCAATGTAGCTAATTAGCTTGAAACAGTTCTATTGAACCATTACAGTGCTTTATTTACAAAACGATGCGTTAGCAGTTACTGCTCATCTATTCCAACAGAAATACAATTTGCTTTCTTACCACTCAATTCGGATATGTTATTTGGGATCGATTGTTTGGAAGACGCAATTTCTTTTGACGAATCATTTAAATCTTTTCTTACTTGTAGTTCTAACGTAGCAGTCAACTACTAATTACATTTCGTCATTGCATTTGATTTAAACGGTACAGGTGAGTATTGCCTGCAGGATATACCGCACACACTAAGAATAAAATCAAAGCTGTACGAACTAATCGGAGCAATTGAATTTGTTCCTCCACCTTTCGCTGATAGTATTGGTCAATACAAATGTCATGTATTAATTAATAGTGATTTCAAATGCTACGACGATAATAAGCGAAAAATCTAAGAAAGTTTATTAAAAACCTGACACCACATTTACTAATCTTTACTGCAATCTAAAAGAAATTATGGTCACCCTATTTCCTAATTCAAAGAATAAAAATAAAACTTGATTTTCTTATACAATAAAGGGTTTATTAATTTCTTTCAAGGTTTCTGGTTTCCGAATATATCGACACATATCATCGATAGTTACCGTCTCCCACACCACTTGCTGCTATACGACTAACAAAAGCGATACGACTCAATGATCGGACTTTGTTCGCTTTGAACTTATCTAGTTATAAGAGACTGCACTATCGCATTAGGTGATGAAAAAAATCACTCAATGATCGGACTTTGTTCGCTTTGAATGTTCAAAGCGAACAAAGTCCGATCATTGAGTGATTTTTTGTAAATCTACCTACATAGGTAGATTTACAAAAAATCACACTCAGTACACGAAGTTCATTTGCATTTTAGATAATAAAATTCTGTCAAAAGTAAAATTTAATTTTATCAATGTTATTTGTTACTATCTTTTTTTAAATACCAGTTTAATTAATTAATTTATTTATTTATCTTTACCTTATAACTATCATTACAGGTTCATCACCTAATGCGATAGTGCAGTCTCTTATAATTAGATAACCAAAAACTACTAGAAACTACTACTATTACTAGTATTTAAAATACTATAACATAACGACGACACAATAATAAACTACAACAACCTACATTCAGTATAACATAAAATAAATAACAATAACCTTGCGAATTCACTCAAATTACACGTAAATAAATCAACTTTGATGTGAAGATCGTTAATGGCCCGAATTGCTCGGGTTAGCGAGTAAGTTGGTCCTGGCTGCTGGCACGGCCAGCAGTGGCGGGCGCCGCCGCCTCCACACATAGCGGTCCGGTACGCAAAGGCTCGAAGCGCTGCAGCACCCCCGGATTATGTTTAATGCCCCGGAGTAACTTGACTAAGTAAGCGACAAGTGTAAACTCCCGTCGCACCCTCAACTCATTGTACCCGACCATACCCAGAACAAATAGAGTGGGGTACATCAACGGGTAAAAAGGATATACCCCATATAGCTTCCTGTACAAGTGGCGCGTAAACTTGTTCTGAACGCGCTCCAACATAACAGAGTATTTGGCTTCATGTGGAGCCCATATGATAGCACTATGTTCCAGATGACTCCTGACTAGTGCGTCATACAGAACCTTGACTGCTGCTATGTTGGTGAAGTCTCGTGTCTGTCTCAGCACGAATCCCAGATTTCTGAACGCTCTTTTGCAGATCTTAGATATATGATCGCGAAACGACAATTCAGGAGTAACAAAAACCCCTAAATCACGTACCTGTGAGACTCGTTGCATAGGCGCTGCGTCCACCACGTACTCGTGAAGTAGAGGTGCACGTGCGCGGGTGAAACTCATCACCGAGCACTTCGATACATTGAAGTAGAGCTTGTTCTCGTGACTCCATTCCACTATCCTGTCTATGTCCTCCTGCAAGCGTTCACCATCAGACTCACCCCTAACTTCGAGCAGCAACTTAAGGTCATCTGCAAATAGTAAACAGGAGCCATGTCTGACGACCTCCGGCAAATCGTTAGTGTTATAAAGTGCGTTTGTGTCTAATCATCGCGCTGTACAGAACAATATTTATTTAACGTATGTAAGTAATAATGATACCTCTGATTCATAACAAGTTATACCCGAAGTCTCAAATTTATGTAAACAAAGGGGATAACATATCAAAAAAATATCTTCGTAATGGTAATTCACATAAAATAGCGAAAAAACAAAGGTTCCATTTTCTTTTACGTACTGAATTTAAGAAATAATAATAAATAATCATACCGTAATTATTTTTATAAATTTTCGGTTTAAAACAAAGTTATTTAAAAAAGGAGATTTTCTGGTATCAAATATTTTATGATACTGGTAACAATGCAGGAGATCCAAACATTTTCACATTTTTTACATCTTCAACAACACTAATATTACAACTCTCATTCATAGATTCATAATATATGTAGCATATCTAGCCACATTTTGGATGAAAACGGCTGTAAGCTGTTTGGAGTGGAAATCGATTGTGGGAGGTCTACGTCTAGCAGTGAACTTAAAAGGGCTGAATATGACGATCATAGGCCGTGTCCGACGAACCACATAAAACATTGTTTGGTAACGGTATTTTCTTTGCATAGTTCTTGTAATTAATTCACTTTAATTTCATAGATGATTATTTAGAAAAACAAAAATGATAAAATGTTTTGTACCACTGTCCTGTTAAAGTTTTATACGTTGTACGAGGGCGGCACTGAAAATTTCGGGAATCAAGGAAGAGACACAACATTACTATTTAAAAATGTATTTATTGCTTTTAGAAGTATTCTCCGCGAAATTTGACACATTTTTCCATACGATGGAACCAATCATTGAAGCAACCATTCCATTCGGAAGTTGGGGTCTCCAAAATGGCCGTTTTGTAGGCGTCCACAGCTTCTTCAGGTGATGAAAATCTCTGTCCACGCAATTTATTCTTTATTTTAGCGAAAGTATAGAAATCATTAGGGCTTAGGTCGGGGCTGTACGGCGGATGGTCTAATAATTCTATGTTTTCTTGCTCTAAAAACTCTTTTGTTTTGTGCGCGGTGTGAGAACTCGCATTGTCGTGATGGAGGATGATGCGGCGGTTGCCGTTCTCTTTACGGAGTTCAGAAACGACCTGTGGCAAACAAATGCTAGCATACCATTCTGCATTAACCGTTCTTTGTCCCTCAAGAGGAATAGTCGTAGCATGGCCGGTTTTGGAGACAAACGTGGCCACCATTTTTTTTGCATCACTTCGTGAACGAACAATTTTTGTTGGCTTTAACTCATTTTCGAACACCCAAACTCGTGACTGGTTTTTTGTTTCGGGTTCGTATGCATATATCCAGGATTCGTCATCTGATACGATGTTGTATACATCATTTGAGGATCCTGCGTGGAATCTTTCAAGAGTTCTGACGCACCAAGTAACGCGAGCCGCTTTTTGCTCTTCACAGAGCGAATGCGGTATCCATCGGGAAAACAACTTTTTTACCCCTAATTGTTCATGCAAGATTATTTGTATTTGACTCATGCCAATGTCTAAAGTTGCCTGAATTTCGCGGTATGTCACATGTCGATCTTCCTCAATCAGCTTACGCACAGCATCAACGTTTTCTTGGGTGACTGCAGTTTTTGGACGACCTTGACGGGGATCATCACTGAGCTTGACACGTCCACGTTGAAATTCAGCAAACCAGCGATAAATTGTGGTTTTGGATGGGGCTTCATCACCAAATGGAGAAATCATCCGGTCAACATACTGTTTTTGTGTTAAACCACTTCGAAAGTCATAATAAATCATCGCTCTTGAATTTTCTCGAGTCAATTCCATTTTCTCAACGATTAAACAAGTTTGACAAAACCTTGTGACAAGACAATCTTTTTTTAAATAAATAAAATGGTATTCGATTTTTAAAACCAAGGAGTTTTCAATTAAAAAGATTTTAATATGACAGGAACAGTGGAAATATTCCATTCCCGATACTTTTAGTGCAGCCCTCGTATACGTAAATGTTTTATATAAATCAAAATCAAAATATTTTATTTCACATAAACCTACATGGGCACTTATGAAACGTCAGAAGCTAGGTGCACGGTTCGAGTTAGTCGTTTCCTATGGAGAAGAGCCGGCAAGAAACTCCACGGTTACTCTTTTAAAAACAATTGGCTTTACATTATTAAATAACAGTGATAATAGGTATGGGAGGACAGTGTAGGCCTTTCAACAATTACCAGGTACTTAACAAAATAGAAAACCGCCAACAAATCTACACTCTACTAGGCCTACAACGTACTCACATTCACAAAATATAAAATAATCTAAGTATATAAAATATTAATGACATGATTGCAATTACAACTACAGTAACATATCTGAATAAATATCATGTCCACAAAAGCCACTAATAAAGAATTGGAATTCGAATTAATTATAGGCGCCATAGTCTGCACAAAACACCCAATCATATGTTTAATGCTTTTAGAATAAGATCTGATTGTCATTTACCTATTTTGTTTCTGTTCAAATAAATAAATTTCAATCAATCAATCAATTTATTTCTGGTATCGAATTTTTTGCACCATTTTTTTCAAAAAAAGAGACAATTTTGTATTTGTCTTATCTTTCATACGATAAGCGTAATAAAAACGAAAGCAAAAGAAATGGAGGACTGAGGGCCCGAATTTTATCAAAGTCATAACTTTCAAACAATAAGAAGTGGTGACCTGTTCTTGCTTTCACAAATTTTCACAATTTATTTAGTAGCTTATAGGATTTCAAACAGTAGCTGCAAGTTAATAATTTAATTTTTTTTTGCGTAATAAACTTTTACGTGTATGAGAATTGAGGGCCCATTTTGTACGAAGATATACAAAGTAGGACTGTGTTTTGCGATAATATCTTGTTTTCACAAATTTTGTTTGGCATTAGCTTAGATTTTGGCATAAAGACTTTTTCTGTAGTGTCCATAGTTTATCAGTTTCAGATGGGCCCTCAATCCTCTATGTGAGAACTGAGGGCCCAACTTTTCAGTCCATAACTCGGTTATTTGACTTTCACAAAATCTGATTCCAACTTTCACAATTCTTTGGGAATGTTCACTAAATCCTAAGCACATTTTCAAAGAGTTTTAACAAACGGGCCCTCACACATGAAAAAAATATATGGACAAATATGTACAAAAGGGATATATTTCGACTTTTGTACAAGTGCCCCTATTTTCCTTTGGCAGGATTGTTCCCCTTATTTTTCTGCATTTTTTGACATATCACACAATGCGCGCTCGTGCTAGATTTCAGGAGAAAAAAAAAATGTGTTTTAGAATATAAAAAAAGGTTTTAATCTGTTTATAATTGACATTAGGTACAATGGTTATAAATAAATTATATGAACAGAAATGTATTAGCTACCGGTTAAACATAACAAATCATATGGAAATTAATTAATATTTTTTGTAATTTAATAACGAGGATGGTTAAATAATGAGATCATATGATCCATTGGATCATTCAATTCAATTCAAATAGCCTTTATTAATAAACTTAAAACTAATTTTTACATATTTTACTGTGACTAACATATACCGGTTGGATTTGTCTTGCTCACCAGCATAGGCCTCCCCCAGACCCTTCCAAATTCCACGATCTTGTGCTTTTCTCCTCCACGCGGCGCCTGCCTTCGACGAACTGAGATCATCCTCTCATCTCCGCACTGGCCTTCCCCGTTTCCTCATCCCCTCTCTCGGGTACCATTCAGTGACGTCTTTGGCCCACTTCTCTATTCTGTTTCTGATTGTGTGACCTGCCCACTGCCATTTTAGTGTTGTTATTGTGAGTGTCACGTCTGTAATATGTGTTTTTTTCCTTATAAGTTGCAATTTAACTTTATCTTTTCTCTTCAGGTTCAGTATGCTACGCTCCATGCTATGTTGGCATGTTTCTAACTTTTTTATGTTTTCGGAAGTAAGAGGCCATGTTTGGCAGCCATACGTCATAACCGGAAGAATGCACGAGTTGAATGTTTGCCTTTTTAGCTTAATAGGTATAGATGGGTTTTTAAAAATTTCTTTTAACGACCAGTACCTTTTCCATGAAGAGTTGATCCTGCTTTGGATTTCTTTGGATCATAATGAGATCTAATGTCTTATTACTGAGATAATTAGATCTAAATTACCAACTACTCATACATAGTTTTTTCAAACCTTAAGTAATAAATCGTGTGCATTTAATTACTATTTTCAATCGACTTTGCTTTTTCAAAGAGTGAACCTATTTTTCTAAAACGGAACAAGTGAATTTAGTTCAAAACCTTGACTTTCTACTCGTTACCCTTGGTCCCGGTGGGTCGACCCATTACTGGGTCCATGGGTAATTTTTAGTACCCGTGGTTCCATGGCAGTAGGGATTGTTTCCTGGACTTCTGAATCTATCGATAAAAAATACAAATCCATAATAGCAGCATATTATGTACGTCAAAAGAGATCACATACTTTTTCCTGTATTAGTCATGCTGTCATATAAAGGATCTTTCGAACATATAGAATCCATACTAATATTATAAATGTGAAAGTAACTCTGTCTGTCTGTCTGTATGTTACGTTTTCACGCCTAAACCGCTGAACCGATCGTCATGAAATTCGGCAGAGATGTAGCCTGGGATATGGAGACGGACATAGGCTACTTTTTTACGCGATAACCGACATCCACGCGGGCGGAGCCGTGGGCAAAAGCTAGTCTATCATAAAGAAAGCCTCCAAAGCTATGGGATTCATAATGCGAACTTGTTCCGACTTTCACACTCTAAAACCAGTAAAGGTAATGTATTGTTCTTACGTGCGCAGTACCCTTGAGTATGCTTCCCAAGTATGGAACCCCCAGTATGAGACGTATAAATCTCGTATTGAGTTAGTTCAGAGGAAATTTATGAGATACCTAGATTTCAAGGCGCAGAAGTTTTCAGACGACTATGCACACCGGTATAAGCGTTATCATTTTTTACCATTAGAATTAAGGCGTAATATTAATGATATTTGTTTTCTTGTTAACATTGCAAATGGAACCATCGATTGTCCCGATTTACTTCGTAAAATCTATCTTCGCACCAATCAAAATAACCTAAGATTGCGACCATTATTACAAGTACCGTTTACAACGACAAATTATAGGCGTAACGCTTTTTGTATACGCAGTGCAATATCATTCAACAACCTGCCAGCGTATTTAGAAATTGATTTATTCTGCACAAGTGCGTTAAGAATCAGGACAATTTTGAGCAAGGAATATTTCAATGGGTGAATATTTTGTGGTTTATCACGACATACCTACCTATTTTTCCATACTTTTTTTTTGTTTTGTTTTCCCCTTTAATCTTGTGTTACAACATTGTCATATATATGTGGAAGCTTGTAATTAGCAATTGTCAGACGTTTACTACTTCGTTACCATTTACGTGTATTAGTCTGTAAGCTTTCTTAAAATTGTATAAATAAATCTATTTTTTTTTTTTTTTGGGATGGGCAAAAAGATATTCAGCATTACAAAAAGTAAACCTCAAGCCAGAGAACTTGTGTCAGTGTCCAGTATTGCCATTATTACCAAGTGAACGACTTTTGGAGGGTTGGGAATATGTTAAATTACGGTACAACACCAAAAACATTAAAATCCAGAATTTTTTAAATTACTTGCAACGTTTTTGGCTGAAGAATGATATTGTTAAAACTGTCAGTGTCTTCGGAGAAAGGCACCGAACCAATAACGTGTCGGAGTCTTGGCATAGCAAAATAAAACTTAAAAAAAAAAAAAAAAATGCACAAACCTAATGCGTCTCCTGCACGTTTTGGTCAAATTATCCAGTTAGAACTAGAACAATAAAAATAGCAATTGAAAATTATGAATTCATAACCGATACACTAATGGAATGAATTACTGGCGAAATATCAGTTGGATAGGTACGCATTAGAAATGTTAAGATAGTTTATAAGTCATTAGTGTATCGGTTATGAATTCATCATTTTCAATTTAGTTGTGTTGTAGTTCAGTTATGACTATGTTTTTGTTCCCAAGGATGGAATTATTTTTTGCTTATGAATGAGCTGCCCATTGCTCGCCGCCCGCAAGCCCGCGCCTACGGTTACCGGGAATCGGCTACCGATTCCCGGTGCCCAGGGCGTCTCCTGCGGCGACTAGGGGCGTTAGGGCGTACAGACTGCCGCTCCAGGAGCGCAGTAATTTTTTAAACTTTGACGGAGAGCCCTTTAGACACGACCTTTTGCTACGGCACACCCACGTGACGACCGACCTTAGCAGTTTCAATTTCGTTCCATACAACAAAAATTTAAAATATTGTATTCCGCGCAAACTAGGTATCAGAGGGACATAGCCCTCATAAAGCAGTTTCGACCAACCGTGCGACATCGGGAAATGTAGTTGTGTGGGTTTGTTTACATATAATTGTTACTTGTCCGATAATGTTTGACGTGATAGAACGGTGCCTTATCTTCCTTTTTTATACATCAATGTTGCATACTTATATATTGTGTGTTGCCTTCCATAAATGTAGGCAGATGCCTACATATGGAAGAGCACAGAGCAGACTTTGATTATCACATGTGACCGCCTCGTGCAGCTCTGTCTTATTATTGTTGAGAATAAAGAAATATGTAACAAGGAGATTGAAGATGTCGATGTGCAGGTGGAGGTTCCCGCGGCGGAGCAGCCGGGCGGCGCCGCGCCCTCCACGTCCGCGCCCTGCAGGTAACTCGCCCCTCGCCCCTCGCGCCTCGCCCCTCGCCCCTCGCCCGGCTCGCCCTCACTCCTCCCGCTTGCAGGCGCCTGGCGGAGAGCACGCCGGACCTGGTGCTGGACCTGCCCGCGCGCGCCGCCGACGCCGCCGACACGTTCCTGCACAACCGCGACACGCTCAAGAAGCGGCCGCGCCGGCCCGACGAGCCGGGGCCGCGCCGGCCCGACGAGCCGGACGCCGCGCCGGCCGCGCCCGAGCCGGCGCCGCACAGCCCGGTGCCGGCGCGCAACACGGCGCGCGTGGCCGCCAAGTTCGCGGAGCTGACGCTGACGGGCGGCTCGCTCAAGCCCGCGCTGGCCGCCAAGCCCGCGCTGCTGCGCCGGCCCACGCCGCACCCGCAGCACTCGCGCCCCGCCGGCCCCGCCGCCCCGCCCGACCCCGCCGGCCCCGCACCCGACCCCGACCCCGCCTGCTAGCCGCTGGGCCGGCCGTGCCCGTCCGACTCGCTCCGATGACCCTATGTAGTTCAGCTGTTGTGTTGACGCCATTGAATATCTCCGATGAATCTCGTTTGGAGAATGTCAAGTTGTCATCCTTGCTGCAGGATGAGATCGGTTCTTCTTTGAATAGCACATCCGCCGGCCGAGCTGTGGAACGGCCGGCGGGCGAGGGGGTGCGGGTGGTGCGGCGGGACTGAGTCATGGTGAGCATGATGTATACTAGAGAGTGATCCACGTGTGCGCGGCCGAGGGAGCGCGCGATACGATTGTAAGAACATAATAATAATGTCATTATTTTTTATACGTGCCGCGGAAGAACACGAAAGTGGCCGTCAATGCTTTTCACCTATTCGCAGTTTGTGGACGTGCTTTAGATTTAGCTAATAGGTAGGTACGTATTTTTTTAAGTAATTTTAGGCCGTCGAATGAGGCTAATATTTTGTAGGTGCATGTAGTGCAGAGTTCTCGCGCGTCGTCTTGCTATCTTCTCGAGTATTTAACACTTTCGGAACACTTTTATTGTCCTTTGCTCCGACCTTGAAACAGGACATACATCACAATTACTGTGAATTACATCTTTTGAAGTAGATACCTGTTGTGACGGCCGCTGCGGTGTTCATCCACGGCGCATTATACATTGTACTCAGTCGAATGTGCTGTATCTATACCATACGATAACCTCGTACTCAATAAACCAGTATTACACAATAAACGTGTTCTTTATTAACCTCAACTTAAATGTAATAGTATCTTTGTGATGACGATTTAAAGCCGTTCGAGAAAAGAAATGGATGGAATAGAAGCCGACCCCCATAATATAAAAGGCTGGGCGCTACACGTAGACGTAATATGCCAGGCAATTTCTCTATCATGCTACTGTGGACTTGAACTAGAAACCCGTAGTACCTATGGTACTAATACTTAGTATTGTGGTTCGGGAGTGGCTGCACTATACTGGGTGGATTTTTCAGATGGGGCAGTTATGGCAAACTCAAACTCAAAGCATTTATTTCAAATAAACCAATTACAGGCACTTTTGAATTGTCAAGGGGTCGGTCAGTCAGAAAGATGAAGCTAGTTGCCCATTCCAAAGCGTAGTAGGTTCCTATGGAGAAGAACGGGCAAGAAACTCCACGGACACTCTTTTAAAACAAAATATTGTTACAAAAAATGGGTTACATCATTCATGTTGAAGTTATACATGTGAGAACAATGTAGAAAGACGTGCACGTTAGAAGCGTCCGTAATAAAAACAATTAAAATAAGCCGTGGCAGCTAAGAGATGACCAGTCCAACTGACGGCGCCCGTTCACGAACATGACGCATGGATTAGCACCATTTAGCTCAACCATTTTCAGGGAACTTAATGATCCAACAGACACTCCACCACCAGCGAGACATTTGAGTGAGCATGACATACTCTCAGACGCCAGAGCACATTCAAGTCAATTACCCGGTAAATGGTTAATGGGTAATGGTCTATAGTACATAGTACTCACACCTGTGCTATGCAATAATATAATTCATGGAGATTGAGTTTATACAATGCAAAGAGTCTTACAATCTTCAGCAGCTCCAATAATATTTTCAAATGCTAATCAATTGGTTTATGCGCCCTTATAGAGCAGGACCAGCATTGAGCCAAGTATTTTTGTCAGCGATGTAATCCCCCAACTTATAATATGCTTGGCTGCATAGTTTGCGTTTTATATAAGACTAGCTTTTGCCCGCGGCTCCGCCCGCGTGGATGTCGGTTATCTCGTAAAAAAGTAGCCTATGTCCCTCTCCATATCCCAGGCTATATCTTTGCCAAATTTCATGACGATCGGTTCAGCGGTTTAGGCGTGAAAACGTAACATACAGACAGACAGACAGAGTTACTTTCACATTTATAATATTAGTATGGATAGTATGGATTTAAATTTAAATCATAGGCAGGTATCTTAACCGTTGCAGCGACAGGAAAATGGCCTTAGAAGACTGTCCTTAAGTTTTTAAGATATTTTTATCCATCCTGGAAATATCACTACATATTATAAAACAAAGTTCTCCGCCGCGTCTGTCTGTCTGTCCGTCTGTTCGCGATAAACTCAAAAACTACTGCACCGATTCTCATGCTGTTTTCACCAATGGATAGCTTGGTTCTCGAGGAAGGTTTTAGTATATAATTTGTTAAGTTTTTTATGCATTTTTGTATGAATTAACGATATTTGTTGGACGTGTCGGAAAAAAATAAGCCGTCTGGGAGCTTTCAACGAAAACGCTGTCTAAACCCTTTGAGGTATAACAAAATAATGTATGGTGGAATTATGTATCTTATAAAGGTCTCGATGGCATATGTCTATCTTTCAAGGATAACATACTATATCCATTTTATTGTCTTTTTGTAGGTATTTGTTTGCCGAATTTTACTCTTGGAAATACGCTATAATATCAGTAGCTATTAGCCAAATTATGTTCGTAGATAAATAAGCTAGCTACTTATGTGTATTTTAAACAGTATACAAGAATATTTATCATAAAAACATTACCAAACACGGCGGCCTTATGATCAAAATTTGTACATCCTAAAACTTTCGTTACTTTTTCACTGACATATTTATCACTTTTCGATAAACTAACACTCAATACGAAATCTACACTTATTTCTCAGTAATTCTGTATAAGATTCTTCAAAGATTAAACCGTTTTCTCATTGAATCCATTACTTTACGCACGTATAACCTTGATGAATGTTTACATTAAGCACCGCGCCACACCGCCACACGACCACAGAGTACAGACGTATTTTGTTTTCTTTTTTTTTCGTTCGTTTAGTGGTGTTCACGCTAAAATGTCAACCGGTCAAGTATTAGTCGATTAATCGAATTCTACAGCCAGATCGTGTTGCAAGTACAAAATAAATGTCAAATATTTCGTCCAATTGCGAACGTGACCCTGAGAAAAGTAATGCACCAATGGTGTTCATTAGATATTTCGAGCGTTTTATCAGCACAAACGGTGTATCATGCGACATTTCGGAGGAATTCGTTTTGTTTTCACATTGTTGGTACTTACGTGAATTATTTTAAAATTATTATTTGTGTCCCACTTTTATTTCGTGTTGTAATTTGGTAGGTACAATTGATTGCTTTAAAAATTTGAATGAAATTTCTTATTTTGTGTTTGTTATATTTAGGTAAAGACTCATTCACGTTCAGAACATAAGTACTTTTATTATATTAAATCATTTGTTTCGGTTTCTATTCACATAGTGAATCACATTAAAATTAATATTAAGTTAGAATTTTGAGATATAGCCTGGGATATGGAGAAGGACATACGGTACTTTTTTATGCGATAACCGACATCCACGCGGGCGAAGCCGCGGGCAAAAGCTAGTTATACTATATTAAAGCCTGTCATGTCCCACTGCAGCGCAAAGGCCTCCCTACTCTCTTTCCACTTCTCTCTGTTTAAAGCTGCTAAGGACCAGTTCTTGTTGAAGGAGTCCAGCTCATCCCGTCATCTCCATCTGGGCCTGCCGCAATGTCGCTTGCCATCAAGAGGGACCCATTAGGTCGTAAGTTTGGCTCATTGACATGCGGTAGATGAGTCCAGTCCAATTTAATTTTAGCGTTGCCGCTTTCCAAGTGCATCAGTTATATCTTTGTGATGGAACGGATGGTTGTGTTCCTAACACGGTCTGTTAGTTTGATACCCAGAATACTCCGTTCCATAGCCCTCTGGCAAACCTTGAGCTTGGACGTCTGCTGATTTGTCAAAGACCATGTTTTAGAACCATATGTGAGGATGGGAAGTATGCACACGTCAATGAGTCTTCTCTTAAGGGACAAAGGAAGATCACCCTTCATTATATCTTTCATGGCCAAATACACGTTAACGGGGCGATGTCCTCGGGGTCTCTAGTTAAGATGGGCGTGCCTCAAGGTTCAATTGTTGGCCCTTTTCTATTTCTAGTTTATATTAATGACCTTCCTTACATGATGGCTAACTTATCGGATATAATTCTATTTGCTGATGACACATCTCTAATATTTTTAATAGATAGAAAAGACACGGATGTCTTACATGTCAACGATAGTCTGGCTGTTCTTTCAAAATGGTTCGCAGCTTAATTAATCTTTTACTTAATGCGAATAAAACGAAATATCTTAAGTTCTCGTTACCAAATGTACCCCAAGTGGGTCTAAATTTAAAACTTGATGGCAAGAAATTAGATGCTATTACGGAAACTGTATTTCTAGGAATTACTTTAGATTCGAAATTGCAATGGGGCGCCCACATTAGAGCTCTTTCAGGTAGATTAAGTTCAGTTGCATATGCAGTAAGAAAAATAAGGCAGTTAACTGATATAGCCACAGCTATACTCAAAGTCTCTAATTCAGATAATTTATGTAAACAAATTAATGTCAAGAAATGTCACTGTCAAAATGACAGGACAGTGATGCTAAACATTTTATCATTATTTTTTTTTTCTAAATTATCGTTTATGAAATTAAAGTGAATTAATTATAAGAACTATGCAAACAAAATACCGTTGCCAAACAATGTTTTATGTAATGTGTCGGAGACACGGCCTATGATCGTCATAATCAGCCCTTTTAAGTCCACTGCTAGACGTAGCTAGGCCTCCCAAAATCGATTTCCACTCGAAACAGTTTACAGCCGTTTTCATCCAAAATGTGGCTAGATATGCTACATACAATATGAATCTATGAATGAGAGTTGTAATATTAGTGTTGTTGAAGATGTAAAAGATTTGAAAATGTTTGGATCTTCTGCATTGTTACCAGTATCATAGAATATTTCATACCAGAAAATCTCCTTTTTTTAATAACTTTGTCTAAAACCAAATATTTATAAAACTAATTACGGTATGACTATTTTTAAATTATTATTTCTTAAATTCAGTACTTAAAAGAAAACGGAACCTTTTTTCGCCATTTTATGTGAATTACCATTACCAAGATATTTTTTTGATATGTTATCCCCTTTGTTTACATAAATGATCTGAATTTGAGACTTTGGGTATAGGTTAGTATACTTTGCTTATTTCCACAGTATTATGTCAGTAGGTTAGAATTGTGGGTTCTGGATCATGGCTATAGAATTGGGGTTTCTGAATCACCTGTTCTCGCTGCGTCGAGCGCAGCGAGAACAGGTGATGCAGAATCCCCAATTCTATAGCCGTGATTCAGAATCCCCAATTCTATAGCCATGATTCAGAACTCCCAATTCTATAGCCGTGATTCAGAATCCCCAATTGTATAGCCGTGATTCAGAACCCTCAGTTCTATTATGGATCTACGATATAATTTGCAATGCAGTTTTATCTATACAACCTCAGATATCACTTTCATCTGATTAGAATTGAAATGTCTCAACCTGATTTGATTTTTTTTTTTTAAAGAAAAAGAAATAAAAGGAATTTCATCTTCCGGTAGAATCTGGTAGCATATAATGTCTTCTGAATCAGGTATCACTAAATCACGCATTATGTTCCTCATTGATGATGTACCGTTGTATATATATGTATATATAAATATATAGTTTTTTTTTTTTTTGCTCCACACTGAATTTCTCCTGTATTGTGGGTACGTTTACAAACATTTAAACTCACATACACAAATGGACAGACCCGGAACAACTACTTGTAGGTCATACAAATATTTGTTCCATGCGGGAATCGAACCCGCGACACGCAGAGCAGCAGTCAATCACTTAACCACTGCGCCACCCGTGAAACTCAATAGGTAACTATATTACAGTTAATATTTCCACATTTATTATAACTTGAACTTTTTTTTTTTACTTAACATTATATTATCTACAATTGTTATATTATACTAAATAAACTATAACTGGCTTCGAACGTTAAAATGAAATTCTCGTGAACCAGGTTCTGTTTAAGGGTCCGTGCACGAAAAATCTCTCTTTTGGCAATTTCTTATCTAATTGTGAGAAAACTTGAAATAATCGAAACATTAAGTCTGTGTAACTATAAAAGTACAGTTTTCATGGTGCTAAACCATTCGTGTCAGTCACAGCAGCTTTTAATAGTTTCATCATTTTTGTGCTCTCCAAAATATAGTTTATTTCGCCACTGATTTACTTAATGAAGATATTGTATAATCAATAAATACAATTTTCATTATATTTCAAGGATAGCTGAAGACTAATTTGTGATTTTTAAATTTCTTGATATGATTGGCTAAATAATAGGAAAAATATATATTACTGACGAGGTTTAAAACAAAAAAAGGTTTTTTCAATATTATTTTTCTGCTATATTTTGTATTGAAGTTGAAAAAAGTGGTTCCGCCACATGCAAGAAGAGCATATAATGATGTTGATGATATTTTTTAATGTTCAAAATCAAAAGCAGTTTCTTGTAGAATGATGATCAAATGTCAGTCACGCGTCATTTTTCGGAAAACTTGTTGCAAATATTAGTGATTTACCGTGAATACTTAATTTATTTGAAAATCCCTCTCAGCCACATGCAAAACTTTTCAAATCTCAAATAATTTTGTTTAAATTATTTTTCTCTTTCTCACAAACAATTAACAAAATTGATCAAAATCAGTCGATTTCGTGCACGGCCTCTTAAGTCATCTTTTAATAACATGAAATACATTTTTATTGGTTTTCCAATAAAATATTTTGGAGTTCAATTTATATTAGTCATATTCAATGTTAATATGGAAGATCCGATACGCCTGGTCTCTAGAATTTCATGTTGGAGAGACCCATTTGTTTACAAGTACGCATCGATTTAGAATACCCTAGATATACCGTCAACGCTTGAAATGTGTCTCGATACAACTGTGCTTAAATTACTTCTAAGCACACTTGCGCTCTCAGTAACGCGCGCTTCGTTGTCGGGTGAACATGCCAAAGTGCTCCGTAAAAAAGTGCAAAAATAATACTTTAACCACGTTGAAAAGGGATGGCATATCGTATTTTCGGTAAGTACTAGATAATAGTTTTATAATGTAGTGAATTTGTGGCAAAATACGCCTTCAAACTCATTAAAAACATTTTTTTTAAATTTATTTCAATACGTCTCTTCATTTGACGCTACGCAGTTGGCTTTTTCCCTCGCGCAGCACTTGTATTAAGTGGAAAGGAGATGGAAGATGTATAAAGTGGAACATAGTCAAATATTAAATGAATAGAGTCGCTTATTGTTTTTTCCTTTCTGCGGTATGTCAATAATATGGAATTAACATAGAATAACTATAGCCTGTCCGGAGATGAGCACAATTTATTTGAATGGTGATTGGTGTTTTTTATATTATAGTTATTATTAATTGAAAGGGAAAAATGGCGAAAAATTATAGCTAATGAGAGGAGTGAAGATTTTTTTAAGCCAAATGATTCTATAAAAAAAAATATTGTGTGGTTCGCTCTTGTCACTTCTCAGAAAATGACATGTATTATACGAAGAAAGGCTTTCGGAAAGTAAAGAAAGGGGTTATTCCATGTATTGCAGTAAGTTTTTACATAAAATATTGTGACTACTGAGTAAATGTGCTGAGTTAATGGTGCCGATTCTCTTGTACACCGAACTAAACTAACTAAACTATCACTAAAATTCATTACTTTTGGCTATAGAATCTTAAAGCTATTCTGCAAAGAAAATTCTCTAAATTTAAAAATAAGTTTGACACAACTAAATCGAATTTGACAATCGTGACTCCACGTGGTATTTTTTTTTATGGCTTCGCAACGTTGTACTTGTTTGCCTATGATTTTTTTTAGAGCCGGAGACGCGCATAGGGGGGCGCAACGTGTTTTTTATGGAATTTTTCACTTTTTGTGTGGAAAATAAAAAAAAGATTACCTACATGTAGAGTAATGGCGGTTTAAGTGTATCTAAAAGGGGGTCGAAATTTTCATTATTTTTGCGATAGGACGCACCATTTTGGAGATATAAGCAAAAGAAAAGAAAAAAAAAATATTGGGATAAACACGAAATATTTTAAGTGATATACCTATAAGGTGGTAAAGAAGCCATGGAAATGATTTTTTTTTATTCTGAGTATATTATTAAAAAAAAAAAAAAATACTTGATATGATGATAAATTATCAAAATTCACCGCGCTCGTGCCACCACCCCACCGCACCGTTCGGCGTCACCGCGTCGAGGCGGGTCCATTCATAGAAATAAGTAAATAAAGGATTTTTTTGCAAAATGTCTCAAGCAATTTTAAAATTATAATAATTATGTAGAAATATTAAACACTTAGATAAAAAAAAAAAAAATTTCGCTGCTGTGGCTTTTTTACGACTTAAAGATGTTTCTCTTAAAATATTTCGTGTATGAATAGATACACCTTATATACAGTACTGGTTTTGCACCAGAAGTCGTGAGAGTCGGTGATTGGTGTGAATTTTAGTTCATGAAAACTAATTTTATTCCAAACCTTTTTAATCGCGATTATAAATATATCAGATTTAGTTAGAAAATCTAAATTTTAGTTTAAAAACGTCAAATTCAGAATAGTAAAATTGCCATTTTCACTCAATTTAAAAACTCAGTACCATCTTAGAGCTGTCAAACTAAATTATAGTTAAGTTGTGTCACTTTCGTCAATTTCAGAATAGGAAATGGTCGTTTGACAGGAATAAACTAAATTTTGGTGATTTTTAGTCTTAGTTTAGAGAATTTTGTGACAAGAGAATCGGCACCATTATCTATCAATCTTTTTAAATTGTCTTAATAAATAAAATAAAAATAAGTTAATTTTAACCACCTCAACCTGTTTCAATCCTTTTTGTTTTTTCGCCATTTTATGTGAGTAAAACATATTTTCGTAATGGTATTACGAAAATATTTTTTTGATATGTTTATATAAATTATCTGAATTTGAGACTTTGGGTATAGTTAGTACTGAGTAAAATTTCAAGACCACTCCATTATCCTTCTGTTCCAAAGCAAACATTTTTTTACGATTGTCACTCGGCGTAAACTGAATTTGACTTAATAAGCATTTGCTTAAGGAATAGTATCGCTTAAAATTATCTTACCTACAGCTGAGAGCAATAAAATTTTACGATTTGCGCGATGGTCTAATTTTGAAATGTCATAACCGCCCATCGCGGGCACTCGAAACTACACCTTAATTAAATTCACATAAGGTTGTATGTAAGGAAAATTGAAATGTTCTTAGTACATTATGTGTTTTAGATTTGCCTTAGTAGACGCACACACTTGTAACTTAGCGATGGGACACTTTTGCGACTTTGATTTGTAGGTGATAGTGTATCTAGGGTGTTCTAAATCGATGCAAGTACGTACGATTACCTTATAAAAATTTCGTCTCAGTTTTCAGCGACAGTGCGGCGCCGTATCTATCTATACATATAATAAAATCGTAGCGAAGTCAAAACTGTACATTGAATTTTTTTTTTAAAGTAATTGCCACGTGGTCTGGGACCGATACTGATGCCGAAAATATAGTTTTTAGAATTTTTGTCTGTTTGTCTGAATGTATGTTCCAGCTAAACGCAAAAACTACTAGACAGATTTTGTTCAAATTTTGCATAGATATTCCCTATAGGTCTGGTCAAATTACTACGTATAAATTATCACGGTATTTGCTATGGGGGATAAATGATAAATGATTTTATTTCTGTAAGTAGGTTTTTACAAACACTTTTACACGTCAATCATATT
Organism: Dryobota labecula; assembly: GCA_947523025.1. Taxonomy (NCBI): domain Eukaryota; kingdom Metazoa; phylum Arthropoda; class Insecta; order Lepidoptera; family Noctuidae; genus Dryobota; species Dryobota labecula. The sequence goes on from OX383297.1 coordinate 26,044,307, forward strand.
TTAAAACTAGATGAGGTCGACGTTTCGTATCTGACTACTCTGAGAAGAAAGACCGAAACAAACTCAGAGATCACAGTCTCTCTTAAAGTCCAGACATAATCTTGGTCAAATCATGTGAAGACCATGTAGATTGGTGTCTGAAATGGTCTTTTGAAGAAAGAACCACACAGATTGAGTGGACCTATCCATTCAGTGCATGCATTTGTCAGTAATCGTGCAGCTCAACTCAGAACATAAGGAGCTCAACGATTCGACGAACAATACCAAAGAAAGGACATTTGGGCAGGCCGCATAAATTACTCAAACTGCCATACCATGATCAGAAAGAAAAAAAATACTGAGAAGAAAAAAATAAAAATAAACAAAGACCCACATAGTCTTCACATTCACAATAATTAAAATAATAATATTATACTTCACAAGTAAATATTCATGTCAATGTGTATAAAGCAATCACAACAAAAGAAGTTTCAATATGTAAAATTTGGAGCAGCTCAATCCCAAGCCTCTTTGTCCTCAATATAATCATTAATGGTATAAAAGGCTTTCTGGCACAACTTCCGTTTAATGAATTATTTGAATTTATTAATGCTTAGATCTTGAACATGGCTTGGAAGTTTATTATAAAAGCGTATACATTGACATCTGAACGAACCACCTATTTTCTTGAGCCGAGTTTTAGGTATGTACAACATACATGTGTTTGTTCCTAGTATTTATATTATGGATATCACTGTATTTTTTAAACAATTTTATGTTTTTATGGGAATATAACAGATTTTCAAAAATATACTGAGAAGGCACAGTCATAACATTAATTTCCTTAAATTTCTCTCTGAGAGAGTGTCTCGAACTTAATTTATAAATTGATCGAACAACTCTTTTCTGCAAAACAAAGATAGACTGAATGTCGGCGGCATTTCTCCACAACAGAATACCGTACGACATTACACTATGAAAATAACTAAAGTACACTAAACGGGCTGTCTCTATGTCAGTTAAATTACGAATTTTTCTAACAGCGTATGCTGCGGAGCTCAGCTTCTTAGACAATTTATCTATATGTGGGCCCCACTGAAGCTTAGCATCCAAAGTTAAGCCCAAGAATACAGTCTATCTTCAGGATTCAATTCTTCGCCCTTTATCAACACATTATTATTCACCTGCCTAACGTGAGGCAGCGTAAGCTTAATGCATTTGTTTTTTTTTTCATTAAGAAGTAAATTATTAACATTGAACCAATGAACTACTTTTGAGATCGCGCTATTTACATCGTCAGTAACCAGCTCCTGACGTTTAAGTTTAAACAAAAGTGAAGTGTCATCCGCAAACAACACTATTTCATGATTATCCTTTACGAGGTAAGGCAAGGATGAGCAGTATTGCATTATGTTTTGAGATGGGTCCGTAAGGGCACATACCTTAACCGTGGTCGCTACAAGAAAATGGTCTTAAGAGACTATCCTTAGCTTTTAGAAAAAAATGTACAGTCAGCAAGAAAATGGGAAATTTTCACAAAAAAGTTTTTTGATGCCAATCGATCCTGTTTCTTACGAGGATCAAAAAACTCTATGGGACCAACTGAGGTTTGAGTACTAGAAAAGTCAGAAATCGAAAAAAAGTTCTCCCATACAGGTCGTGAGACTGAGAAGAGAACGAACACAATGTATCAGTGTATGTGTATGCGTTGGCATACACATACACTGATACATTGTGTACACTTTACAAAAGTGAAGTGTCATCCGCAAACAACACTATTTCATGATTATCCTTTACGAGGTAAGGCAAGGATGAGCAGTATTGCATTATGTTTTGAGATGGGTCCATAAGGGCACATACCTTAACCGTGGTCGCTACAAGAAAACGGTCTTAAGAGACTATCCTTAGCTTTTAGAAAAAAATGTACAGTCAGCAAGAAAATGGGAAATTTTCACATTTTCAAAAAAGTTTTTTGATGCCAATCGATCCTGTTTCATACGAGGATCAAAAAACTCTATGGGACTAACTGAGGTTTGAGTACTAGAAAAGTCAGAAATCGGAAAAAAGTTTTCCCATACAGGTCGTGAGACTGAGAAGAGAACGAACACAATGTATCAGTGTATGTGTATGCCAACAGTCGAATTTCCATTACTACTTCGCTGTGTTGAATAGGAAACGAATTTATCAGATAGTTACAGATTTAATCATTTAAATGATTATCATACCTTATGGATCTAAGCAGTCAATTATGACATATTATGCTATTTCAGTCAACTTTCAACAAAGCAATGCAAATCTGATTTCGATTCCAAAGAATTGATATTTATGTGCTTCTTTTTAGGGGTCCGTACCAAATTGGTAAAAAAGAACCCTTATGGTGCGACTCAGTCTGTCTGTTACATTTAGATACATATCTCAAGAACTACTAATGCTATCAACTTGAAATTTGGAATCATTTTAGATGACGTTTGCCTAACTATGTTGCAAATAAGAAAGTATTTTTTTTTGCAATTGAGACTTAACTGGGTGTCTTAAAAAATCGAAGTGGGACTACTAGGGTATGTGGGGTATCGTATGAAAGAGCGCTATTTGCTATTTACTCATAAACTTTTTTTAGGCCACATTTTTTCGACTTTTGACAAAAAAAAAAAAAAAAACCTTTCCCCCCTTATCTCCGTTGTTTGCATAGAAAAAATCTGAAATTATTTTATGTGATAGTATTTTATGTAAAGATTACAGGAAAAATAAAACGATTTCTCTAAATAACACACTTTTCAGAAATCATCAACAAAAATTACATTAGTTCCATTATCGGTCAAGAGATGGCGCTGATCTAAAACTGCAATATTGTACACCGCAGTGTTTTAAAAATTCTCTGATGAATATTGACCTCGCCGATGAAAATTTAAAAACATTTCACGGTTCACAAACAAAATGTCCTCCTTCCTACCTACTCGCAGATTGCTTTGGGTTAAGCACAGTAAGTTGTAATTTTTGTCTGGGCACATAACTATTTAGGTACTAATACGAATAAAGCTATACAATTATGATGGTACGGAACCCTCGGTGCGTGAGTCCGACTCGCCCTTGACCGGTTTTTTTACATTTTGTTACTGTAATTGTGATAGTTCGAAGAACTTTACTTTTTTTTTGGTTCGGAAATTATTAAATAACTTCTCCCGCTCTGGGGGGAGCGGGAGGGCGTGTCAGACTTTTACTGACTAAAACCCACCTGTGTTACTTCAGTTGCCTTTGTGCCAGGGCCACGGTATCCCTTTCGGAAAACCCGCAACCCTAGCAGGCATTGGTCCTAGCGGATCCCGTCACAGTTCATGCTGACATCTATTTGTGGCACGCGTAGAACACAACGCGTCGTCAACCTGGGCCTGGTCCTTACCAGACGGCGAGCTGCCCATTGCTCGCCGTCCGCAAGCCCGCACCTACGGTGGCCGGGAATCGCCAATTGATTCCCGCCGCCCAGGGCGTCTTCTGCGGCGACTAGGGGCGTGAGGGCGCGCAGACTACCTCTCCCTCATGCGTTCCGCCTCCTCCTTCGCAAGCATTACTGCTTGGCAGAAGGAGGTTACGGCCTCCCATGCACTCTCGCTCTGTACCATGGACCATTACGGGACACTGCACGCTAAACAAACGATTCCACACAATAGACATATCAGACAATCCTCTGTGCAGAGCTTGCATGGGGGCTGAGGAAACCGTCGCGCATGTGCTCTTTGAATGCACAGGCGTCATCAAAATTAGAACAGAGACCCTCACAGATGTTCTAAACATACCGGGAGACGTAATTAACTTGTGGAGGGAGGTGGGCTGGTTGGAATAACCACTGATGGCCGCCATGGCCCATGTACAATGGTCCAACTGAAGGACTAAGTGCGGAAACCAAACCCTTTACCATAGAACATAGAACTGTACGTCGCTTGCTCCCGCGTCACCAGTCCTGACTCTGTATATTTTGACTGCTGTGGTCAAAACTACAAACGTTTTATTAAAATGTGGCTGGTATTATATTATGGTGTTTTACGACTTCCACGCGAAAGAAGTCGCGGGCAGTAAGTTATGTAATAAATACGTTAGGTATTTCAATGTCAACTATATAAAAAAAAAACAAAACGTGTGTAATAATAATGACATAAGCTGGGAGTAGGTATATACCTACCTACTTCCACGCGGTGATGGCGGTAACAGTAATATTACTGGCTAAAACTCCCATTTAATAATGAGAATGCGTTCGGGCTTATGTTGTTTATTGCGATAGTCAATACTGGTTGTGTCGTTGTGTCTTTGTATACCCGGTAACGCAGAGGAGCAAACGCAGCAATCAAAATTTCCTTACAATTACATTTACAACCTAAACATATAGTGATGTTCAGAGGATAGCCGTAGTCGTATGCCACCTACCCTAACAAAACAATACATTCTAACAATAGTAAGCGATCATAAGCTTTAGGGCAAAGTGGCATACGACCACGGCTATCCTTTGAACATCATTATGAATATGTATTAAATACATTAAAATATATTACGTGTAAGTTGTTTATTTAACAGACGATAATAAATATTGAATAGTTTGCATAACAATTTCAGGTGAGAATATTTTCTTGTTTCATACTTTTTAGAGCGTGAATTTTAAAAGTACAAAATATTGACATTACCTTCACTTTATATACTTATTAGAAATTGCAGTGTTCTTAAGATCCAACCCTCACCTCTTTCCTCGCATGGCGGATCGATTTCCTCGTAAAACACGTGACAATAGTCAAATTTGCCTACGTCAATATAGACCGGCACTTAAGCTTATTAGCACACACTTATTTAGTCGTAACATGGAGGCAGTCACGTGACAGGCCTCATTGGTATTTTATTATTGCTTCATTTGAAAAATAAACTCAAACTCAAACTCAAATCATTTATAAAACCATTATTATTTAACCATTTATTTATTAAACCATTTACAGGCACTTTTGAATTGTCAAGGAGTCGGTAAATAAAAAAATGAAGCTACATGCAGCTACATGCCCATTCTAAAGCGTAGGTACCTATGGAGAAGAACAGGCAACAAACTCCATGGACACTCTTTTAAATTAAATTGTTACAAAAGTAATTTATAACTAAATGTGAGAACGATGTAAAAATAAAATAAAACTTACATGTTAAAATTAAGCGTCCAGAGTAGGTACAACAAATAGAAACAAAAGTCTGTATGTTACGTTTTCACGCCTAAACCGCTGAACCGATCGTCATAAAATTTGGCAGAGAAATAGCCTGGGATATGGAGAAGGACATAGGCTACTTTTTACGCGATAACCGACATCCACGCGGGCGGAGCTGCGGGCAAAAGCTAGTTATCTATAAAAACGGCAAAATAATCATGTCCGTTGTATGGGAGCCCCCCTTAAATATTTTTTTTCTGTATTTTTTTTTTTTGTATTTGTTTTTATAGCGGCAACAGAAATAAATCTGTGAAAATTTCAACTGTCTTACTATCACGGTTCATGAGATACAGCCTGGTGACAGACGGACAGACAGACAGACAGACGGACAGCGGCGTTTTAGTAATAGGGTCCCATTTTACCCTTTGGGTACGGAACCCTAAAAACGAACTCTTCAGTTTTAGAATAGACTACATCGTAGAGTTGATCATAATTTTGCTGCGGAGTTATTATAAAACAGTTATTCTCCTAAGATATTCATTGAAACGAAATGATGTAAGGGCAACTTTGTTCAAAATTAAATACTTTTGATGAATAACGTATTTATTTGGATAAGGATTAATACCATGTTTATGAAAACTCCTTCGCAAATAATGCATTAATTTCGAACAAATTTTATTACCATAAAAAAAGTCCTTAATTTTCGAAGAAAAATCTAGGCGTATGGTTGGAAGCTAATGCAACGGTGTTGTTAGAATTCCAACCCTCAAGGGGGTGAAAAGGGGGATGAAATTTATTTTTAATTAAAGTTTTTTATTTTTTAAGTTAAAATTACTAATATTTCGGCTATGGTTGGAAACGTAACACAACGTGTCTGAAAAGGGGGATGAAGTTTTGTATTGAAGTAGTTCATTCGCTAAATTTTGTATTCAAGTAAAAATAATATAAGTACACCTGTACTGTCCCTAACTTTACAGTATTTTATATGGAGCGACTGCCTATCTGACCTCTACAACGCAGTTACTGGGTAATACGATAGGTACCCCTTGGTAGGAATGGTTGTCGGACTTTCGGGCTTCTGACTTCCCGTAACGACGGTCAAAGATCTACGAATGACAGCCGAGATCAACAACTTAACGTGCTTTCCGTGGCACGGACGGATCTCTGTATGTAAAAATGGTCACCCATCCACAGACCAACCGCGGCAAGTGTAGCTTAACCTGATCGATCGACCTGTGCGGCTGTTACTATTTAGCCACGGGCCCCTCCCCCGGAGAACTCCACCCATCCCCTTCTACAGTTTATAACCTGGATATTTTTTAATCCCGGTAGTACGTTCCCGTCGGATATTTTTCGACATCCACGCGGGCGAAGCCGCGGCCAAAAGCTAGTAAATACATAAAACTCATTTAGATAACACATAGAACGACATCGACAGTCGATTGGTTATTCATATAATATTTTAAATCAAAAAAATTACAGTGTGTTTGGGACGGTTGTACACACGGCTACATATCAAGCTATACAAAACTAGTTTACGCTGGTCTCGCATTCTATAGGATTTCCGTATAATGAGAGATCAGCTTATACTGGAAATGTATAGCTTGATATGTAGCCGTGTGTACGTTGTTTCATAGCTAATAGTTTTATAGAATTTCGTTTCTCATATTTTCGTTTCATAGAATAATTAATACGCAGAATATTTACTTTGAAGATTTTTAAATCATTGATTTTTGTTTCACATAAACTCTAATGTTAGAATAGTCATATCGTAGAATAACAAATATTCTGTATCCTTATATTGTTTATTTAATATAAAACTTATTACCAAGAATAACATTTTATCCATTTCCAATTTTTCATCCGCATTTTTTTTGCATTTTGCAGCATGCAGCGTGCAAGCAAGCATGCAGCATGCAAGCAAGCATGCAGCATACAAGCGAGCATGCAACATGCAGCAGGCATGGTTTCTGTCACGGCTCCGGCACGGCGGGGCTCCGGCGGTCCCACGCGAGCTTATCGTCGCAGATGGTATTAACGCTCACCACCGCAGCTTCAGCGAGCGAGCGTTAAAACCACCTGCTCCTCAGCTCGCGGGCCGCCTCGCCCCTCCGCGCCTACGCGGATTTAAATTACACTCTAGGGGTAGGGCAGACAAGACTACGTGGAGTCGGTTTTGCAGCGATTCGTTTCTGTCACTAACTTATACCGAACAAACAATATCCGTTAAAACATAATTCTACCGTGTGAAAAGTATGTTAAACAAAAAAAATATATAAAAAATTCATTGAATTCTGTTTCTGTGAAATATGTTTCATTCAAGTAAATAGTCTTTGAAACAATAATATTCGAACTAAAAATACAAGGACCAAATATTATATGAAACCAAAAACATTAAATTATACGTTATCTTAAATCTCTTTGTATGAAAATTTTTCTGGGAAACGTAATTCTATGAAATTTCTGTCTGCGAAATAAGGGGACATATAAAGGTAAGTTTTCACCAAATTTCGTGAACTAAAAAAAATTTTTTGTAAAAGATAAAAATAAAAACCAAAAACTTGGTGAATTTTTTACATCAATTTTGAGGTTATGTGAAAAAAGTGTAAATACAAAAGTTGCAGATCTTTTTATTACCTTGGACTTTGCCATTTAACTTTTTTCCATAGGACTTGTAGTTTTGGTGGAAATCGAGATAAACCGTTTTTTACCCTTAAAAACTCACCCCCATCCACTTCCCGACCTCAGATCGCCCGTAAATTATTTTTCCTTTCATTTTTGTTATATTCTCTTCCTTATCCAATGGGTTTCATTCCACTATTATTTTTTACGGTTTCAAAAATTATCGACCCTGGTCTACATAGAACGATGATGAAACAAAATGAAATACTCGGTGGGATTTGTAACTTTATTAATATTTTGTACATATTATCATCGAACAAGCATAAATTTACATTTAACAGTTAGCTACTAATTTGATCAGATACGCCATTTTCTCTATGGCAAACAAGTGTAGACGTAGCGGCAGCACGCGGCGCGGCGCGGCGCTGCAGGCCCGCACCTGTGTGAAGTACACAATCAGTAACAAAATCGACTGACTGTCTTTACTCAAACTTAGACTCAAAATGGCTCTTTTCTGTAGAATAAAAATAGATTCGATGTCTGCAGCCCGTCCCCAAAGTAAAATACCGTAATACATGATACTATGGAAGTTACTAAAATAGACTAGCCTCTCGGTATCTACATCAGTAAATTGACGGATTTTTCTGACAGCATATGCTGCTGAACATATAACATACGTCCTGCAAGAGATATTAAATGAGGGCCTTGAGTCGAGCGTGATCCCCATATTTTATATTAAAGCTATTAGCTTATCTCTGAAAAAACCTAAATCATTATTATAATGTTAAGTCAGTAAGTAGTTGCTAAGTCGTGCCCGCGGCAGTGGCAACAGCATTCTTAGCATTGTGGCTGGCAGAATTGACTGCCCAATATTGTGGCATTCTGTACAGTTGCATGTCAAAAGGAGCAACAACTGATGAAATTATATTGATTTTTATTTTTATTAATTTTTTATGATTTTAATGAATTTAGAGATTTTAATGGATTTCTTGATATTAAATAATATTGGTGATTTTAATGTTTTTTTAATTTTAGTGTAATGTAATGGACTTTGTCTGAAAATAAATGTATTAATAATAATAATTATTATTATTATTGTTTTTATAATTATATTTACATATATCTGGACCCTGGGGTCCCGGACCTTTGGAAGGCGTACGAGGGGCCGAAGCCAACTCGCAGAGGCCCGTTAGACGCTTTTTAATTAAATGAGGCACCAACCGACGATTATCCCTGTACGCACTATGCAAGTGCACCCAAGGACAACCCCCGGTTGGTGTGGGACTATTGCAGGATATGGAACCGAAGATATTAGACTATGGGTTTTATTGGTTAAAATGGACTGGTTCCCTAAAACTATGGAAGGACTATGGCCCCTGCCTGATCAATGTTTTATTATACACGAATAAAATGGCAGGGGGTGACTTGCACACTCAATAATGGGCCCCCGAAAACGGTCGCTAGCACACAGTGACGTAGCGACAAGGGGGCAACATGTCCTGAGGTGCTCGAGGAGTGAAGAGGTATCCCACGGCTCTCAGAATAATCCCAGAGCCCGGAAGATGGTCAAGATCCCTACAAGCACTTACTGGAATACTTCCTTCCTCCGAGCATGTTTGCTCTTGCGAATCTCCACTCAAGCCGGCCAATAAAGGCAAGAATGAGGTGGGAGCTCAGTTCCTCGTCAGTGTTCACTCCAGCCGGCCAATAAAGGCAAGCCAGAGATGAGGAACATGACTTCTCCCGGGAGATAGGGTCCGTGGGGTCGCAACTGCCCAACAGCTCGCCACATGCTGCCCTGCGGGTTTCTGTATCTCTCTTGGTTTGGCTCCTCACTCTAGACATGTTCCGGTAAAGTAAACTCTACTGACACGTACCTAGAGTTCGGAGCGCGCAAGCCCCACCACGACGTCAACGTAGAGTTACGGCGGTGGGGTTATTATTATGTTTATCTTTGATATATCTCGGGACCCTGGGGTCCCGGGCCTTTGGAAGGCATACGAGGGGCCGAAGCCAACTCGCAGAGGCCCCTTAGACAATTTTAAATGGAACGAGGCACCAACCGACGATTATCCCTGTCCGCACTATGCAAGTGCACCCAAGGACAACCCCCGGTTGGTGTAGGACTATTGCAGGATATGGAACCAAAGATATTGGACTATGGGTTTGGGTGTTTAAAATGGACTGGTTACCTAAAACTATGGAAGGACTATGGCCCCTGCCTGATCAATGTTTTATTATACACGGATAAAATGGCAGGGGATGACTATCACACTCAATAATGGGCCCCCGAAAACGGTCGCTAGCACATGGTGACGTAGCGACAAGGGGGCAACATGTCCTGAGGTGCTCGACGAGTGGAGAGGTATTCCACGGCGCTCAGAACAATCCCAGAGCCCGGAAGATGGTCAAGATCCCTACAAGCACTTACTGAAATACTTCCTTCCTCCGAGCACGTTTGCTCTTGCCAATCTCCACTCAAGGCGGCCAATAAAGGCAAGAATGAGGTGGGAGCTCAGTTCCTCGTCAGTGTTCACTCCAGCCGGCCAATAAAGGCAAGCTAGAGATGAGGAACATGACTTCTCCCGGGAGATAGGGTCCGTGGGGTCGCAACTGCCCAACAGCTCGCCACATGCTGCCCTGCGGGTTTTTGTATCTCTCTTGGTCTGGCTCCTCACCCTAGACCCGTTCCAGCAAAGTAAACTCTACCGGCACAGACCTAGAGTTCGGAGCGCACAAGCCCCACCACGACGTCAACGTAGAGATACGGCGGTAGGGGTATTATTATTATTATTTTAAAATGTTTACATATCTCGGGACCCTGGGGTCCCGGACCTTTGGAAGGCGTACGAGGGGCCGAAGCCAACTCGCAGAGGCCCGTTAGACGCTTTTTAATTAAATGAGGCACCAACCGACGATTATCCCTGTACGCACTACGCAAGTGCACCCAAGGACAACCCCCGGTTGGTGTAGGACTATTGCAAGATATGGAAACAAAGATATTGGACTATGGGTTTGGGTGGTTAAAATGGACTGGTTACCTAAAACTATGGAAGGACTATGGCCCCTGCCTGATCAATGTTTTTTTACACACGGATAAAATGGCAGGGGGTGACTTGCACACTCAATAATGGGCCCCCGAAAACGGTCGCTAGCACATAGTGACGTAGCAACAAGGGGGCAACATGTCCTGAGGTGCTCGAGGAGTGGAGAGGTATTCCACGGCTCTCAGAACAATCCCAGAGCCCGGAAGATGGTCAAGATCCCTACAAGCACTTACTGGAATACTTCCTTCCTCCGAGCACGTTTGCTCTTGCGAATCTCCACTCAAGCCGGCCAATAAAGGCAAGAATGAGGTGGGAGCTCAGTTCCTCGTCAGTGTTCACTCCAGCCGGCCAATAAAGGCAAGCCAGAGATGAGGAACATGACTTCTCCCGGGAGATAGGGTCCGTGGGGTCGCAACTGCCCAACAGCTCGCCACATGCTGCCCTGCGGGTTTCTGTATCTCTCTTGGTCTGGCTCCTCACCCTAGACCTGTTCCGGGAAAGTAAACTCTACCGGCACAGACCTAGAGTTCGGAGCACGCAAGCCCCACCACGACGTCAACGTAGAGATACGACGGTGGGGTTATTATTATTATTATTAAATGTTTACATATCTCGGGACCCTGGGGTCCCGGACCTTTGGAAGGCGTACGAGGGGCCAAAGCCAACTCGCAGAGGCCCGTTAGACGCTTTTTAATTAAATGAGGCACCAACCGACGATTATCCCTGTACGCACTACGCAAGTGCACCCAAGGACAACCCCCGGTTGGTGTAGGACTATTGCAAGATATGGAAACAAAGATATTGGACTATGGGTTTGGGTGATTAAAATGGACTGGTTACCTAAAACTATGGAAGGACTATGGCCCCTGCCTGATCAATGTTTTTTAAACACGAATAAAATGGGAGGGGGTGACTTGCACACTCAATAATGGACCCCCGAAAACGTTCGCTAGCACGTAGTGACGTAGCGACAAGGGGGCAACATGTCCTGAGGTGCTTGAGGAGTGGAGAGGTATTCCACGGCTCTCAGAACAATCCCAGAGCCCGGAAGATGGTCAAGATCCCTACAAGCACTTACTGGAATACTTCCTTCCTCCAAGCACGTTTGCTCTTGCGAATCTCCACTCAAGCCGGCCAATAAAGGCAAGAATGAGGTGGGAGTTCAGTTCCTCGTCAGTGTTCACTCCAGCCGGCCAATAAAGGCAAGCTAGAGATGAGGAACATGACTTCTCCCGGGAGATAGGGTCCGTGGGGTCGCAACTGCCCAACAGCTCGCCACATGCTGCCCTGCGGTTTTCTGTATCTCTCTTGGTCTGGCTCCTCACCCTAGACATGTTTCGGTAAAGTAAACTCTACCGGCACAGACCCAGAGTTCGGAGCGCGCAAGCCCCACCACGACGTCAACGTAGAGATACGGCGGTGGGGTTATTATTATTATTATTAAACGTAGGGACGTATCGTCAGCAAATAACACCATTTGTGGTTGATTTTTTTATGATTGGAGTAGATCATTAATGTACACAAATAAAAAAGAAAGGACCCAATATCGAGTCTTGTGGAACACCCATTTTTACTTTTAAACCGAGTGATAACATTTATTTGAACTTGCTGTTGTCTATCATATAAATAAGATTTTACTAAACTAAGCGCAAGTTTTCAAAGTCCATAATGCTTAAGTTTCAATAGAAGGTTTCGTGATCGACGCAATCAAATGCCTTGAAGAGGTCGTAAAATATTCCTATGGCGTGAGCCACTTCCCACGCGTTAAAAATGTGTCTTAATAATTTTATACCGGCGTCGGTCGTACAACGTTCTTTGGTGAAACCATACTGTTGTTCGTAAAGGATTTTATTCGTGTTAAAGTGATTGAGCATTTGATTAAGCATTATCTTTTCAAACATTTTACTGAAAACTAGCAATACGGGTCTATAATTATTGGTGTCTTTACAGTTCCCGGATTTGAAAAATGGTATAACCTTATTGTATTTCATTTAATCCGGGAAGACTCCTTGATCCACACACAAATTAAATATCTGGCTAAGTAAGGCGCTATAGTCTCAAATATGGAGGTACACACTTTAATGGACATTCCCCAAAGATCTTAGGTCAATTTGATCTTGATTTGCTTAAAGTTAAATTCAATCGGGCAGCCTGAAACGTTCGCCCTTACTAAATCAAAAAAGAGCGATGGCCAGACACGGCACCTCGGTGCCACTAAACATTAATTATAAATTAATTAACAAGTAGGTAGGTAGGTTGGTACGGTGGCCAGCGCATCAGGCCACACGAAACCGTCAAATCTCTCCAAACGATTTCAAGCCTTAAAATGATGGTGGTTAAGTTCAAAATCGAATGAGAAAACTCGACCGTCTGCGGTAAGCTGATGCGCTGGAGACCTTACAATTTATATTTTTATTTTTGTGATAGACACTATCTAGATCGCACTGCAATCTAAAAAGTATCTTTTTAATACCTTTGAGCAGTTCTTCGTATTTATTACATTGCGGATTTCCGTAGGTAAATCATTCATAAACGATGTTAGCATGCGTTCCCACGTCCGCGCACCATTATCATTATTAGATTTAGGTTCGCTAAATGTGGGTAAGTAGGTTAAACAACGCAACGACTTTAGTCTTTCGGATTTACGAATTTTACTTAAATTATGGTAATTCTCACTTACAACACGTAAACGTAGCTTGTCAAAGACATTTACAATTTGGCAGTGCTTACATAACCAAAGTGCAAGTACCAATGTGACTTATTCAATTCATATGTACTTTCTGAGTTTATCTTGGACATTACTGACATCGGTGAAGGAAAAACATCGTGAGGAAACCTGGACTTATAGTTAATATAAGTCTGAAATCGCCAACCCGTCTTGAGCAAGCGTGGTGATCAATGCTCGTGCCTTCTCTGTATGAGAAGAGGCCTTTGCCCAGCAGTGGGACAGTTAAAGGCTGGTTAGCAGTTATTTTTATTATTAGTGCTTAAATAAACCCGTGTCATTGTCTTGGAATTCATGTTTTATTCTTATGGGTACAATCGTTTTTAAAATGCGTAACTGTAATTTGTAAATGTCCTCGACCTATGTCTTATATGTACGCCTGTAGCTACTTAGACCGTAATCAATTTCGTAGTCGGCCAGTGGAATGTTCTAAGTGTTCTTTATGGTATTTTATACTTAAGTATCGACAACTTTGCTAAAATAAAATAGACTGTAGCTGCAACATATACCTAAATCATAATGCGCGCGCGCCGGCGGCTAGTGGAACACTGTCGGCTCACCACGAGGGGTTCGGACTCTTTAACCGGGCAAATTAAAGGCTTGGAGGCCTTAAATTCAATAGGATCAGGTAACGAAATCGAATCGGAATCAAAATCAAACTCGAATCGTTTTCGGGAGTAAGGCCCCAGGGCATACTTATAAAACTATCCGACTGCACGCTAAGGGCACCCCCTGTGGGGTACGCACCTCGGCTTAGGGCAGAGTCTGGGGGGGGAGGATGGCAATGGGTTTACATTATTATCAGGGGGATTTTGGACTACATGCTGCTCAGCTAAAGCGCGTGCTGGCGCTTCGATTGAAAGCAAGGGTCGAGGAGGACTGATTTGTCGGGGATTTCGCGCTGGGCCTCGGCGGCGAGGTCGGAATGAGTCTATCGGCTCAGGCGCGGCGGAAGCTTTTATATGTGAGCGAGAAATGCAAACCTTTTCGGCTTACCTACATATTATTTGGTTTATTTTATTATGTTAAGCATGTAGGTAACCGCTAATTATCTTGAAACATTTTTGTATATAATAGGTTAAGTTTGACAATAAAGGATCATTCGCATCTCAACCGTCTTTCACTCCAGACACTGCTAAGGACTCCTACCTCAACATAGACCTAAGCTTATTACATACATGATCAATGTGCGGCCGCCAGTGGGAACTACTATCTATTATCACACCAAGATACATATTATTTATTATTTATTTATTAAAACTTTATGCACAAGTAAAAACTGTACAAAGGCGGACTTAATGCCTTGGGCATTTTCTATCAGTCTACCTTAGGGTGATGCATAGATAATACATAGTAGGTGCAATAACAGAAAACAATTTAGAAGAATTTATAACTAAGATACAATAATAAATACATATATACATACATATATATAAAAAAAAAATGTTATGAGAGTTAAACAATAAAACCTACAACAACTTAATTCTGAGACGAATCTGCCAACTTTGTGCATGTGTTCTCGAGCTTTCACTTTAAATGTGAACTGATTGGTTACCGTCCTTTTATTCTGAGAGAGCGCATTCCAAAGGAAAACCGCCTGGACAAAGAAAGAAGACTTTATAAAACCAGAGCGATGAGAAGGACAACGAAGAAGACGATTATTCTCGGACCGAAGATTCTTGCTGAGGCTGGCTTTCTTGGGTTTTTGATGTTGAGTCACCAGCTCTAATTTCTGGCAACTACACAACTATTCTCTTAAGGTGCTGCCGATATCGTGGTTGCATGCGCGATTGCTGAGCGTAAGGTCCTGGGTTCGATTCCCAGATCATTCAGGAATTTCTCAGTAGCTGCCCGGAGTTTGGAAGTTGGTGGTGTGACCGACTATGATTTACGTCAATAGATTTGATACGGACGTCTTTGCGCGACATGCAATGGTTTTTTTTGTGTGAGGGGCTCACTCACCTAAAGTACAATCGGATGCCTTTATAGTTAGGCTGTTAGTAATCGTCTGAGCCAAGACTCGTCGTCCGCACCGGCGCCGTCCCGAGGTGCAGTGGGCGGTCGCGCGGAGGCGCCGGCCGGCGCGGGCTAGTAGCGCAGGCAGTGGTCGTGGTGCAGGGCGTGGTGCAGCGGCGCCGCGTTCTCCTTGTCGCGCGCGTAGTGCGGCGCGCCGGGCGCCGCGGCCGGCGCGAACTCGGCCGCCAGCGCCGGCGGCTCGTACTCGTCGGCCGAGCCGTCCGACGCCTCCAGGTAGCCGAAGAGCCGGGCGGCGCCGGCCGCGCGCGCCTCGCGCCGCCGCGCCGCGCCGCCCGGCGCCGCGCCGGCCGGCAGCGCGTCCGGCGCGGGCGCGGCGCCTTGGCCGAACGCGCCGCCGCCCGCGCGCGCCACTCCCACGGGCACCTTCAGGTTGCGGCTCTCGATGTGGCTGCGGGGCGTCGGATCAGGTGTTAGATCGTGACGGCTTGGGCTGCGGTGTCTCGTAGGGCGGGGAGGTACTGACTGTGCGTCGCGCAGGTGGTGCGCCAGCTGATGCTGATCGTCGGCGAGGAAGGGGCACTTGGCGCACGCCTTCTTGTTGTGCACCTTGTGCACGTGCGTGGCGAGGCGTTCGGCGCGCGCCGCCTTATACTCGCACAGCGCGCACGCGAACGGCTTCAGGTGCGTGTTGAGGTGGCGCTTGAGGCACCAGTTGTCCACGCCCGACCACGCGCAGTAGCAGCACGCGTAGCGCCGCTCGCCCTGCACACGCCAGCCAAAATTAAATCAAAGTCACGTCTCTACAAATTAACTGAACTTTAACAGACATGGGTATTCATAACAGTGATGGTGTGTGAGTCTTATTTGATAAATCGGAGAAATGGCAGTTGTTCAAGGATTTCAATCTCAGAAAACGTTATACCATCAGTAGTTGGTTTATTTGAAATAAATGCTTTGAGTTTGAGTTTGAGTTTAGTACCACAGAGCTCGCACATGGGGCCCTTGTTGTTCTTATTTTTAGGGTTCCGTACCCCAAAAGGAAAAAACGTAACCCTTATAGGATCACTCGTGTGTCTGTCTGTCTGTCTGCCCCTCCCTCTGTCACAGCCAATTTGCTCCGAATGTAATGGACCGATTAAGTTGAAATTTGGTATACCTACATATCAATTTGAGTGACCCAAATACAGCCGTAAGCCGTATATAAATGAATTTAGAATATTGGGGTCAGTTTTGGGGGGCAAACAAGAAATTTTAAAATAAAAAGTTTTTGTAAACTGTACCGTGTGATATATAAAAAAAGGGCTTACTGCGAGGGACTCAAATATATATTTTTTCTCTCGATCTCGATCTCTCGAGATCCATGAGCGCTTCCAAAGGGAGAAAATTGTAGTCGTGAGTTACAAGAAATAAACTCTGGAGATTCCTCCGAAAGAAGCATATGTGATAAACAAAAAGTTATAAAAATCATCAAGTTAGCTGACCCTACTTGTACCGAGCCTACAAAATGTTTTTGATCAGGAAAATACAACAGTAATAAATTGCGTCCCATAAAACTTTGTCTTGCTTCTGCGGATACGACTAGATCTCCGCAATAAAAATAACATTTATAAAGAGATTTAAAACATCAAATGTTACTCCGATCAAACACCACTACAGAAAGAAGAAATGTTTAAATTACGCGACGAACTAAATAAAAGAACAGAAGAAGTCGAGGAAAACCTTGCTATCAAATATATTAAGGTTGTTCCCAAAATCATCAAAACTCAACCAAAAAACTGACGCAAACAGAAGCTGACCTAAGAGGGGTGCATCTTTTAGGTCAGCTTCTGTTTGCGTCAGTCAGCAAGTAATCTCACAAAGTCAAAGTTGTACTCTGTGGCCAAAGTCAAATCATTTAAGCATTTCAAATTGGCACATAAAAGGCACTTTTGAACGTCAAAATTTACAAAAATTATTACTTGATTCTAGTTGCCCCTTCCAAAAGGTAGTTACGTATGGAGAAGAATGGGCAAGAAACTCCATACTTACTCTTTTAAAATGTTAACAATATTTTGTATATATTAATATTAATTATATTTGAAGACGATGCAATTACCTTGAATAAAATTACTATACCTCAATAGGTAAAAATAACGAAAAATGAAGCAATGACAGACAAATTAATTATGCGATAGATACATGGTGCTCACATATTTACAAACATTGTAAAAGTAGATGGTTTCCTTAAAACATAAAAAAAAAATGTAATTTTAATAATTTCATTTTTATTTAAAGTTTATTAATTACAAAATAAAATTAATATCATACAAATTATAAAATTTAAGTACCTACAATTAAATAAGCAACCAGTTTAAATTTGTCTAGACTCTAAATAAATTGTCCCATGGAGCAGGACCAGCATGTTTCCAAGCATTCTTATCTTGGAAACATGCTGATCCTCTAATCTGTAATATGCTAGTTTTCAGAAGTGGAGTTGGTACCGAGGACGCAGTCATGGATTTGTCTAACCACGTGGCTAGGACACTAGATAGTAAACAAAAGTGCCTGGAAATTTTCCTTGATCTGTCAAAGGCATTTGACATCGTTTCTGCCCGAGCCATATAATTGAGTAAAATGGAAAGCATACGTGGACTCCCATTGAAAATCTTCGCAGACTATCTCAGTGATCGTACCCAAATAGTGAAAATAGGCCCACACGAAAGTGATGAGCTTCGAATCACATATGGCGTTCCGCAAGGCAGCATTCTAGGACCTACACTCTTTCTTATTTATATTAACGAACTTTGCAAACTACCTCTCGACAACTGTAAGATATATACGTACGCGGATGACACTGCCCTTGTTGTAGATGGTTATGACTGGCCCCAGATATACCAGAACGACGAGGCTGCGCTGTCCTCCGTAATGAAATGTTTGGCCGATTACTTGCTCACTTTAAATGTTGATAAAACAGTATACGTTCCCTTTACCATTCGGTCAAATCTGTGTCCCTCAATTTCCCTTACCCTAAAAGCACACGCTTGCGGTTCCTTTACGCAGTGTAGCTGTCGCTTTCTCGCCAAATCCACTTCTGCAAGGTATCTAGAAGTACTCATTGATCAGCATCTCAACTGGCACCCCCTTATAGTCAAAGTCACATCTCGCATACTTAAGCTAATATATATTTTCAAGAAGCTACGAAACTCTGCTGATTACGAAACGCTAAAATTAGTATATTTTGCCCTATGCCTATCCGTTCTAACGTACTGCTTGCCTGTTTAGGGTGGTGCCACCCAAAATGCATTTATCCGCCTTGAGAGAGCCCAGAGAGCTGTCCTTGAGGTAATGCTTTCTCTTCCGCGTAGGTACCCCACTGTACAGCTCTATTCCGATTGCAAGGTACTCACAGTCAGGCAACTTTATGTGCTCCTGTCGACCTTATACAAACACTCTGCTCGCCCTCCAAAGGAACCGACTGGCAGACTTAAACATGATGTTTTCCCTCGTGAACGCCATAGAACTGCCTTTGCCAAACGTCAATTCTACGTTAGTAGCATTAAAATGTACAACTTCTTAAATAAAAAGATAAAATTTTATTCGTGCCCTAACTATCAATGCAAATCCCTACTTAGAGATTACCTCCAAACACTAAATTATGATAACACTGAGGATCTTCTGCTGGGTAAATTACAATGATAATGAACTATACCTATAAAACTAAATCTAAACATATACGGATGTGTACTTGTTACACCTCATTCATTCTCACTACGCACACTCTACACCTACTCACTACATACACACACACATCCCACAATCACCCACTACACACACACTCAAACCCTACATTTATTCACCACAAAATTAAATGTTTTTTCATTTTGTGTTTGTTTACATAAATTATATCCTGTTTTCTTTTACACTATTTGCTTATTGTTGAAACGTGCTGTTTTAGTATAATATGGCTTTGTTACGGAGAATCACTGACTCCTAAGACACAGGCACATACACCTAGTTTAGGAGTCAGAGTATTAAAATTATTGTGACCTAGTTATAAGCCTTATATCCTCTTAGTTTTTGGTTATTGTAATGTGATGGCTTTTTGGTGAAATAAAGAATTTATTATTATTAGTTTACAAAGTGTGCTTTTAATATGAGTTTTAAATTTTCTTTCATTTAATTATAATAATTATGATATGTCACATACCAACTATCGAATACTTATACCTACTAATGTTATCAACAATAACAAATCAAACAAATATAATATTGTGGACTTCCAAGCTGCAAGACCCACGACTGCATTCCATGAGCTCACTGGGAAAATCAATGCCGCAAAGTCCATTGTGACATATTTTATGAAAAGTATCGACTTGAGATTCATCTCATTATATTTATTCAGATTTGTTACTGTAGTTGTAATTGCAATCATGTCATTAATCTTTTATATAGATTATTTTATATTTTGTGAATGTGAGAATGTTGTAGGCCTAGTTGAGTGTGTTCCCAGCCAGTTAAAGAAGTCAGTAGTTAAGCCATTGCATAAAAAAGGAGATAAAACAGAAATCAGTAACTATAGACCCATAGCCTTAATCCCTATTATCTCGAAAATATTTGAAAAGGCAATGCATAGAAGGTTATCTTCGTATTTGGATAAGTATAAACTAATTAAAAAGGAACAGTATGGCTTTCAAAAGGGTAAATCAACGACACTTGCCGCTTATGATTTAGTGCACAATATCCTAGTAAATGTTGATAAGAATAAGCAGGCAATGGCAATATTTTTTGACATGTCAAAAGCATTTGACTTTTTTTCTCATGAACTGCTCATAAAAAAGTTAGATAACTGTGGGATCAGAGGCCCAGCTCTACAATGGTTAGAAGAATACTTGTATAATCGTGAACGATGTGTCGAAATATCTTGGGAGCAAAACGCCGTAGTAACAAGAGAGGTCTGAGTTTCGAATCAACAGTTACGGAGTCCCGCAAGGAAGTATAATCGGATCCCTCCTTTTTATTGTATATATTAATGATTTACCTGACATTACTACTAATAAATGTGTAATATTTGCGGATGACCTCTCGATAATATTAACATACGACAATATAATTAACCATTACCTTGACATGGATATAAATGACATTATTGATTTAGTCATAGGATGGTTAGTAAAGAACAATTTGCAAGTAAATATCAACAAGACGACTTTTATGCAATTTCAAACCCGTGGATCAAGGATCGTTCCAAGGCATATTTCATATGACGGTACAAAAATTAATGAATCTACCAATGTGCGATTTCTTGGATTCACCTTGGACAAGTACCTTGATTGGAAAGCACATGTTGATGGAGTCTGCAAGAAAGTAAATAGTTTCGTATATGTTTTAAACAGACTAAGAAATACATCAACACAACGTACGGCATTGTTGGCATATCATGGTTATGTAGCTTCGGTTTTACGTTACGAATTAATACTGTGGGGAAACTCAACAGAATACCAGAGGGCGTTTCTATCCCAAAAACGTTGCATAAGAGCAATTGTTGGCATTCCTCCATATGAATCTTGTAAACCTCACTTTAATAAACTCAGAATATTACCCCTACCGAGTATGTACATTTTTGAAATTTGTGTGTTCGTGAAATCAAATTCTAACCTATTTGTGAAGGCTAGTGATATTTATACACGTGATATTACCCATCCTCGTAAATCAAGGCATGGTCAACGCCTAGTGCTAGAATGTGCACCAAAGACTGCGGTGTTTAAAAAAAACTGCTCAGCTATGTGTGTAAAAATTTATAATAGGTTACAACCAGACATTCAAGATCTGCCTCTGCCAAAATTTAAGAGAAAGCTTAGAGAGCTACTACTTAAAAAAATTATTTACTCAATAAACGAGTGGTTACTCGAATAATTATTAATCATTATTTAATGTATAAAAAAAATAAAAAAAATAACACTACTGGTACTGGACACTGTGGTTAGCCAGGTATTGATATTAGGCACTATGAATCTCGGACATGTATTGATTATGAATTATGACTAAATACCCATCTTTTTTATTTTTTAATATATAAAATTATTGTGCTACATTAATATTGCGGTGCATGATTAAGCTTCAAATGCCATACTAGGCTAAATAGAATATAAAATCAAATAATGTAACATGTGAAACCACCGATTGTAATTACTCTATTTAAACGTGAATAAATGAATATGAATATGTAGATTAGTTGGCACTTTTCTATTTTGTTAAGTACCTGGTAATTGTTGAAAGGCCTACACTGTCCTCCCATACCTATGAACACTGTTATTTGATAATATTGTAAAGCCCATTATTTTAAAAAGAGTAACCGTGGAGTTTCTTGGCGGCTCTTGTCCATAGGAAACGACTAATTGAAACCATGCACCTAGCTTCTGACGTTTCATAAGTGCCCAAGTAGGTTTATGTGAAATTAGCTTCTGCCCGCGACTTCGTCCGCGTGAAATTTCGGCCCTAACATCGCGGCGCATCCCGTCGCTTAGCGTTCTTTCTGACTTTTGTTCTTTTCGCTTGGCTCCTAAGGAACATAGCGTGATGTTATATAGCCTTCTTCGATAGATGGGCTATCCAACACTAAAATATTTTTTCTATTCTAACCAGTATCTAGTTTTTGAGATGAACGCTTTCAAACAAACAAAAAAACTTTTCAGCTTTATAATATAGCTGATCGGCGCAACTTCGTCTGCGTCACCTAAGAGAGAGAGAGTGGTTTAAGTAATGAATTTTCTACTTATTTTGTTACGGAGTTATTTTAAAATTATGATATCTCCTAAGATGTTGATTGAAATCAAGTGGTGTCAAGGACAATTTTGTTTACATTTAAATACTTGTGATTAATAACATATTTATTTGGATAAGCATTAATATTTTGTTGATAAAACTCCTTCGCAAATAATGCATTAATTTCGAACAAATTTGATTACCATAAAAAAAGGTTATAGTGAGTCAATCTTAAAAGATATACATATGCTGTCGCGGACTTTTTTTTAGAACATTTAAAGAGGAATAATTCCATCATACATGATATTTGCGTAACTTAAACCGTTTATGCAGCGCACGCAACGGAAGCTCTCAAAAAGGAATAATTTTTCCCGTTTTTGCAACATTTTATAATATTAATAATAATATAGTATATAGTATAGATAAAATATTTTGATTTTGATTTCTCACACCCCAAACAACTGAACTGCGGCTCCAGTCGCTTGTGACTAGTTTAGGCTTAACAACACTAATATTACATTTAACAATTAAAGGTAAGTAATCAGACATGAAAACATCCTCTATAACTCGTATCTCGACAACGGTTTGCCAGGCCGACAATGTCACTACACAATGGTCCAGCCATCGTCTGTACCCATAAGCTTCGCTTACAAAGGTATAGGTGTTATCCTGTAACCTGCCCAATTTTTATAAACTGATCTGCGCAAAAATCTGTCTTTTCGTTATAAAATAATTCATGAGGGTGAGCATTATAATCACCTAAAACAAATAAATTCTCAACATCCTCACCGGCTACTATTGCACTAATTTCACCTAGAACCTCTGTCATAATTGTTTGTCTGGCGAATCAGTCGGCATATACACAGAGAATACAATAATTGTGCGACCGTCATGCTGGTACAATGCAACACAGTAAGATTTTCAAACATATCTTTTCTCCAGAGTATGGCTAAGCCCCATAAGGTCTTCCCTTCAGCAAGCCCACAGACGTATCTATTGGAAAAACAGTAGCAATAAAAGAGCAGCAGTGGTATTATAGTTACTATATTACTTCGTGGTCAATATTTTGCTCTTTTACTGCTACTGTTTTTCCAATAGGTTATGGGCCCAGACCCAGAGCTAGAGCACAATTAATAAGTTGCTAGTGGTTTAAATATTAATAAGATTGTGAGTCTGTAAAACTTACGAAATCGCAATTATGTCAGCAGAAGTTGGCATAAGTGGTATTACGAAGCTGAAAGGATCGTCCGACTACCCAAACTGGAAATTCTTGGTGCGAAATTACTTAGAGAATAAAAACTGGTGGGAAGTAATTTCTACAGATGTAGTAAATGCTGACATAGGCCGGCAGGCACGAACGAGGTCTTACAGTTGGTTTTTAGCGACGTTTGTGGACCAATCGCGGAGCCCTCGTTCGGGGGTTCTAGGTATTTTCTTCTTTTTATCGACGACTAGCTGACCCGACAGACTTCGTTCTATCAAAAGCTATTTGACTGTGGCAGTTTGTCTACGCGCAAAGGAAATATAGTATAAACTTCACTACTCTACCCTACCCTACCTACCTACCTACCCTACCCTACCTACCTATCCTACCCTACCTACTTACCCTACCCTACCCAACCTACCTACCTACCTACCTACCCTACCCTAACCTACCCTACCTACCTACCCTACCCTACCCTACCCAACCTACCTACCTACCTACCTACCTACCTACCCTACCCTACCTACCCTACCTACCCTACCTACCCTACCTACCTACCCTATCCTACCCTACCCTACCCTGCCTACCTTACCTACCCTACCTACCTACCTACCCTACCCTACCTTACTTTACCTACCCTACCCTACCCTACCCTACCCTACCCTACCTACCCTACCTACCGTCCAACCTTCTCCTGATAATAACAAACACAACAAAAAAAATATTAGCGAAATCGGTCCAGCTGTTCGATAAGTTTTTTTTTTTTAATTTCTCACCGTTTAAACCTTCCTTGGACTACGACAAACATTTCAAAACCAAAATCAGCTAAATCGGCCCAGCCGTTCTCGAGTTTTAGCGAGACTAACGAACAGCAATTGATTTATATATATATATATATATATAGATTATACTCGGAAGACTCATGTTTATTTCTTGAAGAACAAAAGTGAAACTTTTGATAAGTTCCGTGAATACAAAGCGGAAGTTGAGAATGAAATCAAAATCAAAATATTTTATTTCACATAAACCTACATGGGCACTTATGAAACGTCAGAAGCTAGGTGCACGGTTCCAATTAGTCGTTTCCTATGGAGAAGAGCCGGCAAGAAACTCCACGGTTACTCTTTTAAAAATAATTGGTTTTTAGAACATTATTAAATAACAGTGATAATAGGTATGGGAGGACAGTGTAGGCCTTTCAACAATTACCAGGTACTTAACAAAATAGAAAAGCGCCAACAAATCTACACTCTACTAGGCCTACAACGTTCTCACATTCACAAAATATAAAATAATCTAAGTATATAAAATATTAATGACATGATTGCAATTACAACTACAGTAAGATATCTGAATAAATATCATGTCCACAAAAGCCACTAATAAAGAATTGGAATTCGATTTGTAGGTAAATAATGTCAAATAATGAAAAGATTATGTCAAGGAAGTATGTAAAAAAATAATTAAAAATTCTAAATAAACATCGTTATTTGGGAGCAGTTAATAGACATTGACATAGTTATGTTGTTTATGAGGTACCACGGAAGCCACATGTGCAGAAGGAATTACTGCCAAACTTCCTTGACTTCAACGTAGTCTTTTATCTTATAATATGCTTTTTTGATAAGAACACGTTTGATGTGGGTCTTGAACTTTCCGTCGCTAAGTTCTGTAACCGAACTTCTTCCGACTTTGGCAACTTGTTATAAAAGCGGATACTGTTTATAAGAAATGATTTGCTAGTTTTAGTTAATCTGAATTTGGGTATCACAATTTCATGTTTACTACGTGTATTTATATTATGGAAATTGCTTCTTATTTTGAAATGTCCTAAGTTTAAACTTATAAGATATAAAGAGAAGGCAAAGTTAGTATATCAAATACTTTGAATTTATTTCTAAGGGACTCACGAGGACCCATTTTATAGATCGCGCGGATTGCTCTCTTTTGTAGAATGAAAATGGAATCTACGTCAGCTGCCGATCCCCACAGCAGAACGCCATAAGACATAACACTGTGGAAATAAGCAAAGTATACTAACCTAGCTGTGGCTATATCAGTTATCTGCCTTATTTTTCTTACTGCATATGCAGCTGAACTTAATCTACCTGAAAGAGCTCTAATGTGGGCGCCCCACTGCAATTTCGAATCTAAAGTAATTCCTAGAAATACAGTTAGTAACATCATACAATAGCATCTAGTTTCTTGCCATCAAGTTTTAAATTTAGACCCACTTGGGGTACATTTGGTAATGAGAACTTAAGACATTTCGTTTTATTCATATTAAGTAAAAGATTATTAGCTGCGAACCATTTTGAAAGAACAGCGAGACTATCGTTGACATGTAAGACATCCGTGTCTTTTCTATCTATTTAAAAAATTAGAGATGCTTCATCAGCAAATAGAATTATATCCGATAAGTTAGCCATCATGTAAGGAAGGTCATTAATATAAACTAGAAATAGAAAAGGGCCAAGAATTGAACCTTGAGGCACGCCCATCTTAACTAGAGACCCCGAGGAAGTCGCCCCGTTAACGTGTACTTTTTGCTGCCTATTTGATAGATAGGAAAGAACAAGATCGGCAGCTTGTCCACGAATTCCATAGTGGCGTAATTTACAGATCAGTGTGTTGTGGTCAACGCAGTCAAACGCTTTTGAGAGGTCACAAAAAATGCCAATTGCATCCTGGGACTTCTCCCAGGATTCCAAAATGTGACTGATGAGTTTTACTCCTGCGTCAGTCGTCGACCTACCCTTCGTGATACCAAACTGGCGACTATGTAAAATCCCATTTGAGTTAAAATGTGACAACATCTGGTCTAGCATGAATTTTTCATATATTTTACTCAATGCTGATTTTACTCTTACTACCCGATTTAAAAATTGGTACTACTTTACTATACTTCATTAAGTCTGGAAACGTACCGCTGTCCAAACATTGATTAAATATTCCTGTTAGGACAGGGGCAATTGTGTCAATAATATCTCCAAGAACTTTAACGGAAATCCCCCATAAGTCTTCAGTGTTTTTCATGTTAAGACTTTTGAATGCTTTTTTAATTGTGACAATAGAAATGGGCTTGAATTCAAAACTTGGAATATCCTTACTGAAGTTTTCTTTGAGAAGAGATTCAGCTAATATAGATGATGAGGGGAGAGATTTCGTAACCTCTATTGGGATGTTGGTAAAGAAACAAGTATGAAACAAGTAAATCTATTAAATGTCTGAGAAGACAACGGTGGAGAGTACTGTAATGGTAAATTACCTATAATTACCTGGGCCCATTACCTATTGGAAAAACAGTAGCAGTAAAAGAGCAGCAGTGGTATTTAGTTGCTATATCACTTCGTGGTCTATATTTTACACACAAGTGACAATATAAAGAACATCAACAACCGTAACTATGCTGTTTCAAATACATGACAGACATGTGTACATATGATTATTCACACAGGCCAGTACATACATATATGCAACCTCCAATACACCCCCTTAATCTATTACACATGCGTATGATCACTTCTGTACTTGTCAGTACTCGGTACATAAAACTAAATAAATCACTAACACTTCTGTGTCCGACTGTATCCAAAAGTAGAGTACAAAACAGAAGAAATCTAACAAAATAAAGCATGCACAAGAAAATTATCTATTACACAA
Source organism: Dryobota labecula (assembly GCA_947523025.1). Lineage (NCBI taxonomy): Eukaryota > Metazoa > Arthropoda > Insecta > Lepidoptera > Noctuidae > Dryobota > Dryobota labecula. The sequence continues at coordinate 26,071,433 of OX383297.1, forward strand.
AACACTTTAAAACAAAAAATACATCAAAACGTTAAACTACTCTTTCACCCCCATAATAGAATAATTTGACAGGGATAAATCCTTTAAAAATTCTCTAAGTCTCGGGCTGTGTACGCTTTTAGTAAAGATGTCCGCTATCATCTTATCAGTTGACATGTACCTTATTTCGACTTTGTTAAACAGTACTCGTACACACTCACCAATAAAATGATATTTGATACCTATATGTTTTGTTCTATTATGCATCATTTTGTTAGCTGCAATTTTATGCGCCGACTGATTGTCATTATAAATTACTACCGCTTATTACATTAGTCGCGTATTACAGGCCGAATTGTTAAGACAACCTATCAAGCTCTGATATGGCAGATCGCTATAGGAGTTTGTCGATCTTTCTAATTTCATACCGACTTCCATTGGAGTCGAAACTGGCTAAGCATCTGTCATGTTAAAGTCATTCAAAATTCCCGAAATGAATTATTGCTGATCTAGAAAAATAATATCTTTATCTCTCCTTAGCCTCATGCCTAAAACATGCCTAGCCGCGCCTAAATCTTTCAATTTAAACTTTTCAAGCAAACTGGTTTTTAATTTTTGCTTTTCTTGTTCACAATTTCCAAAAATGAGAAGGTCATCTACGTAAATAACGACAATTAACTTCTTGTTGTTTATAAGTTGCTTTTGATACAAACACGGTTCTATTTTTGATTGTAAAAACCCTAAGTTCAACATCTCTTTGTCCAATTCCTTGAACCAAGCATTCGAAGCTTGTTTCAATCCATACAAAGAACTGCAGCTTACATACCTTGGTTTCTTGACCTTTGACTACTGCTCCTTTCGGTTGGAGCATGTAAATGTCCTCTTTAATCTTGCTATACAAAAAGGCAGTCGTGACATCCCATTGGTCAATAAACCAATCGTATTAAACAGCTAGCGAGAACAACAATCGTAGAGTAGAACTTCTAAATACAGGAGAATAAGTCTCAGTATAGTTTACACCACATACCTGTGTGAAACCTTTTGCTACTAGTCTAGCCTTGTACTTAGTTATCTTACCATAACATCTCTTTTAATTTTGAACACCCATTTACACTGGATAGGCTTCTTATCAGCTGGAAGGTCCATCAACGTCCAAGTCTGGTTCTGCTTTAGTGACATGCGTTCATCATCTATCGCTTTTTGCCATAAGTCACCATCAAGATTGCTCTCCTTGGCATACATAACATTGCATCCGTACCGATCGACTTGTCTGCGTTCTCTTACAGGATACCTTCTTTCTGATTCAGGTATTGTCACCTTCTCTACAGTTAATATGTCATCAGGTACTTGCTCTGGTACTACAGGTTCAGGTTCTATCGGCTCCGATACTTCTACATTCTCATCTACAGCATCACGGTACACATCATCGTGAGCCTCCAAGGGTTCAGATCTGCTTGTAGATCCGTTGGGTAAACTGGAAGAAACAGAATCTGTATTCAGGTTTATGATAACTTCCGACTTGTCCACTTTTTCTTTTTGGAGAAAAATGTTTTCCAGAAATTTGACATCTCTAGCAGTTGTCACTTCACCTGTCTTAAGATTCATCAAAAATCATCGGTTCTGTCTTCACGTCCAGTTTTCATCTCATTCGTTTTGGTATCAATCTATACGCCAAACAACCAAAGATTTTCAGATAACTGACATCCACATCTTTTCCAGTCCAAAGCTTCTCTGGTACGGCATTTTTTAATGCTTTCGTGGGGCTTCTGTTCTTTAGATGAACAACAGTATTTACAGCCTCGGCCCAATACTTCTTGCTCAGATTCGATTCTGACAGTAATGTTCTTGCCTTTTCTATTATAGTCCGATTCGCTCTTTCTACAACAGAATTTTGTTCCGGCGTGTAAGGTACAGTCGTCTGGTGCCTTGAATTATATAATTGCATAGCACAGGTGTGAGTACTATGTACTATAGAGCTACCATTTACCGGGTAATATGTCTTTTATTGACTTGAATGTGCCCTGGCGGCTGAGAGTATGTCATGCTCACTCAAATGTCTCGCTGGTGGTGGCGTGTGTGTTGGATCATTAAGTTCCCTTCAAAATGGTTGAGCTAAATGGTGCTGATCCATGCGTCATGTTCGTGAACGGGCGCCGTCAGTTGGGACTGGTCATCTCTTAGCTGCCACGGCTTATTTTAATTTTTGAATTGTTTCTATTACGGACGCTTCTAACGTGCACGTCTTTCTACATTGTTCTCACATGTATAACTTCAACATGAATGATGTAATCCATATTTTGTTACAATATTTTGTTTTAAAAGAGTGTCCATGGAGTTTCTTGTCCGTTCTTCTCCATAGGAACCTACTAAGCTTTGGAATGGGCAACTAGCTTCATCTTTCTGACTGACCGACCCCTTGACCATTCAAAAGTGCCTGTAATTGGTTTATTTGAAATAAATGCTTTGAGTTTGAGTTTGAGTATACCTGCAGACTTCAAAAAAGATTTAAATTTACCATTACAGTACTCTCCGCCGTTGTCAGTTCTCAGACATTTAATAGATTTACTTGTTTCATTCTCAACTTCCGCTTTGTATTCACGGAACTTATCGAAAGTTTCACTTTTGTTCTTCAAGAAATAAACATGAGTCTTCCGAATATAATCGTCGATAAAAAGAAGAAAATACCTAGAACCCCCGAACGACGGCTCAAAATCAAAATCATCAAAATCAAAATATTTTATTTCACATAAACCTACATATATTATGATACGTCAGAAGCTAGGTGCACGGTTCGAGTTAGTCGTTTCCTATGGAGAAGAGCCGGCAAGAAACTCCACGGTTACTCTTTTAAAAATAATTGGCTTTACAATATTATTAAATAACAGTGATCATAGGTATGGGAGGACAGTGTAGGCCTTTCAACAATTACCAGGTACTTAACAAAATAGAAAACCGCCAACAAATCTACACTCTACTAGGCCTACAACGTTCTCACATTCACAAAATATAAAATAATCTAAGTATATAAAATATTAATGACATGATTGCAATTACAACTACAGTAACATATCTGAATAAATATCATGTCCACAATAAAATATCATGGCTCCTGGATTGGTCCACAAACGTCGCTAAAAACCAACTGTAAGACCTCGTTCGCTCTCGTACCTTTGTTTGTAAAGGGACTTTTGCATGTCTTTCCTTCGATACATGGAATACACGGCTCGCATAAATCGGTACTCTTAAATTCCATACCGCTTACTAAAACTTTCATTTTATTCATATCGTTACGCGATAAATGAGCTAATCTTTTATGCCAAATGTTTGAAATATTTTCATTTTGTTTTTCTGTCAACTCATAAATTCCGTCGACCTCTTTACATCTTGCAACAATTTTATTCTTATTATGAATTGTGCAACCTCCTTTGTCAAAATTCATGGAATAATTTTTCTTGGTCAAATCGCTCACCGAAATTAGATTCATGGACAAATCAGGAACATGTAAAACATTTTCTAAAATTAATTTTTCGTTTTCGCTGACTCGTGGCTCAGCATTTCCTCGTCTTTTTACCAATAATTTCTCGCCGTTTGCTACTGCGATCTTCATGTTGCCCTTTTCAGATGTATAAGACAACAATTTGCTCTTATCGTGGGTTATATAATTTGAGCACCCACTGTCTAAATACCATTTATCTTTGTTTATCACCTCCTTCGTGTTCAGGCAGATATTCGCGGTTTTTATCCGCTCCTTGCATTCGGACGCCTTGTGTCCTTGATTGTGGCATTTAAAACACTTGTAGACGAACTTCTGCTTGAGACCGTTAGTTTTAATGTTAGATCTTGCATCGTTCTGTACTTTACGTGTAACTAAGGCTTGTTCGTGGTTTGTGTTCAACTTACTCTGTCTGCTTTCTTCTTGTAACAATTTCATTTTAATTTGCTCTAACGTGATCTCTTGTCCACTATTATCTACAGCCATGATGAGCGGGCTGTACTTAGTAGTCAATCCACCCAGCAAAATCGATATGATCCAATCAACAGGGATTTCAGCGTCAATATCGGACAACTGTTGTGTCAGGAATGTAATTTTGGATATGTAGCTTTCCATAGAAACAAAATTCTCTAACTTACAATTGAAAAGCTCTCGCTGAATATGAATCCGTCTTCCGCAACCTTCTTCATACGCTTTCTGTATGCTGTTCCAGGCTTCTTTTGCAGTCTTCGCATTGTAGACGTGGGTAAAACACTCTGGTTCTAACAACAAGCATATTTTCGTTCGTGCCTGCAGGTCTATGTCAGCAATTACTACATCTGTAGAAATTACTTCCCACCAGTTTTTATTCCCTAAGTAATTTTTTTATTCCACCTGGGCTTAGGAGCTCCTAGGGCCTTAAATATGATTATTCACACAGGCCAGTGCATACATATATGCAACCTTCAATAGTATCTACCACAGACGTATCTAATAATTCTCAAGAGCGGTAAGTCATGGGGAAGCAACCACGTCTCCTGGAGTGCTACTAAATCAGACATTTCACAGATATCTCTTATACTGTCAATAGATCGCTTGGCCGACTTACAATTAAAGCTAATCAAATTAAAGTATCTGACGTCGCATTGTTTAAATTGGTATTGGTTGGAAATTATAGATGTCGCTGTTAGTTTAGAGTGTCTTGGTTGTGCTGCTTGGCGGCGCATGATAGAGGTACAACGCGGCGCTCGAGCGCCGCGCACTCGACAAGTGAAGTTTATCGGTGGCGGTCAAGCAGTGAATACGTCTAGAAACTGTCGCGCGTTCGGTATAGTTGTGTCGTGTACCTACATTAATTACTTTGCATACGCACTATTGTATAGAATTAAGTTCTTCTAACTAAACAGACAGCTGTGCTGCTGGGGAGTTTGTTCCGCCACTTCTTCCCAGCTAAAGCACTAGGAAATGGTGAAGGGCCGGGCGTTTTGGGGGACTGTCTATTGTTAATTTTTACTCGGCAAGTTTCTTGAAAAATTTGGAACTCAAAATTCCTTCCCTGATCGGTGTGAATCTACAAGGATACTCCAAAACGGCAAAAGACTTCATGAACCAGTTTATCTGCAACTGTTGAAGCTTCTTGGTTTGGAATAGCGAAGACTTCCGGCCACTTAGTGAAGTAATCCATTACAACCATGAAATGCTTGTTACCACTTTCACTTTCCGGAAACGGTCCCGCAACGTCAAGGGCTATCCTCTCCCATGATAGACAACATGTACCAACATTGTCCCTACAATAAAATTCCCAACAACATTGTCCCAACGGTTCCTATGTACACAAAGCTCCATTAAGACCTTACCCCCCCAAAAGACATGTGCGTTCAAATCCGTGATAGGCCCAAGTTGGTTTTGTATTTTGCAAAAACATGTTATTACAATTAATGTATTGTTTTAGTGAATAAATAAGTATTTTCTGTTTTAAATATTGTTTTTATTCAATAAAAAGTTAATAATTTTATTAATGCATATAATGACAAGCAACATTAAGATTAACATTTACGAAAATTTATACAACGTCTAAGTAGTCCGGAGGTTTCAAGACCGCTTGCCGTGCATAATATTGAAGGTTCAAATCCTAGGCACAACATGTGTATTCTTTCTAATATATAGAAGGAATTCAAAAATCAAGAAAAATAAAATTATTTAATAATAATATTTATTATTGCTATTATTTAACAAAATTTTGATCTTATTTTACTAGAAAATATATATATTGTAAAAATAATAATTTATATTATCTTTACAATCTTTTTATTTATATTTTCTTTAATATATTTTTTCTTTTTGTAAAAGTTCTTTGTTTTTTATTTAATTTTTTTTATTGGAAAAATTTGATAATACACTGTTATCATTAGTCATTACATATTTTGCCAACTGACACAAACGGGTCCCTAGACAACGTTGTAGTTATAATTTGAGGGTATGGATTAATTTTATAAAGAAAACGTAAGTAAGTAAAATTAATAAATACCCTCAAATGATAACATCCATCGATTAGACAGAGACCTAAAGATAAACTACTTGGACGATAGTGGATCACAATTTCATCGCAATTCTCATGGGCTCGCTGGCTAGTCTGTCAAACTGCCGTATGAGTATGACGACATTCGTTAATGCGATGATTCGAATCCAAGTCGAACTAGTAAACTCTTTTTGAAGTATTCTTTAGATTATTCGTAATGAATTCAATATTGTAGCAGTGTAACATTTTAAAACTTGAGGGGTTAGGACATAATGACGCTGTGTGTACCAACATATTTGTACAATTTCAATGCACCTCTACTACAAGTCTGAGGTCCCTTTACAGCTGCACAACTTGTACATTTGCGACACCAGTCCTCGACATCGTCCTGACAGTGGACCCAGTAAAACCGTTCTCGTATCTTCAGTACAGTCCGTTTTACTCCCAGATGACCTCCTGAACAACCATTATGGTACAGCTGTAGAACATCCGGTACTTGAGCTTTGGGGACAATCATTTGCAAATGACAGCGTCCCCCCGAGCATTTTCCCATTTACGGCACAGGACCAATCAGTGTGCCTTTGTCAATAATCTGTTCCTGATCACAAAGGTTCAGCACACGTACCCCTGAGATGTCGGTTGCTCTGACTAAAGTTCGTGCCGCTTTCCATGGAAGGTCACTGTCTACCATTTCCACGAGTACACAATGCGATGAGTTTGCCCAGGATTCCGAGGAAGACTAACCGGCACAATCGTTTCCGATCTCGGAGGAAGAACAATCTTCTTAAGGCTGTAAACATTTCCTGGTAACGCCCCTTCCACGAAAAGTTCCTCTTGTCCACATTTCAAAACACCTTGCTTGATGTCAATCTTGCAACAATTCTTCCTCATAAAGTCAAGGCCCAGGATGCAATCGTCTATTATATCAGCCACGATGACATTATGCAGGTAGATTTTGTTGCCTAGCTTCAACTCCATATTCGTCTCTCCATGGACGGGTATGTGCTAACCGGTGGCTGTTACCAAATTAATGCGTTCTCGGTTGTATGCGGAGTCCCCAAGGAACCGACTTATAAGTTGGGAACTGACGACCGTACGAGAGGCTCCAGTATCTATGGTCAGCTTACAAGGCGATCCGTTGACCTCGCCCTTGATGATTAGACTGTTCCCGTCACTGGTTTGTGTGATCGAAATCCTTGGGGCTCTTTGAACATCAGCCAGCACCCGCCCCGCAGTCCTGGCTATTACTCTTTTCCCTGCTGCTGGTGCTGGGCGGTGCCGTTAGTCGCACTGCCCTCTGGAGATCGACCGTCTTCTCTTTCTACAGCTCGCTTAGGGCAACTGGATCGAAGGTGGCCCCTTTCCCCACAGCCGTAGCACCTAGGGCTGTATCCTTTATTGCGGTTGCGAACTGCAGCCGCTGCAACCTCCCTGACGCGATGGGAGCGATGATTCTGCCGCACAGCTTCCACCTCCAGTGCATGGCGAGGCCAAGGCGTCCTTAAGCGTCCCGTGGTGACCGAGCCTCACAGCAGCCCTAACTTCAAGATCGCGGATGCCGTCGATGAATACCTGCATCAGGTTCCCATCAATAAGCGCAGGTACGGACTGGTAAGCTTTGCAAATCAGCTTCTCCGCTTCAAGGGCCCACTGCTGCAGGTTTTCGTTACTGCGTTGCGCACGATCCTTAAGCTGCGCACGACACACGTGTTCCAGGTGAGCGTCGCCATACCGAGCCTCCAATGCCTCAAGGAGGTCCTCGTAAGTCACTTCCTTACCGAGAGCTTCGAGAACAGTTAAGGACTGGTCGCGCAGGCCTAGGGTGAGGGCAGTCATGGCCTGACTTTTATTCCACCCATTCGCCTTCATGACAGCCTCAAACTGGATTTTGTAGGCTGACCAGGAAGAAGTTCCGTCAAACGGTGGCACTTTGGATCCACGTAGCGGCGGTGTTGCAGCTACGGGAGCTAGTCCAAGATTAAGGTAATCTAGCGTTTTCTTCACGTCAGCCATCACGTTGTCAACCCGCATATTCACTTGGTCGATTCGGGTTTCAGCTTCCAACAAGCGGTTGTCATGTTGGGCAACCTTATCCTTCACCTCCTTCATGTCTTGCCCGATGGTAGCATGAAGGTCCTTCATAAGGATCATCTGCTCCTCCTGACGGCGGGCCTGTTCCTCCTTGTCCCGCTGGAGCTGTTCTTCCAACCGACGAGCCTGTTCCTCCTGTCGGCGGGCCTGCTCCTCCTGACGGCGGGTCTGCTCCTGCAGCATCATCATCAGGCCAGCAAAGTTTGGTGCTGCTGTTGCTGGAGCTGCTGTGGACGGGCCGGCCTCCGTGGTCGATAGCTGGCCTTCCGCACTCTGTGGCGTAGCTCCATTAAATCGTCTCAGGTTCGTCTCCTGTTGGCGTTGACTCCGGGTACGGATACCCTCCATGTCATCTTTAGGTAAAATCGGCATGATTTCATCCCACTTCTGACACCAATTGTTACGAGCTTGCGGTTCGTGACAATAAAAACTGCCGATTTAAAAACCAAAAATGACACTTTAATTAATCAACACTGATAACAATTCGAACACACTTACCGGTCTTATTATAGTCCTTAGTCCTTAGAAAGTTTCAGAACCTTGTAGAAACATCTAGAATGTTCGAGTACATACTCTATCCCTACTGACCAGATGTCGAAAGTTCTAGAAAGTTCTAGCATCGAATTCTCTAGAAGAATCTCGAGTCTACTAGTTCTGCTACTCGATACTAGATGGCGCCAGTCGTCACTAGTTCTGCTATTCGATACTAGATGGCGCTAGTGGTACTTCAACTTGTGTGGCGCGTAACAATACATTCAGACAAACATACAAAAAATCTAAAAAACCGGCTAAGTGCGTGTCGGACTACGCAAAATGAAGGGTTCCGTACTTGGAAAGAATTTATCCTAAGAACAAACTTAACATTGTAGTTGGTAAACATAATCTCCCATACATTCCAACTGCAAATGTAAGTTTGTACGCACAATATCGAGATTTACCATGTAATTTTAAGACCATAGACTTCTTATAGATTTTCCTGTAATCTATAAGTATAGAACTATTTTCTGGATTTTTTTCAAAATTTTAGGTTTAGTAGTTTCCGAGATAAGGGGGGGAATGGTCAATTTTCGCCTATTTTCACTTATAACTTTAAAACAATTTATTTTAATATTAAAAAAAATATATATTTGAGACCCTCATAGTAAGCCCTTTCATTTGATATGTCACACGATACAGTTTGCAAAACTTTTTTTTTAAATTTTCTTGTTTGCCCCCCAAAACTGACCTCAATATTCTTAATTCATTTATTTACGATTCACGTCCGTATTTGGGTCACTCAAATTAATATGTATACCAAATTTCAACTTATTCGGTCTATTTCATAGATAAGGGGGGAATGGTAAATTTTCGTCTATTTTCACTTATAACTTTAAAAAAGTATATTTAAAATTTTATAAAAAATATATGTGAGATTCTCACAGTAAGCCCTTTTATTTGATATGTCACACGGTACAGTTTGCAAAACTTTTTTTTTTTTCTTGTTTGCCCCCCAAAACTGACCCTAATATTCTAAATTCATTTATTTACGGTTCATATCCGTATTTGGGTCACTCAAATTGATATGTATACCAAATTTCAACTTAATCGGTCCATTACATTCGGAGCAAATTGGCTGTGACAGAGGGACAGACAGACAGACAGACACACGAGTGATCCTATAAGGGTTCCGTTTTTTCCTTTGAGGTACGGAACCCTAAAACTATATTTTCGGCACCAGAATCGTTCCCAGACCTTGTGGAAATTACTTTTTAGGGTTCCGTACCTCAAAAGGAAAAAAGGAACCCAAGGATTATTCGTGTGTCTATCCGTCTCTGTCTGTCTGTCCGTATGTCACAGCCAATTTGCTCCGAATCTAATGGACCGATTAAGTTGAAATTTGGTACACATATGAATTTATGTGACCCAAACACGGACCAGTAACGTAAATAAATGAATTTTGAATATGGCACTTTTGGGGGCAAACAGGAAAAAAAAAAGTATTGCAAACTGTACCGTGATATTAAATCAAAAGGCTTATTGTAAGGATGTCAAATATATTTTTTTTTACAATTTTTAAATAAATAGTTTTAAAATTGACCATTCCCCCTTCTTATCTCCGAAACTACTGAGCCTAAAAATAAAAAAAATAAAAATAGAAAATAGTTCTATACCTATAGATTACAGGAAAACCTATAAGAAGACTATGGTCTTAAAATAACATGGTAAATCTCTCAATATTGTGCGTACAAAGTTACATTGCAGTTGGAATGTATGGGAGACCATGTTTACCAACTACAATGTTAAGTTTGTTCTTAGAATAAATTCTTTCCAAGTACTGAACCCTTCATTGTGCGTGGTCCGACACGCACGTGGCGTTATTGTTTTTTCAAAAATATTCAATGTACATTTTTGACTTCGCTACGATTTTATTATTTATGTACCGATAGATAAATTTGGTTTACCCGATTTGTGAACCAATAATAAAAAAAAATAAAAAAAAAATTGTGATGACCTACATGTCCACTATCTAATCGAGTGTAAGTGCTGCAAGGTACTACTACCTTGCGTCTGATGGCGGCGGCGGCTGCGGCGGCGGGCGAGGGCGCGGCCGGCTTGTGGTGCGCGGCCGCGGACGCCAGCTCCGTCTTGCTGAGCGGCGGCCGCTCTAGCTTGACGATGGGCGGCGGCCGGTACTCCGGCTGCGGCGCCGGCGCCGGCGGCGGAACCGCGGGCGCAGGCGCCGGCGCCGCCGCCGGGGGCGGCTCACCCGCTGGCTTGCTGTAGTAGTGCAACGCCGGGGGCGCAGTACTCGGCTTCACTATCGACGCCGAACGCCGGATACGATTCAAATCATAGGGTTGATCGCGGTGCATGCGCAAGAAGTGTTTCTTAACGTGGTCAGCGCGGTTGAACTGCTTCTGGCACAGGTAGCAGTGGAAGGGCTTCTCGTCGCGGTGGATGTTCTCGTGGCGCGTGAACAGGTCGCGCCGGTCGGTGGCGTACGGGCAGGCCGTGCACACGTAGCGCTTGCCTGCGTCGCCCGCACCCGCAGCCGCCACGCCCGCGCCCCCTGCCGCCTCACCCACCGGCGATTCGCCTGTGCTCGGCCGACGTTCGTTGCGCATTGCTTCCACCTGATCACAACTAAAGCTTATAAAACTTGCGTATGGAGAATGTGATGAAGGAAGGCCACAACTCTGCTCAGACTCTGGTCGCCGCTCGGCTAGGTGTTAGAAGTGAAGTGAGGTTGCTGCTTACCTTGTTCTTAAGGCGCTGCAGGTAGCGCGTGAGGTCGTCGAGCGCGGGGTTGTCGCGCAGCAGGTGGTCGGCTGCAGCGGGGTCGGAGTGGTGGTCGCGCGCTAGATGGCTGCGCACACCGCGCGCCCAGCCCGACGCAAAGCCGCAGCCCGCCAGCGGGCACTGGAAGGCGCGCGCCTGCGAGTGCGTGCCCAGCCAGTGCTCGGCCACGCGCGCCAAGAAGCCTACGCACTCGCAGTCGGCGCACTTGAACAGGCGTTGCGCCGGGTTGTAGGACGCGATGCGCGAGTGCGCCCACGCTAGCGGCTCTTCCGCCGCCGTCCAGCGGTCCTCCGCGCTCGGGTCGATGCGCGGCGTGAAGTTCGCCTGCGACATGCAAACGAACATTATCATAAAACAGATCACAACATTGCTCACTGGCAGTGTAGGATCCTCCCTTTACTATAGAGTATGAGTGACCTTTACACCCTGTTCCTCATACCACTAAATTGATGACCCCGAACATGGACATTAGCGCAGCCTTCGTGCAACTACTTCAGCGTGACGTCATCCATCACTTCCTCAAGCTTTCCAGCGGCGAGTCACACAGCCAGCCAGCACCCACGGCTTCAACGGGTATCCTGACCACCAGCATGCAGCGAACGCGCATACCTGGTCATCACCCTCAGCCTCATCAGCAACCTTGGCACAGCACACTGCACTTTCGGCCGGTCCACAAGCAGAGCCCTTAAACCCTCTCCTGGTCGACGCTAGCAGTCAGCCTCAACCCGGCGCTGTACGACGTCCGACTCACTGGATCAAAAAACGCAGCGCCACCCCGACTCACTGGGGAATCACCGCAGACAGTTCCGACTCACCGTGAACTATGCGGCACACGGTTCCGACTCACTGGAATCACAACTGGCCCTGGCAAGCATCATATGCACTGACTCAGCCCACTATCGACCTCCGGTCTCCGGAGGGGAGTAATGTGGCGTTATCAACAACGCCACATGCGAACTACGCATCAAAGACCTGACGTCACAAATCCTGCATCGCGCTATCAGAGTTTACCGCGCGACTAGCATATATACAACATCCCGACATCAACCGTTGGGCAGTTGCCCACCAGACACAATACCCGTCTGGTCGGAGGATCCTCCGTTTACTATAGAGTATGAGTGACCTTTACACCCTGTTCCTCATACATCTAAATACTCATTCCCAAAAGTAACAACACTGTCATATTGATGACAAAATGGTAGATTCAATCAACTCAATATAGACTAGTATTAAAAGCTCTTATAAATTCAATAGTGCACATTGTGTTTTTCTTTTGTAAAATCGCTGCGATATCATTTTCTTTAATTTTTTTTTTTTTTGCTGGTTGCGTCTGTGGGATATTAGCCAAAATTCTCTCAATTTTGCGGGTGGTTGTATTCTGTTCGTCAATGAGCTTTTGAATACAAAAATATACCTGAGGTAACACGCGAACTTGAAACAGCGTGGAAGAATGGCACCGGCGATGGAATTGTTTAATGGGCAATCGAAAACTTGGGTACGGTTGTATTCAAATGCTCATTGACGAACAGAATACAACCACCCGCAAAATTGAGAGAATTTTAGCTAATATCCGACAGACGCCGCCAGCAAAAAAAAAAAATTAATATTATAGAAAATGATATCGCAGCGATTTTACAAATGAAAAACAAAATGTGCACTATTAAATTTATAAGAGCTTTTAATACTAGTCTATATTGAGTTGATTGCATCTACCATTTTGTCATCAATATGACAGTGTTGCTACTTTTGGGAATGAGTATACCACTATAATTTTGATTTGTTGACTTCTTTGTTGATTACAATACAGACTACAGACTTATACTACAGATTGGAATATGCTATTCGCAACAGTGGATTTCGATACCAAGACTTTCCAACTAGCGTACCATTCAAACAGTTTTTCGAATCAGCGTGTTCGCGACAACGTCATTCGATATAGCGGTTTTCGACTTAATGTGTTTTCGAACTGGCGCACAGTGGAACGAATGTATGGGAGCGGTTGGACGTAGACATGTCCGAAAAAAAAGAGTAAAATTATGCCAAACTAATGATGCCATCTTATTCGATTACTTAATGCCTTCATAACTTGTGGTGATGAATTTCTTCATAACTCCCATATTTCGGGAGTAATTTGAGAAAATGTGAAATTTTACTATGAAAATGAGTGTATCGAGCTCTCTCCCTCCTGATTCCGGGCTTGTTTCAAGTAGCGGTCTCTAATATCATAATGCTAATACTAAGAGCTATATTTAATACTAAGACACATAGTGCGCCAAATGTGCACTTTCTGGGATAAAGAGTGATGTTTATTTTATAACACAATTTTTTTATTTTTTGTTTATTTTGTTGATTAAAACCGTTTTTCTAAAGGTTTACCTTATTACAATAACATTTCTGAGCAGCCAATTAGAGAAGATATAAGCTAATTAGGATATATAATTAGGGACTTAAGGTTTACATATAAAACTGATGCACTAATGATTACTGATAAGAACATTGCTATTATTTAATTACTAAATGGCTCTTAATACACTAATTTAGCATGCATCATTTACTAATTATCACAATAACTAATTACCTTGCAATATTTAACAAAGGATACCTGGGATACCTGGATTTTATATAAATAGGTCACTATTAGTAACTTTAAAATCAGTGTTGATTTACACCTCGTTGTATCCAAGCTAATCTCGCAATGTATTTTCCAAATTTTAATACAAATCTTGATATTCACGTTGCTTTATGCGCACGCGCACATAAAGATTTACGCGACTTTAACTATTTGTTCAGTGTTTTAAAAGATAACAGTTGTGTTCAGTTATGTGAAAGTGCTGAAACAAGTTTAAAAGACTGGTGTCGTCGATTTTGCTACCGCATTTATGCAAAATGGACACAGTCTGGAAGAAGCACAGATAAGTTTCGGAAGAAACATGAGATTTGGCTACAGGCTGCAATTCAATGGCCGGAATTACAGAATGAAAATATGGAACCTTCTACAGAAAATATAAGTGACGTCATCGAGCCCATAATTTCTCCTGCTAAATCTGATGCTTCAACTTGTACACATCCTAGTCCTCGTAAATCTTTTGAGGACCTTAGTAACCGGCAAAAAAGAAGACGCACTGAAGATAGTCTTTCATGCAGCAGTAGCAGCGCTGAAATTATGTTTTCGGCCGAAAGGGCGCTTCAAAAGGCAGGACAAAGCGATACAGCTTATGTTATGAAATACTTGACGGAGAATCCAGAAGAGGCCTCAAAAATCAAAGCCTTCATTGAAGGTAAATCAATTCAGGTACGGGAAATATCCCCTTTGAAGGCATTGGCTCTTTATGTATCGATGAACTTATCGAAATGGCGCTATAACACTCTTCGGGATTTCAACACTCAAGAAGGAGCTCTTCAATACCCGAGTTACTACATGTTGGTTAAAGAAAAAATTAAGTGCTATCCGGCCAAAGAAGATCTCACAGTTACAGAGAGCTCTGCAAAAATCAAATTACAAGCCTTGATGGATTTAACCTCAAGAAGACTTATTAGGTCGTTAGAAACCCCTGTTGATCCCAATCAACAGCTCGTATTGACCAGCAAATGGGGTTTTGACGGATCATCTAGCCAAAGCATTTATCATCAAAGGACGAGTGAAGATGAGCAAATCGATCTTGCTAGTAATTTTATGATTAGTCTTGTACCACTGCGGCTCGTCTCAAAAGGTGTAACAATTTGGGAAAACGAGCGACCATCTTCCACTTCATTTTGCCGGCCAATATTGTTTAAGTTTATAAAGGAAACCAAAGAAAATGTGCAGAGAGAGATGGCTGAAATCGAAGCAGAGATTGAAGCCTTAACTCCATCCACCATCACTGATGGAATTAGTGTCAAACACCAACTGCTGTTGACAATGATTGATGGTAAAATTCATTCCATTATATCCAATACAGCAGCTTCAGTGTGTGACATATGCAAGGCTTGTCCTAAAGAAATGAATAATTTAGAGTTAATCAAAGATAAACACGCAAACGAGGACATGTATAAATATAGCTTAAGCACCCTTCACGCTTGGATTCGCTCAATGGAATGCTTATTACACATTTCCTACAAATTAGACATAAAATCATGGCAAGTAAGGGGTGATATAGCAAAAAGGCAAGTTGATGACAGGAAGAAAAGAGTTCAAGAGGCTGTAAGAAGAGAAACGGGCTTACTTCTCGATGTTGTGAAACAAGGCAGTGGATCCACCAACAATGGCAACTCGGCAAGGAGATTTTTTGAAAACTACACTAAATCTGCTGAACTGACCGGAATAGATGCTATGCTTTTAAGAAAAATCTGTGTGATCTTGCAGTGTATTTCATCAGGAGAGAAGATCAACGTAACTAAATTCCGAGAGTTCTGCTTTGATACTGCTAAGCTTTACGTGGAGTTATACCCATGGTATTATATGCCTTCTTCACTTCATAAAATTTTAATGCATGGGCCAGACATAGTTCAGAACATGTCAATTGTGCCCATTGGTTTTCTATCCGAAGAGGCATCTGAGGCTAGAAATAAAGATTTTAGAAAATATAGAGAGGGGCATTCTCGAAAGCATAGCAGTATCTCATGCAATGAAGATATTATGCACAATCTTTTACTGTCTTCTGATCCACTTGTTACAAGTATCCGTCCAAAAGGAAATAAGTTTGTAAAAAAATCTTCTTTTAAGGAATTTTATGAGCTTACGGATTCTGAGAAAAGTGATATCGAATTTGTTAACATAAATGATTTAGCGGACATCGATTCTGAATTTGAATTAATTGATGATGATGATGATGACGAAGATAATTAAATGATGTTATTGTTTTAAAATGTGTAACTTAGTAAATTAGAGCTTACATCTTAATTATTTATTGTACTTTTAATGAAACTAGGTAATTTATTATCAACTTACTTAAAAGTCATACTCTCA
This sequence comes from Dryobota labecula, assembly GCA_947523025.1. Lineage (NCBI taxonomy): Eukaryota > Metazoa > Arthropoda > Insecta > Lepidoptera > Noctuidae > Dryobota > Dryobota labecula. Next base: position 26,087,717 of record OX383297.1, read on the forward strand.
TCAGTTCTTGTGAATATTTTTGTTAATATATATTTCTGTATATATATAATATATTTATAGACCTCTTAATAAGTCTGTCTGCGGTTTAAAGTAAATACAAATGGGGAAAAAACGTTTTTTTTTTTAAATTTTCATTTCCTTTTATCCCAGAAAGTGCACATTTGGCGCACTATGTGTCTTAGTATTAAATATAGCTCTTAGTAATAGCATTACGATATTAGAGACCGCTACTTGAAACAAGCCCGGAATCAGGAGGGAGAGAGCTCGATACACTCATTTTCATAGTAAAATTTCACATTTTCTCAAATTACTCCCGAAATATGGGAGTTATGAAGAAATTCATCACCACAATTTATGAAGGCATTAAGTAATCGAATAAGATGGCATCATTAGTTTGTCATAATTTTACTCTTATTTTTCGGACATGTCTACGTCCAACCGCTCCCATACATTCGTTCCACTGTGTGGCGTACTACTCTTCATTTGTTTCGAAATAGCGTGCGTCGCAATAACGTCATTCGTATCTTCATATCACTCCCGCCTAAGCTTTGGGCATTTTTTACCTAATAATAGGAAAAATTAAAGTTAATTTTATAATGAATGAAATTATATGGTAGTGTAATTTTAGTAACATATTTTTTTTTTTGAACCGAGCCTCTTGTCCTGGATGTGTGGTGGTGGGATGAAGCAAACTTGTAAGAAGTGTTGTATTTGCAATTAGTTAGAGTTATAAGTGTTTCATTTTCTGTCTTGCAAGAGCAGAGGTATTTATAGTGTACATTTTTATTATGGGACTGAAATATTTCCAGGATGACTGAATATTATCCATAGTTAATTTGCCAAAAATATGTATATTAAAAAAAAAAAAACAGTTCTACCTTTTAGACATTGTTTTGTCCAAGGATAGTGAGTCTTATTACTCATAACTTTTACAACAAACCTTTTCATTAAGTAGGTAACATAAAATTAGATGGTAAAAGAATGATTCCATGGAAACGATGCATAATCATTATTTATTATTCAGACTGCGTAAGATAACCAAAATGTTCCGACACCCTTATAGCTTTAACATTTTGAATACAATTATGTATGCACTATTGTACTAGGTATATCACTATTTTATTATACTGATGCCAGGTGCCGCGCCGGTCAAAAGCCATTTTTTTTAAACAAAAGAATTCCGGCTGCGGCGGAATCCATTGTTTAAAATGTCTGTTATATTTATTGGACTACTAATATATGCCGACAATTGTCGTGTGAAATAACCTGTACATGTAGCATAATAAATGTAAAAATGTTATAAGACTGTCATAAAACTCAAAAATTTTCAAACGCACATCAGCGCCGTGCCGCACTTTTTACTTAGCATTTGCAATTATTTCGCAAATAATTCATTAAAATATAGGTTACTAAGGGGTAAAGCAGTTATTTTGTTCTAAATAATATCAGAATTAAATTCTTGTAAACTATTTTGGACAGCCCGTATGTGGCCACGCCCGTGGGCGTGTCCTAAAGTGAACTTGGGTCCGGGTGCTTAGGCACAGGGTTCCCGTTAAGTAATCATCACGCCGATGGAATCGAATGTCGGGTTCTTATGCAAATTTGTCAAACAATTTATGGCATACAAATAAAAAAATATTTTTGAACAGGGCAGCGAAAGTGTATAGAACTTCCAATATTACAGCCGATGCTGTGTATGTTCTGAGTAAGCATTAGCAGCGGTGCTGTTCAGAGGGTAGATAACTTATTTTATGGCACTCGTCGATGTCTGCTGTTTGCGATTTCGATACAGTTACTCCATTAATGTCCTCAGACAAATCAATTAAAACACTGAATTTTGGGGAAATAGACAATTATTTAGTAATAGTTTGTCAACGTTTGAAAAAAACTGTTGGTAAACTGTGTATAATACGAGAGCTTTCAAATGGATTTTCTTTGTAAGGTGTATATGAAAGTAGTGTAGTCGTGAGTATATAATAATTTAATAATTTCATCACGTCGCTAAAAATCAGCGCTGGGGCTCTGTCTCGCATAGGTTCGCAGCATTATGCTGAGCGATGGCCGTTTTGCGTGGATGGGACGCATATTTACCCCAACTTGTTTTTTTAATGTGTTGTGTTCTTTTTTTGCGTCATGTTTACCGCAAATAAACGTTTTTTCTTTCTTTCTTCTTTCTATGTATGAATGATTCTCTAATGTGTATTTGTGGTTGAGAGATTGTGTAGTAGAAGGTTTTGGTATGAGTATGTATGATATATTAGTTTGCCATTTTTATTTCTAGCCGAATTATCTGACAATGGATTAATATAATATGTATATATAGCAATAGCTTAATCGTTTAAAAGAGAAAAAGCATGCAATATAAAAGCAGACAACCTTTTCAAATCCACAGTATAAACAAAGAAAAGTCATATGGTGCTTCTTAATTTGTCCAGGTCAGCATCATGGTTTATGTGGATGTTATATGACTCTTCGGTCTTTTTAAGATATACAATCCCATTTGATGTCCAGCAGAAGTTATATCCGTGACTATTTTTGAATTGTCTCGCCAAAAAGTACAGCTTTTGGGTTTTGCTAGTTAGCGTTTCCACTATATACAGCGGCTTTAATTGGTATCCAGGGTTCAGATGCGCAGTATTTAGATTTTCACCCATAACTTTTGTTTTGTTGAAGCTCTTGACGGCCCTGAGAACTTTGTCTTTCATTATTACAGTAGTCAGTTCTACGACAACTGGGTTTGAGTTGTCCTTTGATTTCAGAAGATAAACATCTTTTATGTTGTTTCTGTCAATATAGACATTTAGGGTCTTACCTAGCTGCACAACTTCGCTACATCGCAACAATGCAGCGCCCCGTGTTTTCCGTAGGAGGTTTCGGCGTCGGGGTTGAGGTGGTACCGATCGGTAGCATAGTGGCGGTACAAATAAGTAAAATGTGGTAGCGATATTATAAATTGGCGTAAAAGCACTTAACCTGCTGACAGAATTGATTCACAGAATTTTCAAAGAATGTAAAAAAAATTATGAAAAATCAAAATGAAGCAATCCTCCGCTGAATTCGAACTTGCGACACGAAGTGCACTGCCAATTACATGCGTCGGCTTGTACCACTAGACCGCCAGAGCTTAGGCAATTCGAATTAGGCGATTTGTTGTTAAAGTTCTTCCGTGTATGTTAATGACCTATCTCTATACCTGTGAAGGTCATTTACCGTGCACCGTGACATAAAGAAACACAATTGACGTTCACTTTTTAATGTTTTTCGTTAATAACTCAAGTGGCTGTTGTATGTGCACTGTTATAGTTTTTTCACTGTTATATTTGTTGTAATGTGGTTTACGTAACATTTTAGTTTTTAGATCGTTTACTGAGTCAGAATAGTACATTATGGTACAAGTGTGTAGTGTTGGCGATTACCGCTGAGGCGCCATTGAGACCCGAGCCGTTAGATGGGGGTCTTAAGATTGCCGAGGACGGTAATCATCAATACACACGTGTATCATACGGCGTTTTTCAACGCACTTGTGAAGAAAATAATAATAAATAGCTTTGCGGTGCAACAGGGGAACTGAATGTACTCATAATCGACTGGTCGTGAGTTCAAACCCCACTATCAACAATCACTTTTTGTGAAGATCATAATTTTATAAACTAATATTTATAAGAATAAAATACGCAGTACACAGAAAAAGAAACTGCCAGAAATTATTAGATCACTAGAGGGTACTGGTGTAGTAAAATAACCGTCGGAGTGGGGAGCGTGAGGTTTTTTCGTTACGGAATTTCTGGATTCGGTCCCCGCGCTCAAGGCCCGCGATAGAAGCTATGCAATAGCTTAAAAATCATTTAATTTCAACAGTGAAAACGAGTTGTGAAAAATTTTCGCTGTGGCGGGAAAAATTAATCAGTTTTCTTATGCGCACGCATCTAACAATGGCAATCGGCCATAGACTAAAGGAATGAGATTTTTTTTTGTTTTGGCTTTCTGCGGATAGCGTTTTAGCCACGTACAAAATGGGGAATTTAAAGTTTTCTTTATTACATACAGAGAAAACAAAAGTTATATTTGAGTGAAAGTTTTATTTATTAAACAGTAAAGTTAAGTTCAGTTCAGTTAAGTTGAAATCGTCTATTTAAATACGAAGTTGCATGAAATGAGCAAGCAATAGGTACATTAATTTATTTGTTCTATTGAACGCGATCTTTTTTGTAACTAAACTTTTTAACTCTAACTCTATAAGTAACTCACTTGTGAATAATAGCAATGAAAAAGTCACAGTTTGATTACAAGTGTCATTATGTGCCTAATTGCGGTGAAATTAAAGCCACTTTATGAGCAAGTGTGTTGAAAAATACTTTTATTGAATAAAATAGGTGACAAAACACGTCTGCTGGCGACAACGTTCGCGCGGCGGGGGGGGGGGGGAGAATAAGTATAAAATAAGCGTAGTGTCCGTACAGGTACATTGTTCGCTATAAATACCTGTCGACAATTCGGAATTGCCCAAAATCGATTCCTCCGTAAGATCATGGGAGCCCCCTGGTTCGTTCGGAACACTAACCTCCACTTGGAGCTTAAAATCCCTACCATAGCCCAATTCATAAAACGCGCTTCAAAGCGTTTCTTTGATTCTGCCGCCACTCACCGCAACCCCCTGGTTGTAAAGGCCGCCAACTATACTCCCTCTACTATTAGCAGGACCCGCCGTCCACGGCATGCACTGACCGACCTAGACGACCCCACCACTCTCCTCCAGGAGAGTCATAGGTCTACTAGTACAGTTCGTAAAAGAGCACACACTACACGATCGTCGCGCGTCGCGCGTTGGCACTCTTAGACGACAGACTTAATCAATCTGCCTAGCCTTTTCCCAACTATGTTGGGGTCGGCTTCCAGTCTAACCGGATGCAGATGAATACCAGTATTTTACATGGAGCGACTGCCTATCTGACCTCCACAACCCAGTGACTGGGTAACACGATACCCCTTGGTAAGACTGGCTGTGACAAGATGGCTGATGTGTGGCGTGGTAAGATGTGCTGGGCGTGTGGCTGTGTGTGTATGGTGTGGCATGTGACAGTACGTGAAAATATTATATTATTGAGCAACAATGGGTAATAAACGAAAAAGAAATCACGAACAGCTATATAAAAAGAAAATTCTCTCCAAAGAAATCTGAAAAATTAAGTAAATGTTGAAATTATATCTATCAGATATTATTATATAGCTAAAAGTCGAAACGACGGTGTCATAACTTTGACGGCAAAATATAAGAAACCGGCTCAACCCAAGATGTGTGGGTCTAAACCAAGAATTAGTGCGTTTAGTCAAAAATATATAGTGAAAATATTCAGCTTGTAAATGTTCGCATTAAGTAGATATAAACAAAAAACAAAACATGTACACAACGGCTGGTTATCCCACCAAATTCGAATGACTAGTAGTAAAATGCGACGATTTCATACTTAACGATGACCTTCTTAACTTTACTCACGAGCCGGTTGACACGTGTTGTGCCTGAGTACACTGAAGTAGAAAAGAAGTAGAAAAATAAACTTGTTATTAGATTATATTCCATTATCTGTTTCCGTGACTTTTGCACATGATTAAGTACATTATAAAAAGTAGCCTAAGTGCTATTCCAAGGTCAAACTCAAACTCAAAACTCAAATCATTTATTTCAATTAAACCATTTACAGGCACTTTTGAATTGTCAAGGAGTCGGTCAGTAAGAAAAATGAAGCTATCTTCTTATTTTCAAACATTGAAATACATTCAGTGTTTTGTGTGTGAACGAAGGACATAGGTAGGTACAACCAGACATTTGCATTTATAATATTATAGTAGAAAAAAAGTACTATAAAGACCAAAAAAATGATATGCGATGTTTAAAAAAAAAAATTGTTAAAGAAATGTGTGAAAAAGGTTGTACGTTGTTTCATAGCTATTTCACATAATTTTAATCTCATATTTTCGTTTCATAGAATAATCAATACGCAGAATACTTACTTTGAAGATGTTTAAATCATTGCTTTTTGTTTCACATAAACTTTAATGTTAGAATAGTCATATCATAGAATAACAAATCACATATTCTTTATCCATATATTGTTTATCACTATCACTATCACTATCACTACATATTATAAAACAAAGTCCTCCGCCGCGTCTGTCTGTCTGTCTGTCTGTTCGCGATAAACTCAAAAACTACTGCACCGATTCTCATGCTGTTTTCACCAATGGATAATTTGTTAAGTTTTTGTATGCATTTTTGTATGAATTAACGATATTTGTTGGAGGTGTCGGAAAAAAATTAGCCGTCTGGGAGCTTTCAACGAAAACGCTGTCTAAACACTTTGAGATATAACAAAATAATGTATGGTTGAATTATGTATCTTATAAAGGTCTTCAAAAAAGTCCGCGATGGCATATGTCTATCTCTTAAGGATAACATACTATATGCATTTTATTGTCTTTTTGTAGGTATTTGTTTGCCGAATTTTACTCTTGGAAATACGATTACGATAACAATACGCTATAATGTCAGTAGCTATTAGCCAAATTATGTTCGTAGATAAATAAGCTAGCTACTTATGTGTATTTCAAACAGTGTACAAGAATATTTATCATAAAAACATTACTAAACACGGCGGCCATAAGATCAAAATTTGTGCATTCGAAAACTTTCGCTGACATATTTATCACTTTTCGATAAACTAACACTCAATATGAAATCTACACTAAACTTATTTCTCAGTAATTCTGTATAAGATTCTTCTAAGATTAAACCGTTTTCTCATTGAACTTTACCGCTTTATGCACGTATAACCTTGATGAATGTTTACATTAAGCACGGCGCCACATCGCCTCACGACCACAGAGTACAGACGTATTTTGTTTTCTTTTGTTTTTCATTCGTTGAATGGTGTTCCCGCTAAAATGTCAACCGGTCAAGTATTAGTCGATTAATCGAATTCTAAAGTCAGATCGTGTTGCAAGTACAAAATAAATGTCAAATATTTCGTCCAATTGCGAACGTGACCCTGAGAAAAGTTATGCACCAATGGTGTTCATTAGATATTTCGAGCGTTTTATCAGCACAAACGGTGTATCATGCGACATTTCGGAGGATTTCGTTTTGTTTTCATATTGTTGGTATTACGTGAATTATTTTAAAATTATTATTTGTGTCGCACTTTTATTTCGTGTTGTAATTTGGTACAATTGATTGCATTAAGAATTTGAGTGAAATTTCGTATTTTGATTTTGTGTTTGTTATCTTTAGGTAAAGACTCATTCACGTTCAGAACATAAGTACTTTTATTATATTAAATCATTTGTTTCGGTTTCTATTCACATAGTGAACCACATTAAAATTAATATTAAGTTAGAATTTTGAGATATAGCCTGGGATATGGAGAAGGACATAGGGTACTTTTTTATGCGATAACCGACATCCACGTGGGCGAAGCCGCGGGCAAAAGCTAGTTTAATATAAAACGAATTACCAAGAATAACATTTTAACCATTTTCAATTTTTCAACAGATTTTTTTTTGCATTTTGCAGCATGCAAGCAAGCATGCAACATGCAGCGTACAAGCAAGCATGCAGCGTGCAAGCAAGCATGTAGCATGCAACCAAGCATGCAGCATGCAAGCGAGCATGCAACATGCAGCAGGCATGGTTTCTGTCACGGCTCCGGCGCTGCGGAGCTCCGGCGGTCAGCTTATCGTCGCAGATGGTATTCACGCTCACCACCGCAGCTTCGGCGAGCGATAAAACCACCTGCTCCTCAGCTCGCGGGCCGCCTCGCCCCTCCGCGCCTACGCGGATTCAAATTACACTCTAGGGGTAGGGCAGACAAGACTACGTGGAGTCGGTTTTGCAGCGATTCGTTTCTGTCACTAACTTATACCGAACAAACGATATTCGTTAAAACATAATTCTACCGTGTGAAAAGTATGTTAAACAAAAAAAATTGATAAAAAATTCATTGAATTCTGTTTCTGTGAAATATTTTTCATTCAAGTAAATAGTCTTTGAAACAATAATATTCGAACTAAAAATACTTAGGGACTTGGTAGCCATCAAAACCTGGTCTGATAGGTTTGGTGTAGCAGTTAATCCAAATAAGTGTCAGGCGATCATCATCGGTATTTCTCGGAGTATGAGTAAGGTGGAAGGTATTACCTTGCCACCAGTAATCTTCAATGATACGATCGTCCCATTCAGGACTGATGTGTAAGACCTAGGCTTGCACATTGATCGTACCCGGAACTGGCGTACTCAAGTTGCTAGGGTCAGCCAGAAGGTTACTGGAACGCTGCGGGCTCTGTACCGATTGAAAAACTTACTACCAACGAGTACGAAGACAATGCTTGTGCAGTCCTTAATTTTCCCTATCATCGATTATGGTGATGTGTGTTACTATGACCTGAATGCAGATCTCCTCGACAAACTTGACCGTCTTCTCAATTACTGCATTCGATTTGTTTTCAATCTGCGTAAATATGATCATGTCTCTGCGCATCGGTCGCTTCTAAAGTGGTTGCCCTTACGCCAGCGCAGAGAGCAAAGGGCGCTGACTTCTTTGTTTTCATTTCTTGACTCTCCCACTTCCCCTAGTTATCTAGCCCCCCACTTTCAGTACATTTGTGTCAACCACAATAAAAATCTACGATCATCAAATAATCGCCTTCTTCAATGTCCTACTCATCGCACAGACTTTATTCACTCTTCCTTCTTCGTTCAGTCTATCTCTCTGTGGAATGCGCTCCCTCTGGAAATCAGGATGACAACCAACCGATTATCATTTAAAGTGAAAGTTCAAACTAAGGGAACAGATTTTCTCCTCTGATAAGCGTTATATCACATATGGGGTTCCCCAGGGAAGTGTATTAGGCCCTCCATTGTTCCTACTATACATTAATGATCTACCAAAGGCAACTAAGGAACCCATGTCATTGTTCGCTGACGACAGCACAGTAACCATAGCACCTAAGAGTATAATTAACTACCATTCTGATTCTAATGATTCATTAAATTCTATAATTTCCTGGCTTAATGATAATAATTTGAAAATTAATCTTACTAAAACAAACATAATGCATTTTAGACAACGAGAAAATTTACGAAATACATCCAATTTTAATTTAGTATACAAAGATAATATAATACAAGAAGTTGAAACAGCCCGATTTTTGGGATTAATCATTGACAAGCAATTAAATTGGAAAACTCACATTAACGAACTATGTAAAAAGATTTGTACTACTTCATATGCTCTTTATAAGTTGGCACCGACTGTCAACACAGATACTTTACTTACAGCATATTACGGGCTTACTGAGTCAGTATTAAGATTTGGAATAATTTTCTGGGGCAATTCAACCCTGAAGGACACTGCGTTCAAAGCACAAAAGCGTTGTATACGGGCTATGTTTGGGTTACAAACTACTGACAGTTGCAAACCAATGTTTTTACAGCACAGAATTCTAACACTTCCGTCACTCTACATATTAGAAATTTCACTATTTGTAAAATCCAATCCTCATTTGTTTCCTCTTCGGATTAATAAAACAGACAGAAATAGACGTGAGAAGTACAGACTTTGGGTTCAATCACTCTCCGCCAAAACAGCATTTCTGAGAAAAAGTGTAATAGGCATGGCCCCACTAATTTACAATAAACTTCCTAATTACCTTAAAGAAATGAATATTAATTCATTTAAGAGAGAGCTAAAAAAATTGCTCATTATTAAGGGATACTATAATGTTACGGACTTTTTGAATGAAACATTTTGAATTTAGATAATTTAATAATGTATTTAGTTTTATTAATTTTATTGTTTTAATTAATTTTTATTTTGACTGAGCACATTTTTGTACTGACTGTAACTATGTATTTGAATTGATTGAGTTTTGGCTATAATTTCCTAATTTATAATAATTCCAATTAAATACTATACTATTTTGTGCGCCGAAAGGCAAAATATGTTGAACCACCTACTCAAACTTGTTTCCATCCATATGTGCATATCTATGTATCATGACACACATGTTTATACAAATAAATGCATCTTTATCTTTATCTTTATCGGGAGCACATTCGTAAGAAGCTGGCAGTATCATCACAACGTTGATGTTTTCCCATTGTTTGTCTTATTTTTTTAGTATATTCTTCTATTTATGTATGTTTATTTGTGCTTGTATTTATATAGAAATTGGAAATTTGGTATATATATTATATTTATAGTTTGTAAGTATCTTTGTAGTTATTCCAAGATTTTTCGTAATTGCACCTACCACTGTTTGTCTCTGCATCACCCAAAGGTTGACTGGTAGAAAATGCCTATGGCATTAAGTCCGCCTCTGTACATTTCTGTGCTTGAAGTATTAAATCTATACTAATATATAAAGCTGAAGAGTTTGTTTGTTTGTTTGTTTGTTTGTTTGAACGCGCTAATCTCAGGAACTACGGGTTGGAATTGAAAAATTATTTTTGTGTTGGATAGTCCATTTATTGAGGAAGGCTATAGGCTATATAACATCACGCTACAACCAAAAGGAGCGGAGCATAAATGAAAAATGTTGCAAAAACGGGAAAAATTATTCCTTTTTGAGAGCTTCCGTTGCGTGCGCTGCGTAAACGGTTTAAGTTACGCAAATATCATGTATGATGGAATTGTTCCTCTTTAAATTTTCAAAAAAAAAGTCCACGACAGCATATTTCTATTTTTTAAGATTTACTCACTATAACCTTTTTTATGGTAATCAAATTTGTTCGAAATTAATGCATTATTTGCGAAGGAGTTTTCATAAACATGGTATTAATCCTTATCCAAATAAATACGTTATTCATCTCAAGTATTTAATTTTGAACAAAGTTGCCCTTACATCATTTAATTTCAATGAATATCTTAGGAGATATAACTGTTTTATAATAACTCCGCAGCAAAATAATGATCAACTCTGCGAGGTAGTCTATTCTAAAGCTGAAGAGTTAGTTTTTCCGTAACCAAAGGGTAAAATGGGACCCTATTATTAAAACTCCGCTGTCCGTCTGTCTGTCTGTCTGTCTGTCTGTCCGTCTGTCACCAGACTGTATCTCATGAACCGTGGTAGTTAAACAATTGAAATTTTCACATATGATGTACTTCTGTTGCCGCTATAACATTAAATACTAAAAAACAGAAAACAATAATATTTAAGGGGGGCTCCCATACAACGGACATAATTTTTTTGCCGTTTTTTTTGCTCCGCCCGCGTGGATGTCGGTTATCGCGTAAAAAAGTAGCCTATATCCTTGTCTATATCCCAGGTCGATCGGTTCAGCGGTTTAGGCGTGAAAACGTAACATACAGACAGACAGACAGACAAATAGACAGACTGACAGAGTTACTTTCACATTTATAATATTAGTAAGGATAAGGATTTGTATGGATGGTACGGAACCCTTCGTGCGTGAGTCCGACTCGCACTTGGCCGGTTTTTTGTTTTTTGAACGTGCTAATCTCTGGAACTGCGAATTGGATTTGAAAAAATCTTTTTGCATTTTACAGCCCAATTCTTGAGGAAGAATTACATTACTATTAACTAGAACACCATTTAAAAAAAATGAAAGTTTATGCGAAAACGAAGTAAAAGCACGGGCAGGTAATCTGTTGCGACGGGGTGGGTCGGGGGACCAAGAAATTTAACGCGGACGAAGTCGCGGGCAGAAGCTAGTAAATATATAAATAAATAAAAATACAAGGACCAAATACTATGTGAAACATTTTCTGGGAAACGAAATGAAATTTCTGTCTGCAAAATAAGGGGACACCGTGAAAAAGAGACTACAGATACTTACAGTTTATAGATTAAAAATAAAAAGCCAATTAACATAACAGTAAAAAAAGACATAGAGTATCTACTCTATGTCTTTATTGTTGTATTTTTCTCTATGTGTTAATTGGCTTTTTATTTTTAAACTTAATTATTTTATGTAACCTACGGCTTAAATCAATATATGTATCTACATATATTGATTTAAGCCGTAGGTTAGATAAAATAATCAAGTTTTTCGTCATCAATACGCATTTTTTTAATCATATCACGCTTCCTTTCCCCGAAGGGTTGGGCAGAGGTGTACCTATAGTAAACCCACATTTCGCCAGTTATGTTTAAGTCCCATGTTAATATTTTTAATTAGCCCCCAAAGTTAGGTCATATTATTGCCAATAAACGTTTGAACGCGACTGTACGGACAACAGCTTAGGTTTAATACGTCCAATAAAGATGATTGATTATGATTTTCTTACTGACCGACTCCTTGACAATTCAAAAGTGCCTGTAAATGGTTTAATTGAAATAAATGATTTGAGTTTTGAGTTTGAGTTTGACCTTGGAATAGCACTTAGGCTACTTTTTATAATGTACTTAATCATGTGCAAAAGTCACGGAAACAGATAATGGAATATAATCTAATAACAAGTTTATTTTTCTACTTCTTTTTTACTTCAGTGTACTCAGGCACAACACGTGTCAACCGGCTCGTGAGTAAAGTTAAGAAGGTCATCGTTAAGTATGAAATCGTCGCATTTTTCTAGTCATTCGAATTTGGTCGGATAACCAGCCGTTGTGTACATGTTTTGTTTTTGTTTATATCTACTTAATGCGAACATTTCCAAGCCGAATATTTTCACTATATATTTTTGACTAATTCGCATTCGCACTAATTCTTGGTTTAGATCCACACATCTTGGGTTGAGCCGGTTTCTTGTATTTTGCTTGACTTTTAGCAATATTATTCAATACCGCATGCATGTACACTACAATTTTTTTTTTAATGTCATCTAGGGGCATATATGACATTTAAAAAAAAAATATCGATACGCATAGCCTCTAATTTTTTTATAAATGCTAAAATATACTCAAGTATGAAATTTCAGCTTTCTAGCATGATCGCAACCCGTGCCGACTGAGCTTCAAAGTTGATTTAAAATCGTGTTTTGTCCTATTATTCCGATCTGCTATAAAACTAATATAAATGCAACAAATTTGGTGAGTATGAGGTAAAATAAAATAAGGTAAACATTAATCTTTATTTTAAAACATAAAATTATAACAATCAGCCAGGGTAACTTCTCTTTAGTGTAATTTTTTAACAGTCCAGATACAAATTTCTATGTTCCTGGGCACAGCGCAAAAAATATTGTTTTTGCTCTTCTTCTGCCGTGTTAAGTAAGGTTTTGAGTTAGGAATGCATTAGACTGTTTTTAGGACGAATTTATAAACATGATGACGTCAACCGAAAACCAAAAATTCTCTCTAATGTCTGCTCCAAAACAGCACAAGCTCCATTAAAATGACCAGTATTTTAAGCTTTTATTTATTTATTTATTTAACAATTTAAGTACACACATATAAACAGTCAAGAAGAAAGGAACAGAAAAATACGTACAAAGGTGATGCTTATTTCTATTGAAATCTCTTCCAGCATACCTGCGATAGGAAAGTAGATATAGAGATGTAGACAACGTGTGTAAGTGTAGAAGAGAAAAAAATAAAATAAAAAATATACATAAAATCAAAATAGCTATACACTAATATAAATACTTATAAACATACAATAAGAGAATATACTTACATACATACTTCTAAAATAAATATCACTCAAATATATACTTAGAACTACAATGTAGTGGAAAATAATAAATACATAATAATCAACTATGACGAAGTAGAAAGATAGTGATCCTTTACTCTTCTTTTAAAGGCTGCAACAGTTTGGCAGTCTCTAATGTTAGGTGGCAGTGAATTCCACAACCGAGCCGCGTGCACAGTGAATGAGTAGGAGTAGAAATCGGATGAGTGGGGAGGGAGTCTAAGGAGATTTCTAAGATGCGACCTGCAAGGTGCATCCGAAGGACGATCGTAGGAAAAGCGTTGTCGCAGATAGGATAGCGTTTTAGGGTTGTGAAAGATGTTAAATAGCAGACACAATATTCGAGTGTTCCTGCGAAGTCGAATAGGGAGCCACTTGAGTATCTTGCGATAGATAGAAACGTGATCATACTTTTTAAGGTTAAAAACAAAACGAATACATATATTTTGCAAACGCTCAAGTTTATTTAAAAGCTCCTCAGTGGCATCCAAACAACAGGCATCAGCATAGTCAATGATGGGTTGTATGAGAGTTTGAGCAAGGGAAATTTTGGTATTCAAGGGCAAGAAGCTCTGGAGGCATTTTAACGAATGGAACGTGTAGTGCACTTTGCGACTGACTTGAGCAACATGGGCAGTCCACGATAGGTAAGAATTCATGGTCACCCCCAGGTTTTTAACCGTGTTTGCGTATTCAATCTGAACTCCATTCAGGCAGAGTGGAGACAGCGACGCAACATCAAGCCTTTTCCGCATATACCTGCCACCGATAACTATGGCCTGGGATTTCTTAGGGCTGATTTGCAGTCCAAAAGACCGCGACCACTCGCTAATCAAATCCAGGTCACAGTTCATAGCAGATACGGCTGCTTCCGAATCCTGCCACAAGAAGTGACTGTAAAGTTGCAGATCGTCGGCATAGAGATGGAAGTGTGAAGAGATGACTCTGGTGACAAAGTTAATGAAAATAGAAAAGAGAAGTGGAGAGAGAACGCCACCCTGAGGCACACTCGCTGTAAGAGCACACCAGTCAGACGAAGACTCTTCGAAACAAACCCGCTGCGTTCGGTCTTCAAGATAGGAGTCGAACCAATTAATAGTAGAAGGAGAGAAATTGAAAGATTTTAGGATACCTAGAAGGATGTCGAAATCGACAGAGTTAAAGGCACTGCTAAAGTCGAGAAGTACAAGCAAGGTAAGAGATTTGTGGTCCATAGCCCAGTGGATGTCATCAGTAACCTTCAAAAGAGCCGTTACTGTGCTGTGACCAGGTCGAAATCCAGATTGAAACGGACTAGAAAGGTCATTCGAAAGAAATGCAGAAAGTTGCTGATGAACAATGTGCTCAAGAACTTTAGAGAGGTAGGGGAGGATAGAAATGGGTCGGAAATCGGCCGGTGAGACCGGATTAGGAATTTTAGGTAAGGGGATGATGTGGGCTTGTTTCCAAGCCTCAGGAACAGTACATGAAAACAAGGAAAAATTAAAAATATGGGTCAAAATAGGAAGCAGTGTGGGAAGGATAGGAGAAATCATTCTTGCGCAAACATTGTCATTACCAACTGCAGAGGAGGAGATAGCATCAATAGATTTTTTGACTTCACTTTCATCCACAGGACTTAGCTTGAAAGAAGGACACTGCGGCACAGGCAAACAGGAAAGTTTATTTAAAGTAGCTGATTTGACGTGCGTATCTAACGTAACAGGGGGATGTGAGAAAAGTTTGTTTAGAGCACACACGTCAGTGTTCTTACTGGAAGCGACTGGGGACTTACCAATGCCGTCAGTTTTTAGAAACTTCCAGACTTCTGGTGAATTACGGTTGTCGAGAGAATTATGGAAGTAGTGTCTCTTTGCATCTCTACACATACGACTGCAGCGATTTCCCAGCACCTTGAACGCATTCAAGTTGCGCTCAGAAGGACAGCGTTTTTTTGCGATGTCTTTATACAAAAGACAACGCAAAAAAACGCTGTCCTTCTGAGCGCAACTTGAATGCGCAGCACATTATTTGAACTTTATTATTAAGGTTCCAGTCAAAGACAGCAGATGAGACGGCTTTAGCTTGATGTTATCCAGAAGAACTCTGTAGATTTGGCACTGCAAGGAGCTGTTCTCTATCGTCAAATGAAGCAATAATGGGGCAAACGTTCTTCTTTTGAACTTTGTACATCCAATCCGGGTAATAGTTTTCCATCCCAATGGACTGTGACTACGTCAGGTACCTTGTTTTGAAAGTCAGTTTTATTGCTTCTGCCCTTGTTATTCTCGTCTGAGTACAAATTCGCTGAATCGAGGATTTGTTAATAGCGAAATCGTCGCTGCTCAGACCAAGCGCTTCTACGAGACCGCATACAGAAAGTAAATGGAGTCTCTATGCTTAACTGACATCCATCTAAAACTGCGACAAGTTTAGGCGTTATAATATCCTATCTACCTCTTTTTTTAACTTTTTTTAGGGCAGGGAACGTCTGGCAAGCTGAGTTCAGTATTCAAAATCTGTTCTTCGTCCGAATCTTCTGGACATCCAAGATATTTGAGCTAGAAGTAGATGCAACAGCCAAAAACTCTCTTTGTCTCACATTCCTTTCCTCCTCTTCTAATCGTCTTTGCATTACTCTTTCTTCTTTCGCCGCCAATTTTTTGTCCACACCACCTAAGTATTCCGGTCGACCTGGCTCTCTCTGTTTCCTTAAAAATACTTTGTCTTCCTCTATTTTCATTCTCTCAAAAGCATCAGCATGTGCAATATCAAATAAGTTATCAAGGTTAATTTTAAAATTATTTTGACGGTTCTTGAACGTGTCCCTGAGTTTTCTTAATTTTTTTTGCAGTTCTCTCCAAACATGAAATATCATGTTTGGAGAGAACATTTTGTTTATCGCTCCGTAATTCCATCGACATCTTTATGCAATCAACAATAGCGCATTAATAGTTAAAAATCACGAATGAAATGACAAATTAAACACGTAGTTACAGTTCGCAGCGCATTACCCGCGCAACTTATATGGAGAAGTTTAAATCGCAAGTCGGCACGGGTTTTCGTTTATAAAACGGGCTAAGATTTTTTCCTAGACAATATTGGGTTATTACGAAAGTTTTAAGAAGGTATGCGTAAAAATATATCGAACTTAAAATTTAAGGGACACCCTAATGTACACTTTTGAAACTTTTTATGGTTATTAAAAGCGTCAAGAAGGATCGAATACAGTTTTCAGCGAGCTTATACGTTTTCTCATTTAGGCGCTACGATATTTTTTCGGGTTTAAAAAAAAGCGCGATTACTTGAATATTTTCTTAAATCTAATTCTGTCATAAATACACACAAATAAAGAGGTACTCGTATATGTTTATTCTACAGGCGCAAATTATAATTAATTTAGAGATACACGATTCTGCAAAACATTACTCCAGCAGGAAATGCAATATCTCGAAAACCTGAAGACGCACAAATTATATTTTCGGCGCACATTTTTGCACAAATATCAGCTTTCTGCCCATGCAAAATATTTCTTTCTCCGACCTTTCGTTTAGAATTTTACTGCTGGAAAAACGTTACTCCAGCAGGAATCGTTTTTTCCGTTTTATTCCAAAAAGACAAAATGCACAATTTTTTTATTTGGCGCACATTTATGGCAGATTACGCAGTAATTATACGTTCCACTCATATCACTCTAGGAGACACTTTTCTGCTGGGGTAACGTACATATCAAATTTGTTCGAAATTAATGCATTATTTGCGAAGGAGTTTTATCAACATTATATTAATCCTTATGCAAATAAATATGTTATTAATCACAAGTATTTAAATGTAAACAAAATTGTCCTTGACATCACTTGATTTCAATCAACATCTTAGGAGATATCATAATTTTAAAATAACTCCGCAACAAAATAAGTAGAAAATTCATTACTTAAACCACTCTCTCTCTTACGAGTAGGTGACGCAAACGAAATTGCGCGGGTCAGCTATAATATTACAAAGCTGAAGAGTTTGTTTGTTTGGTTGAACGCGCTAATCTTAGGTACTACTGGTTCGAGTTGAAAAATTATTTTAGTGTTGGATAGCCCATTTATCGAGGAAGGCTATTAACATCACGTTACGATCCTTAGAAGCCAAGCGAAAAGAACAAAAGTCAGAAAGAACGCTAAGCGATAACGAAGTATATATATAGCGCGGGCGAGCGAGGGGATCCGAGTCGACGTAATGGGTGGGCCGAAATTTCACGCGGACGAAGTCACGGGCAGAAGCTAATAATGATATACAAGCTGAAATTTGTATGGTTGTTTTCCCGCGGCAAAACGATTTGTCCTAAGCAGTACTATTGAATCATAGAGTTAAACTTAATAAATATAAATATTTTTGTTTTAAAATAATTTAAAAAATATGCATCAACTCGAAAGCGTGAGAAACAATAGTAGTTCACTAGAGATGACGTAGTACTACTCGAACCGCATGCGCGGCTGCGCGATGCCGACAGAGCGAAGAACGATTTGTAAATGTTCAGAGCAAAATAAGCTGTTGCGCGTAGTGATACGGCATAATGTAGTCCGCACGCACGCGGCGAGCGCCCACACACCCCCGCCCCGCACCGGCGCCGGCGCGTGGCGCCGGCTCGCTCAGTTTTCAGTAGTCCCGCGGCAACCGTCGTACGTGCATCGTGCGATGCGAAACGTGCAAAAATCGATCGGCATTATAATGATTCCAATTTGGAGTACGTCGCTATGGTACAACTGTACGCTAGGGCTCGTTACCTGGAAATGCTACGTAGCGTTATCCCGGACTTATTAGAAGACGTTCCACTGACGGTGCCCGTGGAAAATCTGTACTACCAGCATGACGGGTGCCCGGCTCATTGTCAGCGCGCCGTGCGTCCGAAGCCCGGACCTGACTACGTTGGACTTTTACTTATGGTCTGAGCTCAAGCGCCTGGTGTATCGTGAAGAACACGCAACTCGCGACGCGTTAATAACTGCGATAGTGGACGGTTTTAATATTGTGACGTGACATAGACACTTTATTAAAATTGAAAGACAATGAAATAAAACGTGCTCGATTATGTATCGAACGCAGTGGCTTGCACTTCGAACAATTACTAAGTTACCGGAAGTGTAATTTGTAAATAGCAAACATTTAAAAGTAGGTTAGTTAATTAAAATCATTGTAAATAAGTTGGTTTCAATTTTTTAATTACGCCAATAATACTTCATTATCTAATTCCGAAAATTATTTTTTAGGAGATAATAAACTTGTTTTTTAGTTTCGAGTTCAGTAAGTTGTTGGTAAAAAAAGTATTTATGGCGGTCCTAAGCCCGTAAAAGTATGAAGGTAAAATTGGAATAACAAATTGTCTTTCGTTAACTCAGGAGTAAGTAGGTAGTTGATGCTGTAGCGTGAGGGTCAACGACCGTGCGTCGCTCGCGCCTGCCTCACGCAGTCGGGCGTTCGCGCTGTTAATATTATACTATTGGTTCGAGATCGCTTTCGAGTTTCGTTTATCACAATTCTAAATCTGCCATTTTTTAATTCTTTTTATTTATTTTTTTATAAATCTATTGTACGAGTACTACCAAGACAAAATCATTTCGCTGCGGAAAAACAACCATTAAAATTTCAGCGTGTATATCTATAATTGTATATGTATATATTTTTTTTTGTTTGTTTCCGGATAACTTCGTCGTTTATGAACCGATTTTGATGATTCTTTTTTGTTGGAATGGAGATATCCCAAGAGTGGTAACATGATAAGAAAACCAGGATCTGATTATGGGATTCATGAGAAATTGAGGGAATTCCTTAAATATTATAGGCATACACATATCGATTTTTGTATTTTCATCGACAACTCAAGTATTTGCATAAAAAAAAATAAAAAAAAATAATCATGGTCAGCATAAGTTTGTGGCGAACAGTATTGCTGTCACATTCAGTAGGTCGAAGTGCTGATATTTCGGCGTCCATTTTTCTTTTTTCTTCTTTCACTACTGCTTCGCTCTCCTTAACAAATAAGAATTGCACTGGCCGTCACAATTAAACGGAGCAAGGCTTTGGGTTCTCCCATACTATCTCTTCTTCACATGATATTTTCAGTGGTACTTTAGAGGTATGAGGAACAGGGTGTAAAGTTCACTCATACTCGATAGTAAAGGGAGGATCCTCCGACCAGACGGGTGTTGTGTCTGGTGGGCAACTGCCCAACGGTTGATGTCGGGGTGTTGTTTATATGCTAGTCGCGCGGTAATCTCTGATAGCGCGATGCAGGATATGTGACGTCAGGTCTTTGATGCGTAGTTCGCATGTGGCGTTGTTGATACCGCCACATTACTGCCCTCCGGAGACCGAAGGTCGATATCGGGCTGAGTCAATGCATATGATGCTTGCCAGGGCCAGTTGTGATTCCAGTGAGTCGGAACCGGGTGCTGCATAGTTCAGGGTGAGTCGGAACTGTCTGCGGTGATTCCCCAGTAAGTCGGGGTGGCGCTGCGTTTGTTGATCCAGGGAGTCGGACGTCGTACTACGCCGGGTTGAGGCTGACTGCTGGCGTCGACCAGGAGAGCGTTGAAGGGCTCTGCTTGTGGACCGGCCGAAAGTGCAGTGTGCTGTGCCAAGGTTACTGATGAGGCTGAGCATGATGACCAGGTATGCGCGTTCGCTGCATGCTGGTGGTCCGTATACCCGTTGAAGCCGTGGGTGCTGGCTGGCTGTGTGACTCGCCGCTCGATAGCTTAAGGGAGTGATGGATGACGTTACGCTGAAGTAGTTGCACGAAGGCTGCGCTAATGTCCATGTTCGGGGTCACCAATTTAGAGGTATGAGGAACAGGGTGTTAAGTTCACTCATACTCTATAGTAAAGGGAGGATCCTCCGACCAGACGGGTGTTGTGTCTGGTGGGCAACTGCCCAACGGTTGATGTCGGGATGTTGTATATATGCTAGTCGCGCGGTAAACTCTGATTGCGCGATGCAGGATTTGTGACGTCAGGTCTTTGATGCGTAGTTCGCATGTGGCGTTGTTGATACCGCCACAGTACCAATGAGGTCATGAAGTTACTCGAGTGATCATCGTCAGTGTTTTGCGTTGATTCCATCTTCTGCTTGTATCTACTCTGGCTGGATGCTCCATCAAAACCCCACTTAGATATTAATATAAGTTTTTTTCATGATGATCTTGCGGTAAACATTTCATGATTATTTTCACTGTTAAATCCAACAAAGCCTGCAGCGTAATTTTTGCTGAGGAGTCTGTTACTGTAATGGAGTCACGTTGAGTTGGGTAGCACTCTTTCTTTTCTTGCTGCACTCTATAGTAAGAAGGGTATAAATTATTAAGGCCCTCTCGAGTAGCTGACTCTCTCAATGTAATGTATTGCAATTTTGACAGTTTGAGGGATAACAATAAACCAAGAGCCTTTTGAGAAGTAAAATTCTCTCTGTGAGGTGGTTTCTTTATCATGTCTTGAAATTGGTCGACTGCTTTTGGATGTTTTGTTAAGTAATCAATAATAGATGTAAAACGGTTTTGACCATCTTCTTTCAATTTGGATACAGCTGCATAAACAAGTTCCGACGAATTACCGTCCATTAGGTCACCCCTCCGCCTTTTTTTTTTGCTTCGTTCCCAATTCTTCAAAAGACATCCGAGAGAAATTTTTTCTTTTCGTCATCGTTCCACATGTTGATGTTGATGGCTTCGCAGAAACTGATGTACCAGGGCATTCTTCATTCTTCATGAGTTATATTAGTTGCATTCTCGTGAAGATTTTCTTTGATACAGCTCGGCCAATCAATCTCAGCCTCGAGCCAGCTTCCGTATTCTCTTCGAAAATTATCAGTTTTCAGGTGTTCTGATTGCCATCGTTTTATAACGGGTCTTGTAAATTTTCGGCAAAATTCTTTTAAAGTAACACAATCTTCTTCTGATAAACTATGCGTCAACCGAAAAACCAAAACTTGAAAATAATAAATGTTCATAATCGCGGATGCCTTCGGAACTTTTTAAAATAACGAACAAATAAAGGTTTGTCACAATGCTATCCATTATTGTTGTTGTACTTTCTATGCTTCAAGAGTATTTGATTTGCAATTTGAATGAACTTCCGTTTTATAGTGTACGCCACTAACAAAAATCGAACTTAACTACCCTCATGATTTTGTTAGGTTAATGATTCGACGAAATACTAATATAATTAGGTAATAGTTACTCAAATTATACGTCATTAGCTAATCTGTTTCACGTATTTGATTATATTATACAAAGCACTTATTTGTATATGTAAGCCATTAACCGCTAATGAGTAATTAGCCGGTATAATTAATAATAATAATGATACCCCACCGCAGTATCTCTACGTTGACGTCGTGGTGGGGCTTGCGCGCTCCGAACTCTAGGTCTGTGCCGGTAGAGTTTACTTTCCCGGAACATGTCTAGGGTGAGGAGCCAGACCAAGAGAGATACAGAAACCCGCAGGGCAGCATGTGGCGAGCTGTTGGGCAGTTGCGACCCCACGGACCCTATCTCCCGGGAGAAGCCTGATCTCTGGCTTGCCTTCATTCGCCGGCTGGAGTGAACACTGACGAGGAACTGAGCTCCCACCTCATTCTTGCCTTTATTGGTTGGCTTGAGTGGAGATTCGCTAGAGCAAACGTGCTCGGAGGAAGGAAGTACTCCAATAAGTGCTTGTAGGGATCTTGACCATCTTCCGGGCTCTGGGATTATTCTTAGAGCCGTGGAATACCACTCCTCTCCTCGAGCACCTCAGGACATGTTGCGCCTTTGTCGCTACGTCACTATGTGCTATCGACCGTTTTCGGGGACCCATTATTGAGTGTGCAAGTCACCCCCTGCCCTTTTATCCGTGTATAATAAAACATTGATCAGGCAGGGGCCATAGTCCTTCCATAGTTTTAGGTAACCAGTCCATTTTAACCACCCAAACCCATAGTCCAATATCTTTGGTTCCATGTCCTGTAATAGTCCTACACCTACCGCGGGTTGTCCTTAGGTGCACTTGCGTAGTGCGTACAGGGATAATCGTCGGTTGGTGCCTCATTTTATTAAAAAGCGTCTAACGGGCCTCTGCGAGCTGGCTTCGGCCCCTCGTACTCCTTCCAAAGGTCCGGGACTCCAGGGTCCCGAGATATGAAAATATATAAAAGTAATAATAATAATAATATTTTTTTATTTCTAAATTTTTTTACAGGTGTTTTACAAATTAATCCTAGGCTAGTTTAAAAATGAGTTAAGCATCTGTAGCCGAACTAGGCAAAACCTGTATTTCGGCTATCAGCGCCAATCCCCTCGGACAATGTTACATTTATCATAGCCATTAACATTAATGTTTAGAACAGTTGTGTTATGTTACACATTTTAATATAAGGATATAGAGTATGAATGCGTGACCTCTCATTGTGTGGAATGAAGTATGAGTGTATGTGTAATGTTTTTTATTAAAAGATCTTGTGAGGTATCGGTTGTTTAAAAATAATGCTTTCTTAATATTATGGTTACAACAACGTGACTCTCTCATGGGTCGTCTCCGGCATAAGGGATGATGTTGCTAGCTCCTATTTAGTGTTGGCAGCTCTTAACTAGTGTTGCCATTACATCATCCCCTTTTTAACAAAGAACAAATAAAACAATACTTTCTTACATGCAAAACTAAATTAAATCTGTTGACACTTAATCTATTCATAAAGTATTCTATAATTTCAACTAGCCATTACATCTTCCCCTTTTTAACAAAGAACAAACAAAACAATACTTTCTTACATTTAAAACTAAATTTAAATCTGTTGACATTTTGTTTATGCGTAAAGTATTCTGCGCTTTCCTCCCTCCGTTCCATTTATTTATAAATGTAGACTCATATTCTTACTAGAATTACTTATTGTTATGTACACGTCAATAAAAGGCAGAGATCTGGTAACGACTGGTTTATTAAAAACTAGGATCAACCCTCATACATTCATTATCGAAGTACCGACATAACACTTCCTCCCTATATGTTAAATAGTCTAACTTAAACTAAAAAACGAAAAGCATGCCTAAATTTAATATTCCACAAATATACTAAAATGTTGTAACCATGTGTAAAGGTAACACAGTTAAATCCACTAATCATAGTTATTCAGTAAACTTGTTAAACATAATTGTATGCACAATATGGTCGATATGCCAATATACTACAGTAGATAACATCTATCTATATTATTTCGATAGCAGCAACATATGTTCTACTCCTACGTTAGTAACAGTGCAATTATGAGTGTGATGTATGAATGCATTACACAATAAAATATCATTACAACTTTTTTAATTTGTCAATGCAACGTAAAGCAGCCTTCCTATAGGCACGATTCCTCGGTGTTGTCGGTGGATCGTCACGTCTTTCAGACACAGTTTTCAAGGGAAATGACTCTTCTGCCAGTTGCCATTCATCTGCGACTTGAGCGTCCTGATCAGAGTCAGGCGTCGCCATTTGCTCTGCATCAGCTTTGTCACACGCTTCCTCTTGCACCTTTGACAATGAAAATCTTGACTTTGGTTGTTTAGTTGTTAAGATTTGATCAATGTGTCTCTTGTGTACATGACCATCTGGCGAGTACCATCGTCCCTTCAGTCCACTTTCCCCTATTATTAGAATAGTCCCGTAATAGCACGGGATCTTGGGGCTCGGCCACCCGCAGAGTGGTGTCCCGTCGCCGCTCACTGACCTCCTGCCGCTGTCGCACCAAGTCTCGGGTGTCGGGCCGCAGCAGGTCCAGTCGACCATGCGATTGCCGTCCGAACATAAGCATTACGGGTTCACGACCAGTGGTTCATGCTCAGTGTTTCTATACGAGAAAAGAAACTTACTGAGTGCCGTGTTAACATTTTCATTATTAACTTGGGCCTTTTTTAATGCCCTCTTAACGAGTTTCACGGCATTTTCAGCCGCCCCATTGCTCGATGGGTGATATGGTGCCACTACCACACTAGTATGGCGAATACTGTTCATGTCTAAATATTTTTTTAATTCCGCCGAGAAAAATGGCGGTCCATTATCGCTAACAATTCTTTTTGGTATGCCAAAACGCGCAAAAATTCTTCGTAAACAATCTATTACCACCGCAGCGGACGTACCAGAAACATTGTCAACCTCGATCCATTTGGTATGAGCATCGACAATAACTAAATAATACTTATTATTAAATGGCCCTAAAAAATCTAAATTCAATCGAGCCAATTCCTCCGGCCACGGCCAGGAGTGTAGGGGAGCCGGGGCGGGAGCTGAGCGCTGCGACCGGCATGCGACGCACTCCTGTACTGTTCGCTCGATATCAACGTCCAAAGTTTCCCACCAGACGTAATTCCGCGCTATTTGCTTCATTTTTACGATGCCTGGGTGGCCGTCGTGAATTTCCTTCAAAATTGACATTCGTAATGATTTCGGAATTATTACCCGATAACCCCAAATCAAGCAACCTTGATCCACACAAATACTTTCCTTACGATTAAAGTATGCTTTTTCTGTTTCAATCATACTAGTTTTTGGCCACCCGAACATTACGTAACCATATAATTGATTAAATAATGAATCTTTTGCCGTCTCAGTTTTAATGTCTTTAAAATTAAGTGGAAAATCTTCCTGCACAAATTTAAGGTCAGTCGCTGTCCTCACATTTGATTCTGCCTCCAGTAGAATTCAATGGAAGACGAGAAAGCGCATCGGCATGGCAATTTTGTACTGATCTAATAAATTCGATTTTAAAATTATAAGCAGCCAACTGAACAGCATAACGCTGTAGTCTACTTGCGGCTGTCACGGCTATTCCTTTATTCGTTCCAAAGATATAATTCAATGGACGATGATCACTACGCAAAATAAACTGTCGCCCGTATAAGTACTGGTGGTGCTTGCGCACACCGAATACAATTGCGAGTGCCTCCTTGTCTAGCTGCGAGTAATTTTGCTCGGCGGCGTTAAGTGTACGAGACGCGCAGCACACGGGTCGCTCACTACCGTCTGCATAACGCTGTGCGAGCACGGCGCGGCGCCAAGTCTATATGCGCTATTATCCACTGACAACACCAACGGCAAGACTGGATCGTAATGTGCTAACACTGGTGCCCTGCTTAATACATTTTTCATTCTGCAAAAAGCACACTCATCATTCCATTGCCATTTTACATTTTTTTGTAATAAGTTGTACAGCGGTTTCATTATGTCACTCATATTCGAACAAGATTTTGAGTAAAAATTAACTAGGCCCATAAAACTCTTTAATTGAGTTACATTTGTTGGAGATGGGGTTGCCTTAAGGCTGCAGTCTCGCAAAATTCACTCGCGGTGAGTTATTTGCGCAACTTTGTATTTTTTTTTTAAACAAATTAAAGAAATAACATGAAATATTATTATTGCACAGAAATAGACATAATATAAGTAATAGCTAGTAATTTTTTTTTAGTACATCGAGGTGGATTATGTTAGGTAAATCAAGCGTTGAATACAGCTCTTTCTGCCCAACAACATTTCGAGGTATGTTTGTGCTCCTACTTTAGGGAAATTAAGAATTATTTTCAAAATCTGTTCAGCGCATAATTAGCTGAACTTTCTTGTCTTAATTTGTTTAAAAAAAAAATACAAAGTTGCGCAAATAACTCACCGCGAGTGAATTTTGCGAGACTGCAGCCTTAATGGCTTCAATTTTGTTAGAATCCGTGTGCAAGCCCTCCTTATCAATTTTATACCCTAAATAGGTTACACAATCCTTAAAAAATTGGCATTTACTGAAATTTATTCTTAATCCATTTTGTTTTAACCTGTCCAACACTGCCCTCAAATTTGCTAAATGAGTAGTTTTATCCTTTCCCGTAACACATAATCATCTGCAAATACAGCCGTTGATGGCAAGCCACTCAATGTTTCCTCCATAATTTTCTAAAAGTTTTCAGGAATACATTTTATTCCAAAAGGTACTCTTTTGTAAATAAAAGTTCCGACATGAGTGGTAATCGCTGTCAGCGGCTGTGATTTTTTATCTAATAAACATTGTTGGAATGCATCAGATAAATCAAGTTTTGTGTACTGTTCGCCGCTCCCCAAGGTCGCAAAAAGTTCTAATGGTTCAATCCGCGGTAATGGATAATGAAAATCTTTTAGAATCGGATTAATTGTTATTTTATAATCTCCACATATTAACACATATAACCGGTACAATAGGCGTACCATATTCTGACCTTTCGACCTTGTAAACAACTCCTTCTTGTTATAACCGTTTGAGTTCGCTTTCGACTCGCGGGCGCAGTGCCAGTGGCAGCGGCCGCGCCTTCACAAATACGGGGGGTTTCAACCTTAAGGTGCAGCGATATAGGTGACTTGAATGTGCCTAACCCTCCTGCAAACACTTCAGGGAATTCTTCTCTCAAAGCTTTTGCTACCGAGTCCGAATCGTTAATATTGTGACATTCTACAATTCCAATTTTCAATTGCTTAATCCACGTACGGCCCATTAAAGGTGGACCGCCGTTTCCAATAATAAATAACTTAAGCATTGCTGATTTGGAACCACAAACAACCATTACCACAATATAACCAATGGTCTCGATAACATCGCCCGTATAAGATCTCAGACATAATAACTGTTTGAATTGGTACTTGCTTTAAGTGATTATCATAAAAACGCTTCGAAATTGCTGATATTTTACTGCCCTCAATTTCAAATTTACACAGCACCTTTTCTACTACTAAATTCGCATAGTACGGTCCGTCACCGTCATTACTTGTAACCAAGTTAAAAAAATTACAGTCATCATCCGAGTCCGAATCATTTAAAAAGTACTGACCTTTGGTCTCCTTTTCACTCTTATGTTCACTTTTACCTTGGCACATTACTTTTAAATGGCCCTTCTGACCGCACGCATCACATGTATAATTTTTAAAACGACACTTGCCGGCTACGTGGCCGGTCTTACCGCAACGCGCACAAAGACGACGCTGTGACGTCGTAGGCGCAGGAGCCGCGCCGCTCCGCGCGCGCGCTCCGCAGCTGCCGAACCGGTGCAGGCCGCCTTCGCCGGTCGCCGCCGCCGCTGCGCCAGCCCCGCCAACGCTCGCGCCGCCCGATGCGCATGCCGTGCTCGCATGTCGCTCAGCTGCCTCGAGCGCCGTGGCCAACTCCACAGCCCTTTTGTAGTTTATACTCTTTTCGGCAAACAATCTAGACCGCATCTCTTCGCTGTATAAACCCGACCCGAATTGATCGCGAAGGTTTTCTTCCAGAGAACTACCGAAGTTGCAGGTTTTAGCTAAGTGTCTTAACACGTTCACTGCGGATCACCCAAAATCGGCCCGACACGGTGCATAGCGCTGGTGCGAACGATCAAAACTATAACTTTCTCGCTGGTGCGGAACGATTATCTTCGGTATTTGTAGGAGTTCGACAGAGACAAATATAAATTTCGGCTTGTGGTTACAAATGTAGATATTTGGCATTAAAACATCGTGGCGGGCCCTTTTCGACCGCCATCGCACTGACGGTGAAAAACACCCGCTCCGTGCGGCGGCAGGCCTATTGTGGTATATGACCGCCGCCGACCTGTTGCCGCACGGAGCGCGCGCGCAAGTGTCGAGCCGCCAGTTAGTGTTGGGATCTCTAGACTAAAAGACGGTACGTGTGTTCAAGTATGGCGCAACGTACATATAAAAGAAAAATTACGCTGACCGATGGTTTGGATTAAAATCCACAAGCATTTCCACCTGCAAAAATAAAAGAAATGCCATCGACCAACAAGATTTCTATTTTAGAAAACAAGTTGATTTATCCCGCAAATAATGTCTCTTAGGATTACAATGACAGTGACAGTGAAGAAATTTTTCCAAGGATAAAAAACAAAGTTTGCGAAACCCCATTAGACACAAAACGTCATGCTCCAAAACCAAATACAATCGGTAAGTTTTGTTTACACACATCAAAATATTTGAAAATGTACGTATAACAACATAAAAGCTTGCAAAAAAAAAGTGTACCACGTACCGAAGCCGTACCGTAAAAGAAAGTTAAAAAAATTTAAACATTTTGCAACAAATGCAATCAATTTATTTGCGTGCAGTCTACAAAGAAAGACACCTACCAAATTAGTTCACATGTAATTTACTAAATACACACTTTTTTATTTCTTCAAATCAAAAAAATCAAATCTAATCATTTTATTGTGGGCATAGGTTATACAGACAGATGTTAGGTAAATTATAGATCCATTATGTCCTAATTATTATTCTGTTTTATTTTCGATAACCCTATATTTTTGTTTTTCCCATCACTATAAAAAAGTACTTTCTAGTGCGGTATCGGTCGTTATCGGCCTGCCACTTTCCTTGCTTGATTTCTCATTTCCTGGTTGGCAGATCGCGGGGCGAAACAAACGTAAAGAAACTGGGTTCAGGATCATTTTACCAGTATAAAAAAAACAGTGTACGCCATGTAGTCGCAAAGTTATAGCGCTTTAATCCAACCTAGTAGTGTCAGGTCGAAAAGGACTGATATGCACTGTAAAAAAGGTCGATGGATGTTCATTTCGACCGCCACCGCACCAGATGAAAGTTTATGTTTTTTTTGCCGCAGCCAAGGTGTTAAACCATGTAGGTAAACACGAATACTTTCTCCCTGCTGTTGCGTCCGCTGCCGAAAAATGTGTCGCTCCGCAATTTCAGATCTCTCCGGCTCGAAATGATTTTTAACGAGTGTAACTAATTCTTCGAACTTCTTAGTCTCCGGTTCCGCGGGTGAACACAAATCACAAATAAGATTATAGCACTCGGAACCCACTAATGTCAGAAGTGTAGCTACTATTAGTTTGTCATCGATACTATTTAACAATATAAACTGTTTTACGCGACGAATGTAACCGTCCCAATTTTGCCCTTCGATATTAAAAGGATCTATCTTCCCAATCGGCATTATGGCAAACAGAATTCAACGTAAGTACCGAACTTTCTAGACCGACTGCGCCAATGTTATGTACACGTCAATAAAAGGCAGAGATCTGGTAACGACTGGTTTATTAAAAACTAGGATCAACCCTCATACATTAATTATCGAAATACCGACATAGCACTTAGTGTACTACTTAACTTATTAATTCACAAGTTTCTTATGATTTAAGTTTTACATCATCTTACAAGCTAATATTATTCTAACACAATCAAACATGCCACAGAACTGCTCATTCAGTCGCTTGGTTCCCAGCGAGTCACTGTGATCGAATACGAGTATGATACGATGTTCTGGTGTATGCAACCATTGCTGTCTTTTACGTCATAAGACCTGTAATTATTGTTACTAACTACTGATCCCTTACTCCATTTATTTATTTGTGGATCTTTCTTAAACCAAATATTTTGTTCAATTTCAAAGTTGTTTTTTATTCTAGCTGTCCTATTATAATTCCTTTCATTTCTATTTCTACTTTTCGCAAACTCTGATTCTACATTATTATTTAATTTTGGTGTCATTATTATTAAATGTTGATAGGTTGTTGGTAATTTAGTTTTTAAATTTCTGTTCATCATCAACTATGATGGTGAAAATTGCGTACCTGATACTGGTGATGCTCTATACTGTAGGAGAGCTATGCTCAAATCTGTTTTATCTTCGTAATATTTAGTAAGCATTTTCTTTGCTATTTGCACTCCCCGTTCTGCCATACCATTTGACTGTACCTTGGGCTGGAATAACTGAATGTAAAACCCCATTCCTGTGCAAATTTTTTACACTGTAATGTAATGAGTCAAAAGATACATGATCTGTTACTACTTCTGATGGTATGCCAAAACATGAAAATATATCTTTTAGTGTATTTGTAATTGCAATAGCAGACTTACTGGTTAAGTGTTTTATCTCTAACCATTTTTACATGTAATCATAAATAACTAGATAACTTTTTTTTTGTACTCCATAATATCTACCCTTATCTTCGAAAATAGTAATGCTGGTACACACGGCTACATTAAGTCCTTACCCCCCCAAAAGACATGTGGGTTCAAATCCCTGATAGGCCCAAGTTGGTTTTTGTATTTTGCAAAAACATGTTATTATAATTAATGTATTGTTTTAGTGAATAAATAAGTATTTTCTGTTTTAAATATTGTTTTTATTCAATAAAAAGTTAATACTTTTATTAATGCATATAATGACAAGCAATAATAAGGTTAACATTTACGACATCATATACATCGTTTAAGTAGTCCGAAAGTTTCAAGACCGCTTGCCGTGCATAATAGTGGAGGTTCGAATCCTACGCACAACATGTGTTTTCTATCGTGTAGTATGAATTTTTTTAATATACAATATTTTTCTATTTTATTTTAGTAATATAGAAAGAATTTAAAAATCAATAAAAATAAGTAATATTTATTATTGCTATTATTTAACAAAATTTTGATCTTATTTTACAAAAAAATAAATATATTGTAAAGATAATAATTTATATTATCTTTACAATCTTTTTATTTATATTTTCTTTTATACATTTTTTTTCTTTTTGAAAAAGTTCTGTTTGTTTTTTTTTTTATTGGAAAAGATTTGATGTATACAGTTATCATTAGCCATTACATATTTTGCCAACTGACACAAACGAGTCCCTAGACAACGTTGTAGTTAAAATTTGAGGGTATGGATTAATTTTATAAAGAAAACGTAAGTAAGTAAAATTAATGGATACCCTCAAATGATAACATCTATCGATTAGACAGAGACCTAAAGATAAACTACTTGGACGATAGTGGATAACAATTTCATCGCAACTATCATGGGCTCGCTAGCTAGTGTGTCAAACTGCCGGTATGAGTATGACGACATTCGGTAACGCGATGGTTCGAATCCAAGTCGAACTAGTAAACTCTTTTTGAGTATTCTTTAGATTATTCGTAACGAATTCGATATTGTAGCAGTGTAATATTTTAAAACTTGAGGGGTTAGCACATAATGACGCCTACTGTACTTCATGAGATGATAGTGGTTCTTTTACATTATTATTTTGGTAGGTTTGACAAACAAAGCATTTTCTTACAAATTCTTCTATGTGATTATTTATCAATTGAAGGTCAATAAAACAATTTTCTTGCTGTTTGTTTCATTTTAATTATTCCCAAATGACCTTCATGTAATTTTAAACCGAACATTGTTTTCTTTTGCTCTCTCTCAAAAACCCTTTTTAATATCTGATCATGATCAGCTTCATTCACCCCACAAACAAGCAAGTCATCACAATAAATTATAACTCCTGGTATATCTCCAAATATTGTTTCACTGTATTTTTGAAAAATCTCCGGTGCTACTGATAACCCAAATGGCAATCTTAGAAATTTGTAACAACCAAAAGGACTACTGAAGGTGCACAAGTCTGTTGATTCTTCTGCTAATTTTATATTATAAAACCCATCTGACAAGTCTACTACAGAAAATACTGTTTTATTACTCAATTTTGTAATAATTTCTTCTAAAGTTGGAATAAGGTGATATTCTCAATTTTATTGTGGGCATAGGTTATACAGACAGATGTTAGGTAAATTACAGATCCATTATGTCCTGCCTAATAGGCATACAATAATAAATTATGTCAACATGCAACATATCAAAAATTTCATCGTTCATCACATTAAAGCAAATCTTACAAAATAAGAATAAGGTGACAGATTATAGTAGGTACTAATTATAAATTAAAAATAATCATACCGTAATTATTTTTATAAATTTTCGGTTTTAAACAAATTTATTAATAAAAGGAGATTTTCTGGTATAAAATATTTTATGATACTGGTAACAATGCAGGAGATCCAAACATTTTCAGATTTTTTAATCTGCAACAACACTAATATTACAACTCTCATAAATAGATTCATATTGTAAGTAGCATATCTAGCCACATTTTGGACGAAAACGGCTGTAAACTGTTTCGATTGGAAATCGATTTTGGGACGCCTACGTCTAGCACTGGGCTTAAAAGGGCTGATTATGACTATCATATACCGTGTCTCCGACACTCTACAAAAAATATTGTTTGGCAACGGTATTTTGTTTGCATAGTTCTTATAATTAATTCACTTTAATTTTATCGATGATTATTTACAAAAACATTTAATGATAAAATGTTTTGTACCACTGTCCTGTCATTTTGACAGTGACATTTCTTGACATTACTTTGTTTACATAAATTATCTGAATTCGAGACTTTGGGTATAAGTCAAAATAGTTTATTTATTGTAGGAGTTCTTTCACCTGCGGGAAAAAGAACATTTAAAGAATACACCATAAAAAATCTTTTTATCTCCACTTTCATCCATAATTCCCGTGATTTTGGTTTGGCGGGAAATCTGAAAGTTTTTAACACTTTAATACCTACTACAAATACAATATTTTAAACTATAAATAGATACTAAAAGGTAAAGATGTAATATTACGTCCAGTGAAAAGTGGAACAAATTTGCTGCCAGCGCTATACATTATGTACACTCTAATAAAGCATTCATCTGAAATGATTGATAAAGGTAATTTATTTTATTGGCGTACAATTTTCCCCTGAAATGGGGAAGTATTCGAGTAAAAAGTAGGCAGCACTGAGCTTGGAGGTTATGTAAAGAATAATAAATAATAAAAACATAATTCAGCTCACATTTTATCTTGAAACAGCTGTATATTTATTTTAAGAGTTTAAAAACCATATTAGTTCAAAACTTTCACTGTCTTTCACCGAATAAACTAAAATATTTAGCTACTTACGAATGAAAGGGCAATCCGGCAATTTTCTTCTCACTATAGTTTTTGCAACCAAAAACACTGCACCTTACCATTTTGCAGCAATAGCTAAAGTCAATCCTCAACAAAAAACACAAAATAATTAGTATTTTTCGAAATAACAAATTAAATAACTTAAAATTTCGTCGCAACCACTTTTCGAACGCGTATCAAACGTCAAACTTTGTTTAGCAACTGAAGTGCTGTCCTTGAAAAACGCGACACGCGATAAGGGACAGAAAATGTTAGGCTCTGTCTCTTTTCTTTACAAGCATCTTGTATATATTTTTCTTTTTCTTGTGTAAGTAAGATAGAAGATGACCAGCGGTCTATCGTTTTCTCTGTCTACGACGTCTGTACTCTGTGGTCGTGTGGCGGTGTGGCGCGAATGCGCGATGCTTATTCTAAACATTCATCAAGGTTATACTTGCGTAAAGTAATGGATTCAATGAGAAAACGGTTTAGTCTTAGAAGAATCTTATACAGAATTACTGAGAAATTAGTGTAGATTTCGTATTGAGTGTTAGTTTATCGAAAAGTGATAAATACGAGTATGTCAGTGAAAAAGTAACGAAAGTTTTGTAATGCACAAATTTTAGTCATATGGCCGCCATGTTTAGTTATGTTTTTATGATAAATATTCTTGGATACTGTTTGAAATACACGTAAGTAGCTAGCTTATTTATCTATGAACATAATTTGGCTAATAGCTACTGATATTATAGCGTATTATTATCGTAATCGTATTTCCAAGAGTAAAATTCGGCAAACAAATACCTACAAAAACACAATAAAATGGATATAGTATATTATCCATAAGAGATAGACATATGCCATTGCGGATTTTTCTAAAGACCTTTATAAGATACACAATTCTACCATACATTATTTTGTTATATCTCAAAGGGTTTAGACAGCGTTTTCGTTGAAAGCTCCCAGACGGCTTATTTTTTTCCGACACTTCCAACAAATATCGTTAATTTATACAAAAATGTATACAAAAACTTAACAAATTATATACTAAACCCTTCCTCGAGAACCACGCTATCCATTGGTGAAAACAACATGAGAATCGGTGCAGTAGTTTTTGAGTTTGTCGCGAACAGACAGACAGACGCGGCGGAGGACTTTGTTTTATAATATGTAGTGATTTTTAAAGTGTGTGACCAATCCTGATATTGTTGATAGTTCCCGTTTCTAATACTGTCACATACTTTAACTAGTCATAAGTCATGTACCATATTATTCTCACTATGATTTTGTGTAGCTCTATCAGTTGGAATACTGTCTTCCGAATCACAATTGATTGGTTTGTTCGAGCAACATTTAGCAATGTGATTCATTTTATTACAATTTTTACAAGTTTTACCATAGGCTGGACAGTTTCTAGAGCCATGTTTTGTATCACACTTAAGACAATGGTAAAATTGCTTACTATATTCTTTTTGATAATTTCTTTGAAAATGTCCACTTTTATTTCTATTAAAATTATTATACTTAGCTTTAGTTTGTGTGTTGTTTTGTTGTTGCTGCTTTTGAATGACGTTGACCGACGGTGTAACCTCAGTGTCCTTCTGCAGGATCGTGACATGCTCTTTGGACAGCTCAGCAGCTCTGCATATGGTGAGCGCCTTGTCAAGTGTGAGATCCCCTACTTCAAGTAATTTTCGTTAAAGTTTCTTGTTAAACACCCCCATGACGATCCTATCTCTGAGCTTTCGGTCCTCCAAGTTCGAGAAGTTGCAGTTTTTGCAAATTTTTCTTAAATCAGCGTAAAAACTATCAAAAATTTCTAACTCTTCCTGTTGTCTTCTATGAAAGTTGACAGTATTGATCAACTCATTTTGTTTCGGCTCGAAGTATTCATCAAATTGTGCGATTACTGTGTCATATTTAACTGTTGTAGAATTGGTTCTTTCGCTTCTTCTTGTTCTTCGTTTTCTATATATATATATATATACGCTCGTTGGCGTCGTGCGCGTGGGAACTTTTTCTTTTCTTGTTTTATTATTTTTCTTTGATTGTTTCTTGGTTCTTAAACCGGCTGCGCCATGTAATGTTTTTTATTAAAAGATCTTGTGAGGTATCTGGTTGTTTAATAATAATGCTTTCTTAATTTTATGGTTACAACAAGTGACTCTCTGATGGGTCGTCTCCGGCAAAAGGGATGATGTTGCTAGCTCCTATTTAGTGTTGGCAGCTCTTAACTAGTGTTGGCATTACAGTGTGAATTGAGAGAGGGCGTCTGGGGGTGTGTGTAAGTGTGTGTAGTCCATGAGTAGTTAAAGATTTGGAAATATGCGTATGATCTGTGTGAATTTAGTAAGTATCAATCCAACAGGGTAATGCTATCGTCATCATTGTGCTATATGCAGTAGAAGTTCAGTCTTTTCATAATTTAGTTTTTGTAGATATTAAGACACCTTGTTTTTGGATTGAATTTTTGTAAGTGGGTATATATTTATCGCTTTGTTTAATCTATTGTAAAGAAGAAGAAGAAGTTTTATTGTCTTATTTTTTATTTTAAGAAATTTTGCTAGTTACATTGTATTATTCATTCAATAAATACGTCATTCTTTAAGCTGTTTTACAGAGGATGTAGGTATATGACGTGTTTTTATAAATTATGTTTGTATTAATATTTGGATTACATTATACAATGTTAAGTCAAACTGGTCTCCCAAAATTGACACATGTCTAAAATTTTAAATTATTTTTATTATTTTATTTATATGTCAAACTTTTTTAAATAAAACTGTTGTAGTTAATTGTTCGAATCATATTCATATATTATGTTAAGCCAAATTGGTCCAACGAAAATGCCACTTAATCCGAAAAAAAAAAAAAATACATATTAACTTTTTTATTTAAAACGACCCTGAGGCCGTGATACTAGGTATGCTAAAAATCCAAAATAATTCAATGATTAACCCCCTAAAAGGGAATTAGGGCCTATTGTATGATAGCAGAGTTATCGTATTTTTTTATGTTGTCTCCATACATTTTTAAAGAAAAAATTCTCATATTTCCGTTTACGTACCCATTTCAAAAAGAATATTTTTAAGGCAAGTAATTACTCTCTTCTAGCATTCCATGTGAAAAAAAATTACACTTAAAAAAAAATATTTGAATGTTTATGAAACGCTGATTTCAGCCAACAGTGAGGCGCAGCGCGACGGCGCGCCGCGGCGGCGCGGTCTGTGAAGCGGAACGCAGTAGTAGGTACCTATCCGCTGTGCGCTCGCTCATTGATATTATTGCACAAACCACCACACACATTAAGCACCACATGGCTTTTCTTTGTTTATACTGTCGATTTGAAAAGGTTGTCTGTTTTTTATATTGCATGCTTTTTGCTCTTTTAAACGTTGGAGATATTGCTTTAAATACTGTAGTACACTGTACAAAAATTACTTACACATTATTATTTATATTAATCCATTGTCAGATAATTCGGCTAGAAATATAAATGGTAAACTAATATATCATACATACTCATACCAAAACCTTCTACACAATCTCTCAACCACAAAATATGTTGCTAGAATTAAAAAAAAAAAAATGATTTGTTTACTACAATAATCCACACAAAACCAATTAAGACATAAGAACGTGAAAAGTAGCAACGACTCGCTTGCTTTATTGTTACTTTTGTGATTTCGCACGATTTCACCACACATTTACCGATTTTCTTTCCCGCGTCACTCGCTTGCCGTTCCGACGTACCATACGTCAATGAATGATGTAATTAAAGCCCAAATAACGCCTGAGGGCGTAAATAAATGTTCGAATGGGTATGGGTGTAAGTTGTGGTGTGGTGGTACGTGCCTGCAGGATGCCGGGCGGCGGGAAGCCATTCTGCATGAGCGCAGCGAGCCCCCAGGCCGTGATGTGCTCCTCGGGGCGCAGCTCGTCGTCCAGGTCGCGTTCGGCCGCCGGGAACTCCACGCCCACTACGCCCACGCCCACGCTGGTCTCCTCGCCGTACAGCTTCTTGGTGATCTCCTTGAACATGTCCTCGCAGTCCATCGTCAGCGATGCCACGCTGCCCACTCCCGCCCCACCTTCCATTGTTCTGTAAAGCACTACTCACATTTTAGTCCATCACGTTTGACGATTACGACTTTCTCATTATAAAATGAGTACTAACTAATATTATGTAATGTTAATATTATTAATATTGAATTACAACTAAGACAATATACAGGGTGGATTTTTGAGACGGGGTAGTACAGGTAGGTTAGGTATCTTAACTGTTATAGTTCCAGAAAAAAAACCTGCCACGTGCGTGTCGCACCACGCACAATGAAGGGTTCCGTAGTTGGAACGAATTTAGCCCAAGAACAAACTTAACATTGTTTAAATACATGTTCTGCCATACATCGATATACGTGACGGACAATTCTCCAAGTGCAAATGTAAGTAGGTTGATTATTACTCGTTATCTTGTAAAGCTATATCCAAAATCATCCATTTAGCTGGCACACTTGACTCTAATAGAAATTAACATTTTAACCCTTCATATTACCGTGACCGTGTGACCGCGTGGACCGTGAGCCCACGCGAGACAATGATTTTTTAATTATGTCTGTAATTACTGCATATAAGAGGTTAAAGCTTAATATTCCGCAAACGGATCCCTGAATCGAAAACTTTTTCTCGGATCTTTTTTCTCGGTGTCTTTGGATCGGTATTTTAGTTTTTTTGCCACCGACTTTCGAAATTAAAGTTATTTTTCAATTTGTAGTGTTTTTTTTTAAGTCGGTTTACTTTTTTGTGAAAAAGTTTTTATTTTTCACTTTTTAGTTATTGTACCTACCCCACACCAATTCATCTTCCACTACTTGCGATGTTAAACAACAGTGACAGGAAGCATTATAAAATCATCAAGATAGACAAAGTGGAATAAATTCGTATTATCGAAGTTAACTTAAAAACTGCCTATTCAAAGTTTATAAAATTTATATCGGCCCAACGCGCAAGCTTCTATCAAAGAAGAATTTTCAAAATATGTACACAATTGACGGAGAAATCGGTGAAATAACTATAAAAATTTAAGATTTTCCTCGACTTCTATGGGATCCCCATATCAGATTCTGACTTGGTGACAATGGGACCACCTCAAAGTTTACCCATAAAAAATCGGTCCACAATTGACGGAGAAATCGGTAAACATACATAAAAAAAATATATATACAGTGGAACATAGAACCTCCTCCTTTTTTGAAGTCGGTTAAAAAATAGTGTTCACAAACGCGCAATATTTTTGAACATTTTGAACATTTTTTCATTGTTTGGAATTAAATGTTAGTTGGTCGACTATTACTCGGTAACTTGTAAAGCTTACTATATTCCATTTATTATAACACTAGTTTCTGCCCGCGACTTCGTTCGCGTAGAAGTCGTAACACGACATAATACTCGTATACTAAAATATCAGCCACATTTTAATAAAACTTCCTTGAATACTACGTTTGTAGTTTTGGTCACAGCAGTCAAAATATACAGAGAGCCTACCATCTAAGAATGGCATAGCCTCCCTGGACTGTCTGCAGGTCGGTGTCGAGGTTCACCAGCTCTTTTATAGTGAATTATTGAAGGCCTGTGTTTCTGGATATACACTAATGGCACAACACTGATACCTACATTGAATGTTTCTCATTGTCATTCTTACAGATTATTCCTGGCGAACAGCTATCACTAATATAATATAACAGTACATTGTAATTGTTAACACTCGGGAAGTCAAGTATAAGTCCCCTCTTTGAGGAGTGGCTAGAGAGGCGCCACGGCGTCCTTACCTTTCGCCTGACGCAGGTCCTCACCGGACACGGTTGTTTCGGGAGGTTTCTGTTTAGGACAACGCGGGAGGAAATGCCTGGGTGTTATCACTGTGTGGATCGCCCGAAGGACACAGTAGAGCATACTGTGAAGGCCTGCCCGGCTTGGGTAGAGCACCGCCGTGTCCTCACGGAGGCGATCGGTGGCGACGATCTCTCGCGTCCGGTCCTGGTTCAGGCCATATACATCTGTTCTAATTGTGATGACGCCTGTGCATTCAAAGAGCACATGCGCGACGGTTTCCTCAGCCTCCATGCAAGCTCTGCACAGAGGATTGTCTGATATGTCTATTGTGTGGAATTGTTTGTTTAGCGTGCAGTGTCCCGTAATGGTCCATGGTACAGAGCGAGAGTGCATGGGAGGCCGTCACCTCCTGCTGCGAAGCAGTAATGCATGCGAAGGAGGAGGCGGAACGCGGAATGGTATTTTTTTTTGTCAAAAGTCGTAAACGATGCGGCCTAAAAAAATGTTTGAGAATGTGCAAATAGCGCTCTTTCATACGATACCCCACATGCCCTAGGTAGCCCGACTTCGAGTTTTAAAACCCCCGTTAAATCCTAGATGCAAAAAAAAAATCTTCCTTATTTGCAAAATAGTTGGGCAAACGTCATCTAAAACTAATCCAAATTTCAATTTGATAGCTTTAGTAGTTCTTGAGATATCCAGCTGTGACAGACAGACGGACAGATGACTGAGTTGCACCATAAG
Organism: Dryobota labecula; assembly: GCA_947523025.1. Classification (NCBI taxonomy): domain Eukaryota; kingdom Metazoa; phylum Arthropoda; class Insecta; order Lepidoptera; family Noctuidae; genus Dryobota; species Dryobota labecula. Next base: position 26,127,687 of record OX383297.1, read on the forward strand.
GGTTTCTTTTTACCATTTTGGTACGGAAGCCTAAAAAGAAGCACAAAAAATATCAATTCTTTGAAATCGAAATCAGATTTGCATTGCTTTGTTGAAAGTTGACTGAAATAGCGTAATATGTCATAATTGACTGCTTAGATGCATAAGGTTCGATAATCATTTAAAATATTAAATCTGTAACTATCTGCTCTATTCGTTTCCTATTCAACCCAGCGAAGTAGTATTGGATTAATTCGACTGTTGTCATCTCAGTATCATTCCTACGAACTGTACTATGGATTTTTTTTTTTTCGATTTCTGACTTTTCTAGTACTCAAACCTCAGTTGGTCCCTTAGAGTTTTTTGATCCTCGTAAGAAACAGGATCGATTGGCATCAAACAACTTTTATGTGAAAATTGCACATTTTCTTGCCGACTGTATTTTTTTTTCAAAATCTATGAACGCAGATCAATTTTTTTCTAAAAGTTAAGGATAGTCTTTTAAGACCATTTTCTTGTAGCGACCACGGTTAAGGTACCTGCCCTTATGGACCCATCTCAAAACATAATGCAATACTGCTCATCCCCCATAGCAAATAGCGTGATAATTTATACGTAGTAATTTGACCAGACCTATAGGGAATATCTATGCAAAATTTGAACAAAATCTGTCTGGTAGTTTTTGCGTTTAGCTGGAACATACATTCAGACAAACCGACAAACAAACAAACAGACAAAAATTCTAAAAACTATATTTTCGGCATCAGAATCGTTCCCCTTGTGGCAATTACTTTTTTTCAAAAATATTCAATGTACAGTTTTAACTTCGCTACGATTTTATTATATGTATAGATTAAACAAATAAGTGTTCTCACCCTTTCGTTATTTCGATGTAAACGTTTAATAAACTCCGTTATTTCACGATAAATACAAAGCACTGTAATCTATTTACCATTTACATAAAAAAAAATAACTCTAAAGTGCAGTAATTTCAACAATATTTCACAATAACTGTCGTTATTTAACCGTTATTTGTCTAATGCTATGGTAAATGGAGTATAGTTTAGCTGTGCTAGTTTTTCTTTTAACTTCGTTATAAACACTACTGCTATGAATTTTTTCACGTATCCGAATACAACCATTTAGCTGGCAGGGGGGGGGGGGAAGACTCATGACTATCAAAAATTAGCACTTTAAAGGTTTATATTACGCAAACGGATTCCTGAATCGAAAAATAGTTTTCACAAACCTGTATACAATATTTTTAAACGGCCTATCCAACGATACCCCACACGAAGGGATAGACGAGAAATTGCGGGGCAGTCTTTGGGGATTGCCGATAGAAGTGATAAAGTAACTAAGCGTTCGGTGACGATGACGCGAGTTCCATGGTTTTTGTTCACCCAAAAAGTACACATTTATTTATTTATTTATAGTTAACTAACACGGTACAATACCAATTACATTAATTAACATAGAAAATCAAACAATTGTGTCATAAACAATTATTCGCTACTTAGGTACTAACATGGAACAGTGGACACTCTCGGATACTGTTTCTCACAGAACATCAGACATACGCGTTTAATTTTATTCCATTCGTCCGCAAAAACATCACATTCAGGGTTGGCCATCAGGAGGGCATTGAGCATCCTTATAGTACGACAGACAGGCGATTCAGTTCTGGCGACCGTTCTGCAAGGCAGTTGCGCGAACAGATTGTGTCGGCGACTTTGGCGGTGACCGATGTATTTGTCGGGCACAAATAGTCGACAGAAAAGGTCATGGAGCTCAGGGCAGTCGATACGACCGTTAAGGGTCTTTCTTACAGGCTATCGTTAGCTGATCAAGGCGTCTTCTAACCTCCAACGAGTTGAAACCCAAAGTCCCTAGGATATAGTTAGTGGGGTACATGTAAGGGTAGAAATTGAAAGTTCTGTTAAAAAGAAATCTAAGAAACGTTTTCTGCACTTTCTCGAGAATTAGTGTTTGGGCCGCGGTATAGGGATGCCAGACACAACTACTAGTCTCCAGCTTACTACGAACTAGAGTGGTGTACAGTAATATAATGACACGCAGGTTGTGAAAATCACGAGCATTTCGCAAAACAAATCCTAAGCGTCTAAAAGATTCTTTCGCAAAGGTGGAAATGTGATCTCTGAAAGTCAGACAGCGGTCGAAGGTCACTCCCAGGTCCTTTACGTTGGTGGCTCGAGTTATTTTTTCCCCACCTAAGCTGTAGACAAAATAGATTGGTCGTAATCCTCGACCGAAAGTCATGACGAAGCACTTATTTGTGTTAAGGAACAGCTTATTTATAATGCTCCACTCGTATATAGCGTCAATATCTCTTTGCAGGAGCTTGCAATCCTCGTCCGTTCTGATGTGAGCAACTAGTTTTAGGTGGTCAGCGTATAGCACGCATTTTGCAAACTTTACCTTATTGACGAGGTCATTGATCATGATAAGGAATAAAAGCGGCCCCAACACAGATCCCTGACTCACGGCAGAGCGAGTGTTATAAGGCTTAGACTCGAAGCAGCCATGTCTGACGAATTGTTTGCGATCCCGTAGATAATCAGAAAAAATTCAAGATAACTGGCCGAGAATCCCATGGCCCCTAAATTAGACAGGAGTATATCGTTATCGACTTTGTCGAACGCTTTCCGAAAGTCAAAATAGAGGGCATCGACTTGCCTACCGATGTCTAAACCGCTAGATAGATAGACATATATACACAGTATACATATAGCTCATAGAAAGCGTTCGGTGACGATGACGCGAGTTCCATGGTTTTTGTTCACCCAAAAAGTACACATATATATACACAGTATACATATAGCTCATGGAAAGCGTTCGGTGACGATGACGCGAGTTCCATGGTTTTTGTTCACCCAAAAAGTACACATATATATACACAGTATACACATAGCTCATAGAAAGCGTTCGGTGACGATGACGCGAGTTCCATGGTTTTTGTTCACCCAAAAAGTACACATATATATATACACAGTATACATATAGCTCATGGAAAGCGTTCGGTGACGATGACGCGAGTTCCATGGTTTTTGTTCACCCAAAAATTGCTCAACGTGTCTAAAGAAGTTTTCACTTCAAAAATATCATCCCCACTTTACGTGTACAGGAGGTACCCTAAATAAATTTATTTTTCAAGATTTTATTTTACCACTTTGTCGGCTTGATTAATATGTATACCCATGCCAAATTACAGTTTTCAAGTATTAAAAGTCTCTGAGCTAAGCCGCGGACAGACAGACAGACAGACGGACATGTCGAAACTATAAGGGTTCCTTGTTGACTACGGAACCCTAAAAACGATCTTAGAAGACTGTCCTTATTTTTCTGAGAAATGTTGATCCCCATTCACAGATTTTGATAAAGTTGTCAAGTAAGCAAGAAAATTGGCAATTTTTATACTTAAAAAAAAAAAAAAATAACCTTTATTTCGGACACAAAATATCCATAAAGTGTTAGTAACATACAAAAAATAACTTATTGCCTAGTGTTAGTCAAAATCAACCTCCACACAAACTGCTGTATAATCGGAGAGCCAAAGCTCTCGGATACAGTTTTCAGGATGCTGTTTCGACTGCCCCTCACTCTCCTCAGTAGCGACGCAGTTTTTTTGCATATAATTGCATAGAAGCCGTCGGTGCGGGCTTGCGTAAACATCTCCGACGCGCTACAGTAACGAGGCAGCCTCAACAACATCCTGAAAGCATTGTTACACAGTTTATATTTTTGCGGCTATCATCGTTCTACTTGTTGTACTTGTCTTGTGTTACTGTTCCGTAATTCACTTTTTTTTAAATTATTATTTTTGTTATGTTATATTGGACGCGCAGGACATCCAGCGATCTCTTAGTATAATTGACCCATATGTTATGTTATGTTTATTATTTTCATTGTTCACTAGTTGTTTACTTCTTAAATATTTGTAAAAGGTTTAGTACCACTGCTCTGCTTTATTCTTCGTCACCTCGCTTTTGTATTCGCAAATGGGCCTTTTGTGTTGCTTATCGCGCTGTTCAATTCATTAGAACATTGCAATGTATGCTTATCTCGCTCGCACTCATTATTGAACCTACTTATTGCCTGCCTCTTCGCACAGCTATGTGTGAAGAGGTTGCTAATTACCGCATATTTTTTATAATTTTTGAGTTTAATGTTTATCTGACTACTTTTAAAATGATTTTACTGATTCTTATTAATGTGCTTCGTAATGGTTACATTTGGTTAGTTAATGGCGACATTGCGGTTGCTGTTATTATGATTTATTTATGGTTATATGTATATTGTTTAGTTGTTAATTTCGTTGCTATATCTTATTTAATTTACCAATGACTTCGAATGATAACAAAGCCCTGCGTGTCTATTACCAAAATGTTCGTGGCCTCCGTACCAAGACCGAAAATTTCTATCGACAATTGTGCTTATCTGAGTTTGATGTTGTTGTGTTAACCGAAACTTGGTTAGTTGATGGTATCACTGATACTGAAGTATATGGTGTGGCGTCGCGATCGGGATTACTGTCTCACGGGTCAGACCCGCGGTGGTGGTGTATTGATAGCCGTCCGCAAATGTATCTCTGCAATTCCGCAACCCTTATTTCACTCATCAGCTGAGGACTTGTGGGTGACATTTAATTTACGACAGCCTAATAATAAAAACTACCTGAAGTTACACGTCTGTGCTATTTATCTATGTAAACAAAACCAAGGTTATTCTTTCACTGATCAACTAACAAATTTCTTAAGTAACTTGAATAAATCGGTGCTGAGCAATCCAAATGACAAGTACTTAATTGTTGGTGATTTTAACTTGAGTGGGATCTTGTGGCAACTTGATAATAACGTGTTGGCTCCTTCAAGCATATGCGGTGGAGATGGGTTAATGCTTACGGATGATTTGCGAGTGTTAGGGCTTAATCAATACAATGCAATACGGAATGAATATGGTAAAACTTTGGATTTGGTTTTGTGCAATGATTTTGTTTCAGTATGTGAATGTCTAACGCCGCTGTCTCCCGTTGATAAATATCACCCACCACTTTGTGTTGACGTGAATTTTGCGGAATATCAGTACTTAAAGCCCGCGCCTTATACCCGGTACTTGTTTAATAAGGCAGACTTTGCGGCCATCAATAGAGAAATATCAGCAATTGATTGGCAGAATATTTTTGTTGACGGATCCCTTAATGACGCTATCAAATATTTTTATAACACTATTGCTGATATTCAGCGTAGGTTGGTCCCCTCAGTATCAGTCTCTCATAGCACTTATCCAACCTGGTATACCCCTTCACTTAAGCGTTTGTTGAAGGAGAAGGCTAAATATCTTCGTAAATTTAGGGTGTATGGTGGACTCTCTGACGAAGCAACTTTCAAACATCTGCGCGAAAGGGTAAAACATCTGGAACAGGTCTGTTACTCTAATTACATCGCAGCTACTGAAACCTCAATTGAAAAAAACCCGAAAACTTTTTGGAGATTTGTTAAGCAGCGTTCAAAGTCTAATGTCTTGCCAAGCTATTTTAAATATAATGACACGACAGTATCTTCCCCTGAATCCATTTGTAATGCATTTTCTTCTCACTTTTATTCTACGTTTCTCCACTCAGGCCCACCCCATAGTAACTGTTCTTCCCAAATTACTTCTAATCCTAATATACTCTCCGATATTCATTTCATTGAAATTAATATAGATGATTTGATTATGCTACTTAGTAAACTAGATCCCTCAAAATCAGCAGGCCCGGACCATTTGTCACCTGTGTTCCTGATTGGTTGTGCTAAAACTATTGCCTTACCGATATCGTTATTATTTAAAAAATCCCTATCAACTTGTACTGTGCCCCATATTTGGAAGTCTGCCTTTATAACACCGGTCCATAAAAAAGGCCGCAAAAACGAAATAGCTAATTATAGACCGATTTCCAAACTGTGTATACTGGCTAAAGTTTTTGAACGATTGGTCTATGATCAGGTTTATGCAGCACTTAGCTCATCTTTTAGTCCTTCTCAGCACGGGTTTTTAAAGGGTCGTTCAACAGTCTCCAACCTAGCTTTGCTGAATGACTTTTTAACTCTTAGTATGGACAATGGGGCGCAGGTCGATGTCGTTTATACGGACTATAGCAAAGCTTTTGACAGAATTGATCATGACTTACTTAAAGCTAAACTCTTTAACATCGGTATTAGAGGTGACTTACTTCGCTGGTTCTCGTCTTACTTAGATAACAGGTCTCAAGCTGTAGTTGTCAGCAACTATATTTCGAGCTGGGTTTCGGTTCCCAGTGGTGTTCCCCAAGGTTCCCTGATGGGCCCGTTACTCTTCATTATTTATGTAAATGATATTGACTCGTGTTTCCATAACTCTAACCTTCTTTGTTTTGCTGATGATATGAAGATATTTTCTTCTATATCATCATTTAGCGATATGGATGCTCTCCAATCTGACCTAACAAGACTTGATGAATACTGTCGCGTCAATAAATTAGACCTAAACCCTATTAAATGCTCCGTAATTTCGTTCAGCAGAAAACGCTTTCCACTACATACCTCCTATAGTCTGAAAGGTCAGCTACTGCAGAGGTGTGATGGTGTTCGTGACCTGGGCGTATATCATGACTCTAAACTTCAGTTTAATGTTCACGTGGAGCAAATAGTGGCTAAAGCATCCAAAGCATTGGGTTTTGTGATGAGACTAGCAGCGTGTTTTAAGAAAGCAAAAACTATTAAGATATTGTATTGCTCATTTGTTAGAAGTCATTTAGAATATGCTTCTCAAATTTGGAACCCACGTTATGGCGTGCGCATCGACCGCATAGAGGGTGTGCAAAAAAGACTTGTTCGATTTCTGTGTTATCGTTTGCGCATACCATATCACAGTTGTGATTATTTGAATCTTTGCAGGAAATTCCACCTGCAGCCACTTACTAACCGCCGTCGTTTGGCAGATTGCACATTTTTGCTCAAAGTTATATCTAATGAAGTGGACTGTCCACAGCTACTGCGTAAGTTGTATTTTAATGTTCCTCAGCGATTACTCAGATTTAATCCACCTATTGCTATTCCGTTGTCTTCTTCCAACTACAGGCAAAACTCATATTTAGTGCGAGCGAGTAAGGACTTTAATGACTTATGTAAGCGGTTCTCTTTTGACTTGTTTACAACCAAAGGCTCAAGCGTTCGCAATAGGCTGAACCTTGAATTCTTCAAAATTAATCCTTAGTATAAATATTGGTTCTAGTTCTTGTTTTTTATTATTGTAGTTTATTCCTTACGTTTGGCGGTGCCGATTTAATGATTGGTGTGCTTCTTGACAAGTACTGTTGTCGTGTAGGTACTCGTATAAGATCTCTTATTGTATTACACCATAGCTAGCCGTGAAAACCTATAATTGGCTTCATGTTTCTTATGCCAGTTTATTTATTGTGTTTATGTAAAGCTGTTGGTTTTCCATGTGATAAATAAATAAATAAATAAATAAATATATTGCCCGTGTACAAACTCTGGCAATAAGCCTTGAAAAGTGTTACTTTTACTTGGTCTGTACACCGCGCAAATCTACGGGACAACATATTGCTCTGGACCGCTAGAGCCCTGCGCTTCCTCTCAATGTCAACATCGTCCCTGAGGTCAGCAGCAAGACAATGCTCTAGGTACTTAAAAGTTGACACTCTATGAATTGGTGACTCGTTCAAAACCAACTCGGGTCCTTCTCCACGGCGTTAGCCGCTGACCTCAAAGACCATGTATTCACATTTTTTAACATTATATTTCAATCCATGTGCGGCAGCGAAGGTTTCACATGTTTTAAGCATCTCTTTGATTGCCCCCGCCGACGGACCCAGCAGCACCATGTCATCTGCATAGCTGATGTTGTTGATTCTAACCCCATCAACACTGCATCCGACACGCATGCCGCTGAGTGCGACTATCAGGTCGTCCACGTAAAGGTTGGAGAGCCTGGGAGACGTCAGACCACCCTGTCTCACCCCGCACTCCAACCTATACGGCTCAGAGACTTGACTTGGTTACCATACCAATACTGCAATAGCCCACATATTTCCTCAGGTATACCCCTGTCTCCCATCTTTCTCCAGAGCACATTGTATGAGACAAGATCGAACGCCTTGGAGAGATCAAGGAAACAGGCGTACTCAAACTCAAATAATTTATTTCAATTAAACCATTTACAGGCACTTTTGAATTGTCAAGGAGTCGGTCAGTAAGAAAAATGAAGCTACATGCCCATTCCAAAGCGTAGGTACCTATGGAGAAGAACGGGCAAGAAACTCCATGGACACTCTTTTAAATTAAAAATTGTTACAAAAGTATTCGTTACATCTATAATGTTGAATTTATAACTAAATGTGAGAACGATGTAAAAATAAAAACAATAAAAACTTACACGTTAAAAGCGTCCAGAGTAGGTACTACAAAAAAAAAAAAGATCAGTCCCAACTGACGGCGCCCGCTCACGAACATGACGCATGGATTAGCACCATTCAGCTCAACCATTTTGAAGGGAGCTAAATGATCCAACACACACGCCACCATCAGCGAGACATCTAAGTTAGCATGACATACTCTCAGCCGCCAGGGCACATTCAAGTCAATGAAAGACATATTACCCGGTCAATGGTAGCTCTATAGTACATAGGACTCACACCTGTGCTATCACACCGGCGTACTGCGATCTTTATAATATTGAATGGTATGCTTGAGACTTAAAATAGCACTTTCAGTTGATAGTCCGGGGCGAAACCCGAACTGTGCATCATGAAGATGTATATAATTACTTAAGCAAGAATCAAGCACACCGTCCAACACCTTGGCTATTATAGTCGCAAGAGAAATGGGACGATAGTTACCTTTGTCCGCGATGTCACCTGTCCTGTTCTTTACAATGGGGACTACGGTGGTTTTCATTAGATTAGCAGGTAGGTACGCATGACTAATACACATTGTGAAAAACATAGACAAGACAATTAATGCCAACCGATCCTTTTTTTATAAGGATCAACAAACTTTACAAACTAACTGAGGTTTGAGCACTAGAAAAGTCAGAAATATAAAAATTCCCAACCTCCAACTTACTTTTTAGGGTTCCGTATATCCGAATGAAAAAAAATTACCCTTATAGGATCACTCTTGTGTCTGACTGTCTGTTTGTCCGTCTGTCCGTCTGTCACATCTTTGTTCCGAAACGAATGGACCCATTAAGTTGAAATTTGGTACACATATCAATTTCTGTGACCCAAACACGGACAGCTGGAATGAGAAATTAAAATCAAAACTCATTTATTCAAATTAAGCTGAGACTCAGCACTTTTCGAATGTCAAAATTACATAAGACAGTCCCCCAAAACGCCCAGCCTTCACCACTTCCTAGTGCTTTCACTGGGAAGAAGAAGTGGCGCAACAAACGCCCCAGCAGCACAGCTGTCTGTTTAGTTAGATAAACTTGATTCTATACAATAGCAGGTATGCAAAGTAATTATTAACATTACGAGACACAGAACAGTAAATACTGCCATACTATGTCAGCTAGCACACGCCAATATACCAGCAAATACAATGAAAATTACACAAGCAAAAAACAAAACTGTTACACAAATGAAAAACTAGGACCATCGAAGTCAAATAAATAAACAGTTAATTACTAATAACAGTAACGAAACCATGGTCAGCAAGACGACCAGTCACCACGAGCAGCACCCGTTCATGAGCAAAGACGCAAAGATCAGCCATTGCCCCCTCTCCATATTTCATGGAAGGAGGCAACCCGAACCCCGACGCTACCGCAAGCAGTGACAATAAGGGAGCATGACGAACTTGCTGCCGGTTGCTCAGGCATGAATTCGCTAGTTAAGGACATATTTCAATACAAATCATTAACAAAAACACATTGTAATGAGTGCGACAATATGTGGCAGTGTGGCATGTCAATGAAATCCATGAAAATAACAGTCATGACATAAAATTTGGAAATTTTCGCCGCTGCCATCTTGTTTTTTATTTGGCCTCACTATCGGCTTCAACACCCTCAAAAATCACGTGAATAATGAGAAATTTGAAAATTTTCGCAGTCGCCGTCTTGGATTTTCTTTTTGACCTCACTATCGGCTCTAACACCCTCGAAAACCATGAAAACGACACAAATTGTCGCAGCCGCCATATTGGATTTTAATTTATACATGGTAAAATAAAATTTTTGTTTGACGCGCATTTAAAAACAATCTATACTTACTAATATATAAGGTCCCATTAAAATAGGTGAACAAATTTTAACACAGCGTTCAGTACGTCTAACCAAACATATCCAAGCAAAAAAAAAAAGCACTGATTAAAGTGATTTTATTTTGACCTAAAACAAATAAATTGTTGGCACACTAGAATAAACACATCCGTTATGGGTAGGTACTTGCACTCGCGCCCCGCCGCCCGCGCCGCGCGCGTGCTCGTAGGTAGGTACCTACCTAGTCAGTTCTGTTAACATCATTCTGTATTTAATCATAGTAACTTTCAGTTGAATACACATCACCTTTTTAGGGTAGTGTTCATACACACGACCATTTCCAAGTATTCTTGGTTGCTGAACGCGTAATTAGGCATTGTTGTCGATCGTTATACCTACGTAACAATACACACACAATTCGCGTTCGTGCAACATGTTTTGCCGGCTCGGTTGCGCGACGAAAACTGAAATTGCGGCGGGCTTCCCGCGGCGCGGAAGGGCTATGTTAGACTGAGATGGCATGAGTTGAACAATGAACGCTGCGAGCGCGGGCGCCGCGGGCGGTAACGTGGTGATGTGCTCCTGCACATTTGTGAGATAACAAAGACATGGATGTGTTTATGCATTGGGTAACCAACATTTTTAGTGTATTTTCGTTAGCAGTTTTTTTTTTCTTGTAATTATTTTATGCGTTTTTCAATTATTATTTTTTACCATTTTCCTTATTTTGGTGGTCTGAATTATTTCTAAAAGTTTGTCCACCTATTTTAATGGGACCTTATATAAAGCTGAAGAGTTTGTTTGTTTGTTTGAACGCGCTAATCTCAGGAACTGCTGGTTGGAATTGAAAAGTTCTTTTTGTGTTGGATAGTCTATTTATTGAGGAATATTATAGGCTACAACCAATAGGAGCGGAGCATAAATGAAAAATGTTGCAAAAACGGGAAAAATTATTCCTTTTTGAGAGCTTCCGTTGCGTGCGCTGCATAAACGGTTTAAGTTACGCAAATATCATGTATGATGGAATTGTTCCTCTTTAAAAGTTCAAAAAAAAAAGTCTGCGACAGCATATGTCTATCTTTTAAGATTGACTCACTATAACCTTTTTTATGGTAATAATTTTTTTTCGAAATTAATTCATTATTTGCGAAGGAGTTTTATCAACATAATATTAATCCTTATTCAAATAAATATGTCATTAATCACAAGTATTTCAATGTAAACAAAATTGTCCTTGACATCACTTGATTTCAATCAACCTCTTAGGAGATATCATAATTTTAAAATAACTCCGCAAGAAAATAAGTAGAAAATTCATTACTTAAACCACTCTCTCTCTTACGAGTAGGTGATGCAGACGAAATTGCGCGGTTCAGCTATATATAATTTGCTAGCTTTTGCCCGCGTGGATGTCGGTTATCGCGTAAAAAAGTAGTCTATGTCCTTCTCCATATCCCAGGTTATATCTCTGCCAAATTTCATGACGATCGGTTCAGCGGTTTAGGCGTGAAAACAGACAGACAGTCACACAGACATACAGACAGACAGACAGAGTTACTTTCACATTTATAATATTAGTATGGATAAAGCTGAAGAGTTTGTTTGTTTCGTTGAACGCGCCAATCTCAGGAACTACTGGTTCGAATTGAAAAAATATTTTAGTGTTGGATAGCCCATTTATCGAGGAAGGCTATAGGCTATATATCTACGCTACGATCCTTAGAAGCCAAGCGAAAAGAACGGAAGTCAGAAAGAACGCTAAGCGATAACGAAGTTTTAGCGCGGGCGAGCGACGGGATGCGAATGCGACGCGATGGGTGGGCCGAAATTTCACGCGGACGAAGTCGCGGGCAGAAGCTAGTCTATAATATAAATAGCCATAGGCTTTGTAATTCGCCAGAGGGACTAGAACTCGTCGAATGGGTTGCAGACGTCGCGAATCACCTTCCTCTGTATTTTTATTGCTCCCCTCTCCTCATACACAGTTAATAGATAATTATAGTACGGCACTGCCATTAAACTTAAATTGTTTAAGTTCACAGAACACTATTACACCTTTTCAGTTTCTTCTCACTGTTTGTCGCGGTTTCTCGTCTACGAAAACCATCGACGAGAAACTTGTCAGAGGAAAATGTCAAAATACGACTAAATATAGCGCGCATGTTTGCCTGACGACAAAAGCAGGTTTGACTAAACACGGCGACGCTCTGCCCAAGCCGGGCAGACCTCCACCGTATGCTCTACCGTGTTCTCCGGGCGATCCATACAGTGGTAGCACCCGGGCGTTTCCTCCCGTCATATGCTGAACAGGAACCTCCCGAAACAACCGTGTCCGGTGAGAACCTGCGTCAGGCGGAAGGTGAGGCCGCCGTGGCGCCTCTCTAGCCAATCCTATATTTTGACTGCTGTGACCAAAACTACAAAGGTAGTATTCAGGGAAGTTTTATTAAAATGTGGCTGTTGTTTTAGTATATTTTGTCGTTTTACGACTTCCACGCGAACGAAGTCGCGGGCAGAAGCCAGTAATAAATAATACTTTTAAATATTTTCGGTATTTTTATTTTTACTTTTCAACAAAAATCAAATACTTACATTTCTTGTGCACTTTTGGGGTGGCCATGGCCGCTTTGGGCGGCCATTGTCGTTTAATAGGTTTTTTTTAAACTTAAAGTTAAGATGGCCGCTTTGAGCTGACCTCGTTCGTAGCGTGGACGGTCGACTTTAAGCTTCGAGTCCGTTTTTGTATTTTGATCTTTGTCCGAATAATCTAAGTTCATAATACAAAAACTGACTTTACAATCCAGTAAGATAAAGAGGCAAAACCACACAGCGAACGGGTCGGGCGCGGGTCGGGAGTATGGTTGGTCGACAACACCGCCCCGACCCGCAAACGTTCTCTGTGTTTTGCGCTTAAGTTTCGTCCCTGTATCTTATCCGTGTCCTTTTGTGTACAATTAATCACAATATATAGATAGATAGATAGATAGATATAATACTCTTTATTATGTACACCATAAAAATTACAGATATAAATGTAGAACTGTTACAACTGTTATAGGGTGTCACAATGGGCGGTCTTATCGCTAAAAGCGATCTTTTACAGACAACCTTTGGATGGATGAAAAAGTAGAAGGAGAGACAATATGCAGGTAGTCAGTTTTGTACCATTTACATATACAATAAATACATACATACATAAAGCATATATACATATATCCGTAACTCTTATCGTATCTTTGCTGGTAATAATTCGTTTCGTTATGCACTGACCTTTAGCTTCAAAGTTCGCGGTAGTTCTCCCAGCACGTGATGCACCTGAAACATATTGGTGGGATTATTTAATGGATCAATGATTTTGACCAGTGTGTGTGTGGTAAGTCTTCGGAGTGTAGAAGATCCTTTACCATTTTCAATGAAGCCAGTTTTTCGGTAATGTCTGGGAGACCCTACAAGTCGGTAGGTGGGCTATGTTAGTACGTGTTTGTTAGTATTATTTTCTTTCTCAAGTAGGTACCTATCTCAATTTTCATAATGAATCGACTCTATACATTTTGGGACTTGTCTAGCGGATGTTGGTAGATATAGGTAAGTACCTATACCTACTATTAAGCCTAATAAGGAGATATTATGGATATATTATTAGGGAGATATTAAGCCGAAACAATTAGATCCGGAGGATAGAAAAGTTAAAAATGAATTTGATGAAAATTCTTTGTTGCTATTCAAAAAGCGATGGGCGAACAAGCGCTAATACAACGCGCAAGCTGGAGCCGGCCGCGGAGGGAGGGAGTCGATCAAAATCAAAAAAATCTAAATATTTTATTTCACATAAACCTACATGGAATTTATGAAATTATGGCACTTATGAAATTTCAGAAGCTAGGTGCACGATCCTCATCATAATTGATGAGGATCGTGCACCTAGCTTTTAGCGTTGTTAGTTTATTACACGCTTTTATTAACTTGCTTTGTATGTATGTATGAATGTATGTAACTATGTTTGTTCGGGTGGATTCTTGCAACTCAATTTTGAAGCAGATATCTTCAACCAATTGAGCTGAAATTTTGTATACACGTTTAGTTTGGAGCACAATTTATTGTTAGTTATGTGACGTCATTCTAAATCCAACATGGCGGAACACCCAAGATGGCGGACTAGTTATTTTTATGCACGTCTACAATATGGGTATCAAATGAAAGGGCTTGCTGTGAATAACTCGTAAAATAAAGTTACGTCACTCTAAATCCAATATGGCGGAACACCCAAGATGGTGGACTAGTTATTTTTAACGCACGTCTACAATATGGAAATCAAATGAAAGGGCTTGCTGAGAATAACTCTGAATTGTGTGATTTGGCGAGACAGGCGTCAACAGCATTGCTTTGCAATCTGTCTAGGAGAAGGATAACTCCAAAATCAAACCCGGAATTGTGTTTCGTTAGGGTAACTAAAAAGTATAAAATAAATTAGAAGTAAAAAAACTTTTTTTAAAACAAGCTTTTATTTAAATGCGCTAAAAAGAATAAAATAAACTTTTCCTTTAAAACTTTTACGCTAAACTTATAACTTCATTACACAATTTATATGATATAAAAGCTTGTCGCGAGATTTATCTGTGTAGATAAACAAGTAAAAATATACAACTTGACCTGATTGGTTTTAATTTTTAAAATTTTATTTAAAAATTAAAACCAATTTTTTTTATTATTTTATGATAAGCTTTTATCTATACTAATATATAAAGCTGAAGAGTTTGTTTGTTTGTTTGTTTGACTCGCTAATCTCAGGATCCTTATCCAAATAAATACGTTATTCATCACAAGTATTTAATTTTGAACAAAGTTGCCCTTACGTTATTTAATTTCAATGAATATCTTAGGAGATATAACTGTTTTATAATAACTCCGCAGCAAAATAATGATCAACTCTGCGAGGTAGTCTATTCTAAAGCTGAAGAGTTAGTTTTTAGGGTTCCGTACCCAAAGGGAAAAATGGGACCCTATTACTAAAACTTCGCTGTCCGTCTGTCTGTCTGTCTGTCTGTCCGTCTGTCACCAGGCTGTATCTCATGAACCGTGATAGTTAAACAGTTGAAATTTTCACATACGATGTATTTCTGTTGCCGCCATAACAGCAAATACTAAAAAACAGAAAAAATATATATTTAAGGGGCTCCCATACAACGGACATGATTTTTTGCCGTTTTTTTTTTGCACCGACCGCGTGGATGTCGGTTATCGCGTAAAAAAGTAGCCTATGTCCTTCTCCATATCCCAGGCTATATTTTTGCTAAATTTCATGACGATCGGTTCAGCGGTTTAGTCGTGAAAACGTAACATACAGACAGACAGACATACAGACAGACCTACTTTCATATTTATAATATACAGACAAATAAACAGACAGACAGAGTTACTTTCACATTTATAATATTAGTAAGGATAAGGATTTGTATAGATGGTACGGAACCCTTCGTGCGCGAGTCCGACTCGCACTTGGCCGGTTTTTTTTTTTTTTTTGAACGCGCTAATCTCTGGAACTGCATGTTGGATTTGAAAAAATATTTTTGCATTTTACAGCCCAATTCTTGAGGAAGAATCACATTCCTATTAACTAGAACACCATTTTTTTAAAATGAAAGTTTATGCGAAAACGTAGTAAAAGCACGGGCAGGCAATGTGTTGCGACGGGGTGGGTCGGGGGAACAAGAAATTTAACGCGGACGAAGTCGCGGGCAGAAGCTAGTATCATATAAATTGTGTAATGAAGTTATGAGTTTATCGTAAAAGTTTTAAAGGAAAAGTTTATTTTATTCTTTTTAGCGCATTTAAATAAAAGCTTGTTTTTAAAAAAAGTTTTTTTTCTTCATGAACTTGTACATGTTTATGAGGTTATAGTTTTGGTTCTACAATAGCTTCGGGGTCGATCGGACTTTACAAACATTCACGTAAACAACGCAAGGGCGCACAAAGGTATTTGAATAGTGAGGCTATTTTCAAAGGAAAAGGTACTATAGGGTGATATCTATCGCACAGTTAATGGAATCCTATAATGTTCCGCGAGGAGCCCCCTCCCTGCAGCTGCACCACTGCGCCGCGCCCCCGCCGCTGGGCCCCTCCGCCCGCCGCCCACGTACTCGACCTCACACACCAACACACACCAAACTAAGTGTCTCTCATTACTTGACTATAAGACTCGCCTTCAAACTTCACATTTCTTAGTCTGCTCTAAATAGTAGAGGAGTGAAACTACTGAGCTACAGAATCTAACTGAAATTCTAATACTTGATGTGCATAAGAGCAGTACATCGTGGGGAACGGGGAGGCGCGGGTGCCGAGGATGTGCAGTGGGGGGGCGTCCGGGCCCTGTGCCCTGTGGCCGGCGCCGGGCGTCGCGCCACAGGTACATGGCTCCGGGCCATCGAGTCTTCGGGAGCTCGGGACCGGACGCGTATGTGCCTCCTGCGCCATCCTTTTGATGAGGATTCGTTGGCAAGATCTGATAAAGATACCTAATCTTGAACTAAATCGTATGATTAAAACAAACAGCTGATTAGTTTTGAATTTCGGATCATTTTAACCGGTACGTTCTGGCTGATGAGCAACTGCATGCGTCTTTGGATTTATCGACCGCGTGTCCTAGTTGTCGATGTTCGTGATAGGAGACGCGGCACGGCGCGGCGGTGCGTGGGGGTATCGATCGCGTGTGGGGGGGCTCACCTGCGGGCTGGCCGGCGGCGGTCGGCGCGGGGGCGACACCTCAGCACGGCGCGGCGCGCCGGCCGCGACTGACGCCACCCGCCGCCCATCGATCGCCCTCCCCCTGCGCCACCCGCGCCCGCCCGCCGCCCGCCCCTTCATTCACTGCTGGTATTGACCCGGCGCGCGCTGTCGCCCTCCGTCGATATTGTTCCGCTTTGTCTCACTACGCCTACGCGGACACTTGGCCAACGCACCGGATTCTGATTACTGCCACAGAACTGCGTGAACCCTTGGACACACGTAGCAGTGCACAGTAGTTCAAGTTGCGTGTAGGTACAGTGCTCCTACAAGACTCACTTTCACACAGTTCAGCAGCACAAGCTTGCTAGTTTAATTAGCTTAGGTGTGTCGTGACTTCGTGAGTCGTCTCGTCGCTCGGCCTCGCGCTCGCCCGCCACCCGCCACTCGCCCGACGCACACTGATCGATCCTGCGACGTCCGCGGGCGGCTCGCACTCTATTGTTCCCTGACTTATCAGCACGAACACGTGTCAGCTTGGTTCGAAAGAATTATGAAGAAATTATGAACAGTGACCCGTTTATAAGGTGGCATTGAATACTTTAAAACAAATGGAACCCGCGATCCTCTGTAGCGATGAGCCTAATTGTATTCGAACACAGGGCTCATCGCAACCGTTTCGGTAAGACTGCAACAGTAAGGGGGTGCGCTTAGAATTTTATTTCGACATTTCTAGAAGTACCTCCGTAGTATTGCAATATTTATCGTTTTCACGGGTAGCATCTTATCGAAAAAGTTTTTAACTGAATAATAAACTTACAACATGGTTTGTGATTGGTACTTGTCCCAGACAGTATCTTTTTGCAACCTAGCAAAAGCTCAACACCGATCGAGATTGAACTGGACGAGTAAACACGGTTATTTTGATCGATTAATATGTTCTGGAAACAAATAGGCTGCATCTCCATTAATCGTGTTATATCGAGGAGGCTGTGGGGCACGTGTGGTGCTGGTATAGGAAGGGGTGTAGTACTACGGACGGTTGCCATTGTTTTATATGAGGTTTTGTTATTTAACTTGTTCGTACCGTGGCCGTGGACACAGGCTGCCCCCAATGCCACAGTCAATGGACACAGGCTGCTCCCAATGCCACAGTCAATGGAGACAGGCTGCCCCCAATGCCATAGCCAATGGACACAGGCTGCCCCCAATGCCACAGTCAATGGACACAGGCTGCCCCCAATGCCACAGTCAATGGACACAGGCTGCTCCCAATGCCACAGTCAATGGACACAGGCTGCCCCCAATGCCACAGCCAATGGACACAGCCAAGCCGAAAGGAAACCATTCCTTACTATAAACTTCAGCGGCCCCACTTTGCGAATATTAATCTATAATCTACCTACGTATCTATACATAATTACATATTATACAACCAGTAACCCGCCCTTGTTTCGCGGTGTTCACAACTTGAAAAAACATTTATACTCCATTTACAAATAACATTTATAAATTTAATAATTGCATTAGACAAATAACGGCTAAATAACGACAGTTATTTTGTAGTATTGTTGAAATTACTGCACTTTAGAGTTATTTTTTTAATGTAAATGGTAAATAGATTACAGTGCTTTGTATTTATCGTGAAATAACGGAGTTTATTAAACGTTTATATCGAAATAACGAAAGGGTGAGAACAGTTATTTGTCTAATGTTATAATAAATGGAGTATAGCTTTGAAACACATAAACCTTCTGGATTTTTTTTTTCTAAATGGTGGTGAAAATCACAAAATCCTTTGCGCAATTTAGATGAACTAGATACTGCTTTTAGCCTTAATCTTCTCATAGAAAGTTCCATACTAAATATATATTTTTTATATTTGATAAAAATACCGAATAAATTTGTAATAAAACTCCATTTAATATTTTTTTAACAACTGTATTAACTGAAGAAGCAAATTACAAAAAAAAAAAAAAAAAATTTGGTGTCTATGAAATTAAATTAATCGACGAAAGTCGGCAGTCCCCGCCAAAAAGACATCATATTAGCAGGTATTAAACTAGAAAGAGATTTTAAAATATTAGTTTTTTTGTTTGAGATGTTACTGCTGGTACTGTTTTTTTAGTTGGGGATGGAAGTTTGTCTAATTTTGCTAGCCATAATGGGTTCATTAACGAAACCAGCTCTGTACTTAATGGTAACTTGTAACTGTTAACTTCCAGTTCAACATGTCACTAATTGTTCACGATATGATGTGAACTTTTTATAAAATACTAGCTTTTGCCCGCGGCTTCGCCCGCGTGGATGTCGGTTATCGCATAAAAAAGTACCCTATGTACTACCCTCTTCATATCCCAGGCTATATCTCAAAATTCTAACTTAATATTAATTTTAATGTGACTCACTATGTGTTTATTACCGAGCTGGTAATGAGTTGAACTATCGAACTAATGTGCACACTAATAGGGTTGAAAATAAAACCACAATTGTGTACTGATCTAAGCTGGTATAATTAAAATTGCGAGACCCCAACCAAATCGCGGTAACGAAACCATAGCGAGATCTATTTCGACGTCAACGCCATCTATCGAGCTTGACATGAAACTTTTAACATTTCACAATAATAACTATGGTTTTATGGTTTCTTCATGAACACTATGTGAATAGAAACCGAAACAAATGATTTAATATATTTATAGTAAAAGTACTTATGTTCTGAACGTGAATGAGTCTTTACCTAAAGATAACAAACACAAAATCAAAATACGAAATTTCACTCAAATTCTTAAAGCAATCAATTGTACCAAATACAACACGAAATAAAATTGCGACACAAATAATAATTTTAGAATAATTCACGTAAGTACTAACGATGTAAAAACAAAACGAAATCCTCCGAAATGTCGCATGGTACACCGTTTGTCCTGAGAAAACGCTCTAAATGTCTAATGAACACCATTGGTGCATAACTTTTCTCAGGGTCACGTTCGCAATTGGACGAAATATTAGACATTTATTTTGTACTTGCAACACGATCTGGATGTAGAATTCGATTAATCGACTAATACTTGACCGGTTGACATTTTAGCGGGAACACCACTAAACGAACGAAAAAAGAAAACAAAATACGTCTATATACTGATGACGTGAAGAACTCTATTCTTCAGGTCCAAAATTGGTTTACTGTAAATAATTTGGTACTAAATAATAAAAAAACCAAATGCATTCGATTTAAGTTACCTAATGTTAGAAGTAGCGAATGTGACATCATATTGAACGGAGAAAAACTGGAATTTATTAATCAAACGGTTTTCCTAGGAATCACGCTAGATGAGAAATTACAATGGGGACCTCATATAACATCTCTTGCGGGGCGGCTAAGCTCGGCCGCGTATGCTGTTCGAAAGATAAGACAGTTAACAGATATAGAAACCGCGCGTTTAGTTTATTTTAGCTACTTCCATAGCATTATGTCGTATGGCATTTTACTGTGGGGTCGGGCTGCCGACATTGAATCCATTTTTATTTTACAAAAGAGGGCTGTCAGAGCCATTTATAATCTACATCGCCGCGAATCTCTTAGAGAACTATTTAAAACGATTAATATAATGACGGTACCTTGCCAATTCATTTATGAAAATATTATGTATGTAAGAAAAAATCTACATATTTTTAATAAAATCAGTGATAGGCATAATTTTAATACTAGAAATAAAGATAAAATAGATCAACCATTTTTCAGATTATCTAAGGTACATACATCTTTTATGGGGTACTGTGTTAAATGTTACAATAAAATACCTTCTGATATATTACAATTAAATGAAAGAAAATTTAAAACTCATATAAAAAGTACACTTTGTAAACAAGCATATTACAAATTAGAGGATTATATCCAAGATAAGAATGCTTGGAAACATGATGGTCCTGCTCCATAGGACAATTTAGAGTCTAGACAAAATCAAACTGGTTGCTAATTTAACTGTATAATTTATAATTTTTATGATATTAATTTTATTTCCTGTGATTAATATTTTAACTCACACACTGACTTATTATATGTTGTTTTTATTTTTTATTTTTTTGGGAAATCATATACAATGTTTGTAAATATGTGAGCACCATGTACCTATCGCATTTATTAATTTTTCTGTTATTACTTCACTTTTCATTCTTTTTACCAATTGTGGTAAGTAATTTTGATGATTTTTTTTATATTTTTTATTTTTTTAGTCTAGGTACATAGTCTTCACCTATAAATATTAATTAATGTATACAAACTATTGTTAAAATTTTAAAAGAGTAAGTATGGAGTTTCTTGCCCATTCTTCTCCATACATAACTACATTTTGGAAGGCGCAACTAGAATCAATTCATCATTCATCATGTAATTTTTGACGTTCAAAAGTGCATCTTCGTGCCTATTTGAAATAAATTATTTGACTTTGACTTTGACTTTGACTTTATACTCTGTGGTCGTGTGGCGGTGTGACGCGATGCTTAATGTAAACATTCATCAAGGTTATACGTGCGTAAAGTAATGGATTCAATGAGAAAACGGTTTAATCTTAGAAGAATCTTATACAGAATTACTGAGAAATAAGTGTAGATTTCGTATTGAGTGTTAGTTTATCGAAAAGTGATAAATATGTCAGTGAAAAAGTAACGAAAGTTTTGGAATGCACAAATTTTGATCATAAGGCCGCCGTGTTTAGTAATGTTTTTATGATAAATATTCTTGTATACTGTTTGAAATACACGTAAGTAGCTAGCTTATTTATCTACGAACATAATTTGGCTAATAGCTACTGATATTATAGCGTATTGTTATCGTAATCGTATTTCCAAGAGTAAAATTCGGCAAACAAATACCTACAAAAAGTCAATAAAATGGATATAGTATGTTATCCTTAAGAGATAGACATATGCCATCGCGGACTTTTTTGAAGACCTTTTTATGATACACAATTCCACCATACATTATTTTGTTATATCTCAAAGGGTTTAGACAGCGTTTTCGTTGAAAGCTCCCAGACGGCTTATTTTTTTCCGACACCTCCAACAAATGTCGTTAATTCATACAAAAATGCATCCAAAAACATAACAAATTATATACTAAAACCTTCCTAGAGAACCAAGCTATCCATTGGTGAAAACAGCATGAGAATCGGTGCAGTAGTATTTGAGTTTATCGCGAACAGACAGACAGACAGACAGACAGACAGACGCGGCGGAGGACTTTGTTTTATAATATGTGTTTTATAATATGTAGTGATAGTGATAGTGATAGTGATTTATCTTTGGTTTTGTATTGGGTTTTTACTGTCTATTTTTGATACGTGGTTGTTTTTTTGCACTATCTTTCAATATACTTCGAATTCTATACCGAATGGCTGTGTTTTTCTTACATATTAAATAAGAAGCAGCAGTCGGTAATAGTGGTCCTTCTACAGTTCTACCAAAGTGAACTAGTGCGTTCCACAGTTTTTCTTTTTTACAGATAATTTTATTTTCGCATATAAATATGTTTATCACGAGATCGAATACGAAACTCGCAAAAACTACACCAAATATCAAACTCAAACTCAACTCAAACTCAACCTTCCGAACCGAGACACGAGATGGTTTCAACGCCTCTTACGTCGACTACCAGTCGGGAAGTCGTACAGGTACCTATAACCAACACGCGAACATTTTCTGCTGCTACGCACACTAGCCGCTCATCTGCGACTGTCATTGCGCAAACATTTGCAGCAGAAGCGCAACATGCTCGTCACCTCGCACAACTGGAAATCGAGCAGATGGAGGCGACGATGCGAACACAGATTCAGGGTAAGCAGGCTGAGTTAGAGCGTAAAGCTGCCGAACTTGCTTACCAGGCTGAGCTTGCCGCAATAGACGCGGAAAGTAAGCATGGTTCTGGCCGTGGCAGGAGTCGCGCCAGCGTTGAGCGATGGTTGCACAGTACTCCTCGTCTTGCCAAGATGCCAATTCAACAACGGGAAGAACTAATTATTATTCGCCATCCAAAAACGGATATGAGGCAATGCCTAATAATAACGTTACATGTTCTCAGGCATTTCCACTTCATAATGACGTCGTCGTTTCAACGAATGTCGCAGTACTGAACCCTACACAACTGTGTCTGGCCGCTTACTTTGTGCTGAGGCAACTGCCTCAGCACAAAGTAAGCGGGGGTGACGGGGTCACTGCCACCGAATTTTGTAGAGCGGACGGCTCCGTTGGCGTTACATAACTGGTGCAAGCCCTGCAGTTATTAAAAGACAATAGTTCTAATAAAAAAAACCATTATAAAATTCCCATCTTTTGAAGGAAAAAATCCTTTAGATTGGCTTATGTTCAAGCGTGCCTTTCAGGACACGGTAGGAACTTTTACAGAGACAGAAAACCTCGCACGCTTGAGCCAGGCTCTGAAAGGTGCCGCGCGTGAGGCTGTAAGTATCCCAAGTAGCAAAATTTTCCTATAGTAATCGACTTATAAGAATAAACGTCATATAGGAATCTTATAGACGTTATGACTAAGGCAGTGATCTTACAACAGCATTTAAAAGAGGATTTGCGCTACAAGTACATATGAACCTATAACTAATTTTATAAACGTTTACAGGATTACTTTATAAGATTCTTACTAGAACTTGCAGTCTTATAAGCGCATGTTATAAAACTAATTAGGAAAGTGTCGCTTTTCGTCCTATAAACGCATTTAAAATGATTGTTTGCTCTTGTTAAAGTCTTGTTTCATTCTTCTATAAGACATGCACTTCTATAGACGTCTTAGATATAGCTGCTATAGGTCAAGGATATTATAGGATCAATTTGTCTTAGTCGTGACTTATAATGGATTGTTAGCACCAAACTAGCATGCCCTCCGATTTTTATAGGTAAGATTCTACTTATTAAATGTGTCCTACATTTGCTATTACTAGAGTAATCATCCATTTTGCTTTCATTTTGTGATTTGTTAGAGAAAACAAGAGAAAATAGAATTGGATTTAAACAAATGGAAATGATTTAAGCGTAGTGGCAGTTATCGAAGACGAGTTTCGTTATCTATTTCGTAATCAATTTTAAGAAATGTAAAATCCTTTCAAATTCCTAATTCTGACACTATTCTGAAAATATTCGTTCTGTTTAAAACATTACCATACATATGCTGGCATGCGGGGGGTTCTTTCTTTTGTATTCTCTTAAAGAACCCTAAAACTTAAATATGGTGGCGAAGTAGGTATATCCTGTAGTAGTCTTAACTTTGACAAAGTTAAGACATTGTAGTTCTAAGTATATATTTGAGTGATATTTATTTTAGAAGTATGTATGTAAGTATATTCTCTTATTGTATGTTTATAAGTATTTATAGTAGTGTATAGCTATTTTGATTTTATGTATATTTTTTTTTTTATATCATTTTTTTTTCTTCTACACTTACACACGTTGTCTACATCTCTATATCTACTTTCCTATCGCAGGTATGCTGGAAGAGATTTCATTAGAAGCATCACCTTTGTACGTATTTTTCTGTTCCTTTCTTCTTGTCTGTTTATATGTGTGTACATAAATTGTTAAATAAATAAATAAAATTAATTTTGCAAGTTGAGTAGACATTCTAAACACAACAGTCAAAACACAAAAGTTCTAACCTATTGTAAATAGATATTAGAATGTGGAATTGAAAATATTATATTTTTCTCTTAAGACATCGCAGCACGTCACCGTTACAAAAAGTGATCGAATGAATGCTCTAGTTATATAATCATACCGTAATTATTTTTACAAAGTTTCGGTTTTAAACAAAGTTATAAAAAAAAGGAGATTTTCTGGTATAAAATATTTTATGATGCTGGTAACAATGCAGGAGATCCAAACATTTTCAATTTTTTTACATCTTCAACAAAACTAATATTACAACTCTCATTCATAGATTCATATTGTAATTAGCATATCTAGCCACATTTTGAATGAAAACGGCTGTAAACTGTTTCGAGTGGAAATCGATTTTGGGAGGCCTACGTCTAACACTGGATTTAAAAGGGCTGATTATGACGATCTTAAGCCGTATCTCCGACATACTACACAAAACATTGTTTGGCAACGGTATTTTGTTTGCATAGTTCTTATAATTATCTCACTTTAATTTTAGCGTTGACTTTTAACAAAAATAAAATATGATAAAATGTTTTGTACCACTGTCCTGTCATTTTGACAGTGACATTTCTTGACATTACTTTGTTTACATAAATTATCTGAATTAGAGACTTTGGGTATAGTTCATTGTTTCTCATTAGTTAACGCTTGAAAGGCATTTATTTACATTTACGCGTTTTTGTTGATGGTGGGACGAACGGGAATCTATACTAATATTATAAAGAGGTAAAGTTTGTTTGTAAGTTTGTATGTAGGGGGTAATCTCTGAAACTACTGAAAGGATTCTGAAAATTCTTTTTATATTTGGTAGCCCAATTCTTGACGAAGGTTATAGGCTATTTAACATCACGCTGCGATCTTAAGGAGCCGGGGAAAAAGAAAAAAAGTCAGAAAGAACGCTATGTGAAAAGGAAGTAATAGCGCGGGTAGGCAACGGGATGTGACGCGGAGGGTCGGGGGCCGAAATTTCACGTGGACGAAGTCGCGAGACAGAAGCTAGTAATTTATATATATTTTTTTAGTCCCATCTAGTTTTTGGTGGTGGGACCACCACCAAATAATACTAGACTGGTTGTTTAATAGCATAAACTATTACGACACGAGACAACGTAGTATTAACTATGTAGGCAATTCAGAATTCGTGTAGAATTACTATTACATTAACATCTGTGCTGTTTCATTGTTTTGTCACACCACAAACTATATAATAGTACTTTGTGCTACTAAGCCACCGACTTATTTAAGGATCTAGAGGAAGAGAATGTCAGGTAAGCTGATATGTTTCACGCAAATAAAACAATGTTATCAGCAATCTTTTGTTAAGTAGTGGCATCGTCGGCGCATCTCGCCCGAGCCATAAAGGTAATATTTATACTCACAGAACAATTTATTTTGTAAAATAATGATTAAATCCAAATAAGTACTAATTTGAAAAGTAAACTGCAAAGAAAACGATTACATAGAAAAATTCGTATTTGTTTCTTCGGTTGACAATAAAGTAATACGTGTTTCAGTGTTTTTGAAAAAATGGAATGAAAGCAACATTAAGCAATTGAATTTTCATTTATTTAAGAAAACACTTAAAAAGCTGCTTACTGATAAGTGTTACTATAACATTGTTGACTTTTTAAATGATACATTTTGAATGTTATTGTTGATTTATTTTGATTATTATATTGACATATTTTGTCTGTAATTAATATTGACTACTTTTTGTACTGAATCTGATTGTATATTGAATTATAGACCATATTTTGCACCAACTCTAATTTTATGTGTGAAACTGACATTAATAATTAATTTATAATTGCCAATTTAATTAATATCATATAAACATTTTGTACGCCAAGTGAGGCAAAACATGTTGGTCTTACTTAATATTTTCCATCTATATGTGCATATTCATGTATCATGTTACACATGTTTGAACAAATAAATGTATCTTTATCTTTAAGGAAAGGGTGGTTGGATGATGGTGTTGATTGAAAGTTTGTATGAATATCCGACAGGATGTAGATTTCCTAATAACCTACACGCATGCGAACCGCATTTGCGGTTCGCATGCGTGTAGGTAATTAGGAAACCGCAGGCAACAGCTAGTTACATTATATTTCGAGCTTGCGCGCAAGCTCGAAATATAATATAACTAGCTGTTGCTGTAAGCTCAAAATATAATATAACTAGCTGTTGCCCGCGGCTTCGCCCACGTGGATGTCAATACTTCCCTAGTTGAATCGGATTTTGTCCAGAATATCATGGGTTTAATTATTTTGTTTGTAACCCTAATAAATTATTTTTCTAAAGTAAAAGTATCCTAAGTTACTCCTTATATCATCAGCTATCTGCCAGTGAAAGTCCCGTCAAAATCGGCCCAGCATTTTTGGAGATTAGCAGGAACAAACAGGCAGACAGACAAACAGACCGGCGGATACAAAAAATCAAAAATTGTTTTTTTGGTATAAGAACCGTATAATTATACTCATACTACACATGCAGTAAATTCCTCCCTTTTAAATCGACCCTTTCTTTACCCCATTAAGGGTAGATTTTCAAAAAACCCTGATACACGTTATTTTTTATTATACTTATGTCTCAAGTGTAAATACCGAGTTTTTAGTTAATCGGACCGCCCGTAATACAAACTTTGACACCTCCAATCCTCTTATGATAAATGATAAATGATTTTATTTCTGTAAGTAGGTTTTTACAAACACTTTTATACGTCAATCATATTTTAAAACTAGATGAGGTCGGCATTTCGTATCTGACTACTCTGAGAAGAAAGACCGAAACAAACTCAGAGGTCACAGTCTCTTTTAAAGTCCAGACATAATCTTGGTCAAATCATGTGAAGACCATGTAGACTGGTGTCTGAAATGGTCTTTTGAAGAAAGAACCACACAGATTGAGTGGACCTGTCCATTCAGTGCACGCATTTGTCAGTAATCGTGCAGCTCAACTCAGAACATAAGGAGCTCAACGATTCGACGAACAATACCAAAGAAAGGACATTTGGGCAGGCCGCATAAATTACTCAAACTGCCATACCATGAACAGGAAAAAATATATGTATACTGAGAAGGAAAAAAATAAAAAATAAACAAAGACCCACATAGTCTTCACATTCACAATAATTAAAATAATAACATTATACTTCACAAGTAAATATTCATGTCAATGTGTATAAAGCAATCACAATAAAAAAAAAGTTTCAATATATAAAATTTGGAGCAGCTCAATCCCAAGCCTTTTTGTCCTCAATATAATCTTTAATGGTATAAAAGGCTTTCTGGCACAACTTACGTTTAATGAATGATTTGAATTGATTAATGCTTAGATCTTGAACGTGGCTTGGAAGTTTATTATAAAAGCGTATACATTGACATCTGAACGAACCACCTATTTTCTTGAGCCGTGTTTTAGGTACAACATACATGTGTTTGTTCCTAGTATTTATATTATGGATATCACTGTATTTTATAAACAATTTTATGTTTTTATGGGCATATAAAAGATTTTCAAAAATATACTGAGAAGGCACAGTCATAACATTAATTTCCTTAAATTTCTCTCTGAGAGAGTGTCTCGAACTTAATTTATAAATTGATCGAACAGCTCTTTTCTGCAAAACAAAGATAGATTGAAAGTCGGCGGCATTTCCCCACAACAGAATACCGTACGACATTACACTATGAAAATAACTAAAGTACACTAAACGGGCTGTCTCTATGTCAGTTAAATTACGAATTTTTCTAACGGCGTATGCTGCGGAGCTCAGCTTCTTAGACAATTTATCTATATGTGGGCCCCACTGAAGCTTAGCATCCAAAGTTAAGCCCAAGAATACTGTGCTATCTTCAGGATTCAATTCTTCGCCCTTTATCAACACATTATTTTTCACCTGCCTAACGTGAGGTAGCGTAAACTTAATGCATTTGGTTTTTTTTTCATTAAGAAGTAAATTAAAAACATTAACCATTAACCAAATGAATAAGATTTTTCATATAAACTATATTCCCTGTTCTCACCACCCCTCGGGGTGGAATTAAAAAAAATTCTTTGGGATGTTTCCATAATTTGACCTAAAAATTATTTATACCAATTTTTGAGTTAATCAAGCCACGGCAGTAAAATCCTCTTCTGTAAAATTGACTACCCTTTTTCACCCCGATAAGGGTAGAGTTTTGAAAAACCTTGATACATGTTATTCTTTATTTTTGGTCGCAAGTATTTCTAATGAGTTTCAAGTTAATCGAACCGCGCGTTAAAATTCCTACAAACAAATTATGACACCCCGCAATCCCCCTTAAGTCATAAGTCATAAGTAATTTATTTCATAACAATATAGGTAAGTACATTGTGTGGAAAATTTAAAAAGTAACATAATACAAATGAAAATAAAATTCATTAAATACATTTATAAAAGTCAATAAAAACAATAACGGTCAATTAAAAATTCAAGTACAATAATAATAAGAAAATCAACAATACAATAATAATAATAAGAGATCATAAATAATAAATGTCAAATTAGTACCATCAATCATATGTTACAATGTCATATGTCATCTAGGAATTCATTGATACTGTAATAGCCTTTCCCCAATAAATAGGTCCTCAATTTGCTTTTACATAAGTTAACACTGTATATGGTTTTGAAATCTATAGGCAACTTGTTGTATAAAAATACAGACTGATACCTCGGGCTATGTTTGACAACTTTTAATTTCGGTTGAATAGTGTTGGGCAGATCTTTCCTACGTGTGCTAGCTCTAGTTTGTCTTTGCTCATCAGTCTCAATTATGTGCAAATTTTTAACTAAGCTGGTTAGCAACACTAAAATGTAAAGGCATGGCACTGTCAAGATTTGTAATCTAATAAAATGGTCTTTACATGATTCCGTCTGTTTCAAGCGGAGCATAGTCCTAAAAACTCTTTTCTGAATCACGAATGCCATTTGTATGTTGTACTTGTAGCTATTGCCCCAAAACTCAATGCTGTATCTTAGCCTGGACTCCACTAAGGCAAAGTACACACTTCTAAGTTGAGGTAAACTTAATTCTTCCCTCAGTGTTCTAATCGCATAACATGCCGCGCTAATAGACTTCGTTATAGACAATGTCTCAACCTTCCAATTCAACAATGCATCAATGTGCACACCCAAGAACTTGACACTATCAACTATTTCGACATTATTGCCACAAGATACAATCTCCAACTTAACGTTATTTCGTACCGTGGGCTTAAATAAGACACACTTTGTTTTATTTACATTAAGCGTCAAATTATTAGTACTGCACCAGTTTTCAAAAGCCAACCAACTCAACTAATAATGAAAAATGTTATTACTTATGCAAGTATTTGTGCCAAATTTCAATTTAATTAACCAAACGAATAAGATTTTTCATACAAACTTTCATCAAAATCAAAAATCAAAAGCAAAATATTTTATTTCACATAAACCTACATGGGCACTTATGAAACGTCAGAAGCTAGGTGCACGGTTCCAATTAGTCGTTTCCTATGGAGAAGAGCCGGCAAGAAACTCCACGGTTACTCTTTTAAAAATAATTGGCTTTACAATATTATTAAATAACAGTGATAATAGGTATGGGAGGACAGTGTAGGCCTTTCAACAATTACCAGGTACTTAACAAAATAGAAAAGTGCCAACAAATCTACACTCTACTAGGCCTACAACGTTCTCACATTCAGAAAATATAAAATAATCTAAGTATATAAAATATTAATGACATGATTGCAATTACAAATACAGTAACATATCTGAATAAATATCATGTCCACAAAAGCCACTAATAAAGAATTGGAATTCGATTTGTAGGTAAATAATGTCAAATAATGAAAAGATTATGTCAAGGAAGTATGTAAAAAAAAAAAAAAACTAAATAAACATCGTTATTTGGGAGCAGTTAATAGACATTGACATAGTTATGTTGTTTATGAGGTAGCAGGGAAGCCACATGTGCAGAAGGAATTATTGCCAAACTTCCTTGTCTTCAACGTAGTCTTTTATCTTATAATATGCTTTTTTGATAAGGACACGTTTGATGTGAGTTTTGAACTTCCCATCGCTAAGTTCTGTAACCGACTTTGGCAACTTGTTATAAAAGCGGATACTGTTTATAAGAAATGACTTGCTAGTTTTAGTTAATCTGAATTTGGGTATCACAATTTCATGTTTACTACGTGTATTTATATTATGGAAATCGCTTCTTATTTTGAAAAGTCCTAAGTTTTTGCGAACATACAAAATACTTTCTAAGATATAAAGAGAAGGCAAAGTTAGTATATCAATTATTTTGAATTTATTTCTAAGAGACTCGCGAGGACCCATTTTATAGATCGCGCGGATTGCTCTCTTTTGTAGAATGAAAATGGAATCTACGCCAGCTGCCGATCCTCACAGCAGAACGCCATAAGACATAATACTGTGGAAATAAGCAAAGTATACTAACCTAGCTGTAGCTATATCAGTTAACTGCCTTATTTTTCTTACTGCATATGCAGCTGAACTTAATCTACCTGAAAGAGCTCTAATCTCTAATTCCTAGAAATACAGTTTCCGTAATAGCATCTAGTTTCTTGCCATCAAGTTTTAAATTTAGACCCACTTGGGGTACATTTGGTAATGAGAACTTAAGACATTTCGTTTTATTCGCATTAAGTAAAAGATTATTAGCTGCGAACCATTTTGAAAGAACAGCGAGACTATCGTTGACATGTAAGACATCCGTGTCTTTTCTATCAATTAAAAAAATTAGAGATGTGTCATCAGCAAATAGAATTATATCCGATAAGTTAGACATCATGTAAGGAAGGTCATTAATATAAACTAGAAATAGAAAAGGGCCAAGAATTGAACCTTGAGGCACGCCCATCTTAACTAGAGACCCCGAGGAAGTCGCCCCGTTAACGTGTACTTTTTGCTGCCTATTTGATAGATAGGAAAGAACAAGATCGGCAGCTTGTCCACGAATTCCGTAGTGGCGTAATTTACAGATCAGTGTGTTGTGGTCAACGCAGTCAAACGCTTTTGAGAGGTCACAAAAAATGCCAATTGCATCCTGGGACTTCTCCCAGGATTCCAAAATGTGACTGATGAGTTTTACTCCTGCGTCAGTCGTCGACCTACCCTTCGTGAAACCAAACTGGCGACTATGTAAAATCCCATTTGAGTTAAAATGTGACAACATCTGGTCTAGCATGATTTTTTCATATATTTTACTCAATGCTGGTAGCACAGATATAGGTCTATAATTAGAAGGATCACTCTTACTACCCGATTTAAAAATTGGTACTACTTTACTATGAGTTTTTAAACTGTCATGGTCACTAATATTATTATTAACATAAACGGGATATTTACCATGTTTATTCATTGTTCTGAGTTCCCGATATTTCGGCGCTGTTGCAAGCACCATGATCACGGATAAACTGAAGTCACTGCGGGTGGGTGTTTATGAGCAGAAAAAAGAAAGAAAGAGAAAGAGGGTAGACCGTTGTTAATAATAATACTTTACTATGCTTCATTAAGTCTGGAAACGTACCGCTGTCCAAACATTGATTAAATATTCCTGTTAGGACAGGGGTAATTGTGTCAATAATATCTACAAGAACTTTAACGGAAATCCCCCATAAGTCTTCAGTGTTTTTCATGTTAAGACTTTTGAATGCTTTTTTAATGGTGACAATAGAAATGGGCTTGAATTCAAAACTTGGAATACGGACTGGTAAGGGCAACAGCTAGGACTCATCAATTCATTGCCTCCATCTTCAAAAATCGGGATCATATTTTTCAAAAAATTTGGTTTGGGGATATTTGTTTCTCTTTAAACACGCCTGGGCACAATTTACGGCCTAATAACGCCTCCGCCACTGCTCCTGCGCCATTGGATGTAGAAGACGTCATCCGCGCAGAACGGCACATTTTGGGGCGAAGCCAGCTCAATGCTTTCGGAGAAAAAATTCACTGCCTAACTTTTGGAAGGCACATCCCTAATAAAAGTCGATTGGCATTTTTGTCACCAGTATTAAAAAACGGACTTATATATCTTGCTGGTAGAACCTCTGCTGTCTCTGATAAACAGCCCATTCTACTGGATGGAAAAGAACCAGCAGTACGTCTTCTTATTCGTCACTACCACAACAAATTTGCTCACGCTAACACAGAAACAATCCTTCGACAATGAGCTTCGACAGGAGTATTGGATCCTGAGGATACGGAACGCTGTGCGATTAGTGGTGCGTGGATGCCAGCTGTGCAAACTATATGACCGACGACGTTGACCGGTAACTTACCGCTTACTGCTTTAGAAATTGAATTAAGTTGTTATTAACATTTTTTAAGCGTTTCTAGCCTATGTCAATTACGGCTATTTGGGTTCATAAAAACGACATGTCGTCAAAACTCTTAGTAATGTAGGGAAAAATTTAGATATAAAAAAACTTCATAGTGGTTTTTTTTTATGTTTTAAGTTAGATAGCGCTATTTGGCTTATACCATTAGATGCGAAATAATTCTAGCTATTGAATTGTATAAAAAAAAAAAACTAAAAGGACGTATCTCAGAGATGGCACCTTTCGGCTTAGCAGGGCAGTATTAAAGAACCTAAAAAAAAACTTTGCTAAGTATTTTATTTATACGATGTAAGCATTGATATAAATAGTAAAGATACGGTCGTCCGAACGTTTGCCGGACACGGTCGCCATACAAAAACACTAGCGCCATCTATTAGAACTACTATGAACTACGATGTCAATCGGCGTGGTCTGCTCCTAGACGTAAACTTGTAAGAGCGGGTATTTTTCGAGGTACAAAGAAATAAAAAAAACCTATTTTTCGAAATTTATATTTATTGCAGTTTGTTTGTGTTATAAAATTTCCATTGGCCTTCGAATAAAACAATATTTTTAAACTTATTTTTTTTAACTTATGACACGACTCCAAACTTTATTTCGCACGGAATCAGAAGGAAATCTGCAAAATAAATACGTATTTCACTGTACTTACAGATTTTTTAGCAGTAAGTACATAAAAACACATTTTAATTTGCCTTTAATAAACAATAAAAATTGTTTTATACATAATTAAATCGTATAGTAATAATAATAAATCTTTTCATTTCATCGGATAAAAACGCGCGCCGCTGCAAAGTTATGTCGCACTTTTACGCGGCTTCGCGTCGTCTTTGCCAAACGTTGAGACAAATTAGAAAGAAAATTGTTTTAAATAATGTTAGAAGTTGATATCACTATCACTACATATTATAAAACAAAGTCCTCCGCCGCGTCTGTCTGTCTGTCTGTCTAAACGCTGTCTAAACCCTTTGAGATATAACAAAATAATGTATGGTGGAATTGTGTATCATAAAAAGGTCTTCAAAAAAGTCCGCGATGGCATATGTCTATCTCTTAAGGATAACATACTATATCCATTTTATTGACTTTTTGTAGGTATTTGTTTGCCGAATTTTACTCTTGGAAATACGATTACGATAACAATACGCTATAATATCAGTAGCTATTAGCTAAATTACAAGAATATTTATCATAAAAACATGACTAAACACGGCGGCCTTATGATCAAAATTTGTGAATTCCAAAACTTTCGTTACTTTTTCACTGACATATTTATCACTTTTCGATAAACTAACACTCAATACGAAATCTACACTTCTTTTTCAGTAATTCTGTATAAGATTCTTCTAAGATTAAACCGTTTTCTCATTGAATCCATTACTTTACGCACGTATAACCTTGATGAATGTTTACATTAAGCACCGCGCCACACCGCCACACGACCACAGAGTACAGACGTATTTTCTTTTCTTTTTTTTCGTTCGTTTAGTGGTGTTCCCGCTAAAATGTCAACCGGTCAAGTATTAGTCGATAAATCGAATTCTACAGCCAGATCGTGTTGCAAGTACAAAATAAATGTCAAATATTTCGTCCAATTGCGAACGTGACCCTGAGAAAAGTTATGCACCAATGATGTTCATTAAATATTTCGAGCGTTTTATCAGCACAAACGGTGTATCATGCGACATTTCGGAGGATTTCATTTTGTTTTCACATTGTTGGTACTTACGTGAATTATTTTAAAATGATTATTTGTGTCGCACTTTTATTTCGTGTTGTAATTTGGTACAATTGATTGCTTTAAGAATTTGAGTGAAATTTCGTATTTTGATTTTGTGTTTGTTATCTTTAGGTAAAGACTCATTCACGTTCAGAACATAAGTACTTTTATTATATTAAATCATTTGTTTCGGTTTCTATTCACATAGTGAATCACATTAAAATTAATATTAAGTTAGAATTTTGAGATATAGCCTGGGATATGGAGAAGGACATAGGGTACTTTTTTATGCGATAACCGACATCCACGCGGGCGAAGCCGCGGGCAAAAGCTAGTAATTACATATTTTTAACTTATCGGTGATATGAAATGTTATCAATTGTTTTATTGTGTTTTTTGTCGTAGTTCACGCAACCCTTCACGACACAACTTGGCATTTTTGCTTGTAAAATTTTACGACCGCTCCCGAAGACAGCCGAACGCGTTCTAGTTCACTTCGTTATAGGGCAGACCATTTTGGGACCACGTTCGAGGCGTCATTATAACATGCGGTCCGCCCAGTCCTTACGCAGTATCATATATGTCAATGGATGTAAGGGATTGTAAGGGATAGGGAGTCAAAGTTTGTATGGAAATCCGTCATTTACAAAGTTACAGGCATAAAATGTTTCGTTAGAAGTAAACATCAATATGTTTTTCTGTTTTCGTAAATTCCAGCAATGCGGAAGTGTGTTTGTAGACAACGAGTTCACTCTGTTGCTGAAGTTCTTTATCAGATCTGTTCAAAATTCCCACTAAGACCACACTGAAGGTATGCTCTTTCAAATAAATAGAGAATCTTTAAATTCGGCGCAGAAATGCCGGAGATGTGAGATACATCATCATCATTTCAGCCGACAGACGTCCACTGCTGGACATAAGCCTCCCCTAATTGGGGGGGGGGGGTGCCATAATCGCCACGCTTGGCAGGCGCGTTGACGATCGCATTATGGTGTTAAAAGTGCATAGAGAACACTGCTGCCCATTCTCTAGTAAGTCCCTAGTGAGTCGCCTTTTACGACACCCACGGGAAGAAATGGGGTTGGGCTATTCTTTACGTCCGGCACCACACGGTACGTGATGTGAGATAACATACACAAAAAGAAATGGAATCCTCTTGCTGATTTCGTAGTCGATTTAAATAATAAAATATTTTTATAAGGAACTCATCCATGGTTATCTAATCTAACATAATTATAATAACATCGTAGCGAAGTCAAATAAAAATTGCCACGTGGTCTGGAAACGATTCTGACGCCGAAAATATAATTTTTAGAATTTTTGTCTGTTTTACTGAATGTATGTTCCAGCATCACGCAAAAACTACCGGACAGATTTTGTTAAAATTTGACATAAATATTTCCTATAAATGTCAAATTACTAGGTATAAATTATCACTCTATTTGGCATGGGGGTTGAGCAGTACTGTATTATGTTTTGAGATGGGTCCATAAGGGCAGGTACCTTAACCGTGGTCGCTACAATGGTCTTAAGAGACTATCCTTAACTTTTACGAAAACATTGATCTGCATTCACATAAGCAAGAAAAATGAGCAATTTTCACAAAAAAGTTTTTTGATGCCAATCGATCCCTTTTCTTACGAGGATCAAAAAACTCTATGGGACCAATGGAAGTTTGAGTACTAGAACAGTCAGAAATCGAAAAAAAGTTTTCCCATAGAGTTCGTAGGTGAGACTGAGACTGAGATGACTGAGATGAGAATGAACACTATTGTGTTCGTTCTCATCTCAGTCTCAGTTGTAATAAAGAAATAATAAATAAAATATGTTTTATTGACAAAAAAAGTTGTTACATTTTAATTTGAAGCCCTGACTCCTGAGCTTGGTGGTCTGTTGTATCTGTTTTTTGAACTTTAACAATTTATGCAATAAAATTAAAAGTAAATTAACTTAAAATGTTGGAACTCAATTTAGTGCATGCATGCTCTTGAGTAGGCTGTCTGCGTGTGTGTTTGTATGTGTGTGTGAGTGAGTGAGAGTGATTGTAATTGGTGGCAGAACTTTGGGTATATGTGATGATTTGTTCGCCTACTTTACTATTTTCTTATCACGAGTATTGTTCTTTACGTATATTTTCTGTCTGTGGTAATCCAGTGTTTGAGGCCATGTGTTTAGTTTCATCTTAGTTTTATTTTTTGTTAGTGGGTTGATGTGGAGAATTTTGTTTACTTTATTATAAACTAGCTTTTGCCCGCGGCTTCGCCCGCGTGGATGTCGGTTATCGCATAAAAAAGTACCCTATGTCTTTCTCCATAACCCAGGCTATATATCAAATTTCTAACTTAATATTAATTTTAAAGTGATTCACTATGTGAATAGAAACCGAAACAAATGACAATGGTTTAATATAATAAAAGTACATATGCTCTGAACGTCTGATGAGTCTACCTAAAGATAACAAACACAAAACCAAAATACGAAATTTCCCTCAAATTCTTAAAGCAATCAATTGTACCAAATTACAAGACGAAATAAAAATGCGCCACTTTCACGTAAGTACCAACAATGTGAAAACAAAATGAATTATCATCCGAAATGTCGCATGATACACCATTTGTGCTGAGAAAACGCTCGAAATGTCTAATGAACACCATTAGTGCATAACTTTTCTCAGGGTCACGTTCTCAATTGGACGAAATATTTGACATTTATTTTGTACTTGCAACACGATCTGGCTGTAGAATTCGATTAATCGACTAATACTTGACCAGTTGACATTTTAGCGGGAACACCACTAAACGAACGAGAAAAAAAAAAGAAAACAAAATACGTCTGTACTCTGTGGTCGTGTGGCGGTGTGGTGCGGTGCTTAATGTAAACAATCATCAAGGTTATACGTGCGTAAAGATTCAATGAGAAAACGGTTTAATCTTTGAAGAATCTTATACAGAATTACTGAGAAATAAGTGTAGATTTCGTATTGAGTGTTAGTTTATCGAAAAGTGATAAATATGTCAGTGAAAAAGTAACGAAAGTTTTGGAATGCACAAATTTTGATCATAAGGCCGCCGTCTTTAGTAATGTTTTTATGATAAATATTCTTGTATACTGTTTGAAATACACATAAGTAGCTAGCTTATTTATCTACGAACATAATATGGCTAATAGCTACCAATATTATAGCGTATTGTTATCGTAATCGTATTTCCAAGAGTAAAATTCGGCAAACAAATACCTACAAATAGTCAATAAAATGGCTAAAGTATGTTATCCTTAAGAGATAGACATATGCCATCGCGGACTTTTTTGAAGACCTTTATAATATACATAATTCCACCATACATTATTTAGTTATATCTCAAAGGGTTTACACAGCGTTTTCGTTGAAAGCTCCCAGACGGCTTATTTTTTTTCGACACCTCCAACAAATATCGTTAATTCATACAAAAATGCATACAAAAACATAACAAATTATATACTAAAACCTTCCTCGAGAACCAAGCTATCCATTGGTGAAAACAGCATGAGAATCGGTGCAGTAGTATTTGAGTTTATCGCGAACAGACAGACAGACAGACGCGGCGGAGGACTTTGTTTTATAATATGTAGTGATATAAGTAGCTATACCCAAAGTCTGAAATTCAGATAATTTATGTAAACAAAGGGGATAACATATCAAAAATCTCCGTAATGGTAATTCACTTAAAATGGCGAAAAAAAAAAAGGTGCCGTTTCCTTTTAAGTACTGAATTTAAGAAATAATAATTTAAAAATAATCATACCGTAATTATTTTTATAGATTTTCGGTTTTAAACAAAGTTATTAAAAAAAAAGGAGATTTTCTGGTATAAAATATTTTATGATACTGGTAACAATGCAGGAGGTCCAAGAATTTTCAATTTTTTTACATCTTCAACAACAATTAAATAATAAAATATTTTTTATTATTTTATTATTTATTTGTTCAACTCTCATTCATAGATTCATATTGTATGTAGCATATCTAGCCATATTTTGGATGAAAGCGGCTGTAAACTGTTTCGAGTGGAAATCGATTTTGGGAGGCCTACGTCTAGCAGTGGACTTAAAAGGGCTGATTATGACGACGATCATAGGCCGTGTCTCCGACACACTACATAAAACATTGTTTGGCAACGGTATTTTGTTTGCATAGTTCTTATAATTAATTCACTTTAATTTCAATGATTATTAAAAAAAAAAAATGATAAAATGTTTTGCACCACTGTCCTGTCATTTTGACAGTGACATTTCTTGACATTACTTTGTTTACATAAATTATCTGAATTAGAGACTTTGGGTATAGGTATAGGCGTTGCCGTCGAGCGGATGCGGTCTTACACTTGACTGCGCGGCATACATTAGTGATAGTTCTCTTATGTTTTGTTGTGTGATTTCATGCTGTTTTATTATGAGATGGAGAAGGAATAATTGTCTCACTGTAAGTACCTGACAACTCTCATACAGGGTTTTTGTAGGGAACCGGTTTGAAGGTCACGACTTTTAACATAGATCTTTGAGCTCTCTCGAGGTGTATCATATAGGTTTTACTAGCACCTGCCCATGCCGTGACACAGTAACCAATGATTGACGTGCTAGTGCTAAATACACCACACGGACAAGTTTAAATTCGGCCACTTGCCGCAGTCTCTTGAACGCCCTTATAAGTTTTCTAACACGGGAAGCAGTCTGTTCAATGCGGGGACGCTAGCAGCTTAGTCCCTCATCCAGGATCACACCCACGTATTTCGTTGACTTTTGCTGTGTGATTGGACATGAGAGACATGAGCATGGAAGACTATTGTTGAGGTCATTACAGGAGTGTGCTCTAAGGCTCATTACTATTAGGTTTAATTTTGGCGAAAGTAAATTGCAGAAATGAGGTTTTCGAGATATTAAGAGTTAATACACTGATACATTTATCAGTGTATGACAACAGTTGAATTATTCCAAAACTACTTCGCTGGGTTGAATAGGAAACGAATATAGTAGATAGTTATAGATTTATTCTTTTAAATGATTATCATATCATATTGATCCATGCAGTCAATAATGACTTAAATATACACAATATATCCCTATTTCAGTCAACTGTCAACAAAGCAATGCAAATCTGATTTCGATTCCAAAGAATTGATATTTCTTGTGCTTCTTTTTAGGGTTCCATACCAAAATGGTAAAAAAGAACCTTTATGATGCGACTCAGTCTATCGAGCTGGATATCTCAAGAACCTTAAATGTTATCAACTTGAAATTTGGAATAGTTTTAGATGACGTTTGCCCAACTATTTTGCAAATAAGAAACATTATTTTTTTCGCAACTGGGACTTAACGGGGATCTTAAAAAATCGAAGTGGGGCTACTAGGGCATGTGGGGTATCGTATGAAAGAGCGCTATTTGCACATCAGTCTGAATCACTTTTTTAGGCTGCATCGATTTCGACTTTGTCCATAAAAAAAAAAACCTTACCCCCCCTTATTTCCAAAGTTTGCATAGATAAAAATCTGAAATTATTCTATGTGATAGAAATGTACCTATGTATAGATTACAGGAAAAATAAAACGATTTCTCTAAATAGCACAGTTTTTCAGAAATCATCAAAAAAAAATTACATTAGTTCCACTATCGGTCAAGAGACGGCGCTGACCTAAAAATGCAATATTCTTTGACGATATAGGCCTCGCCGATGAAAATTTAAAAACATTTCACAGTTTACTCAAACTCAAACTCAAACTCAAACTCAAACTCAAATCATTTATTTCAATTAAACCATTTACAGGCACTTTTGAATTGTCAAGGAGTCGGTCAGTAAGAAAAATGAAGCTACATTCCCATTCCAAGCGTAGGTACCTATGGAGAAGAACGGGCAAGAAACTCCATGGACACTCTTTTAAATTAAATTGTTACAAAAATATTAGTTACACATATAATGTTGAATTTATAACATAATGTGAGAACGATGTCAAAATAAAAAATAAAAACGTATACGTTAAAAGCGTCCGGAGATAAATAATTAAAATAACCCGTGGCAGCTAAGAGATGACCAGTCTCAACTGACGGGGCCCGTTCACGAACATGACGCAAGGAATAACACCATTCAGCTCAACCATTTTGAAGGGAGCTAAATGATCCAACACACACGCTACCATCAGCGAGACATCTAAGTGAGCAAACATATTTATTTATTTATTTATTCAATATGTCTTACGAGCTAACAGATTTGACATCCAAAACGCTCATACGATTAATTTTCTTACAAAGTTACAATTCAGTATTATGGCTTAATATACTTATGACACATGCTCGTCACCTTATACACTAGAATTTATAAACATAGCCATAATTCCAAGTCATGACAAGGCATGACATACTCTCAGCCGCCAGGGCACATTCAAGTCAATGAAAGACATATTACACGGTCAATGGTAGCTCTATAGTACATAGGACTCACACCTGTGCTATGCAATTATATAATACAATGGAGGTTGAGTTTATACAACCAAAATGTCCTTCTTCCTACCTACTCGCAGGTTGCTTTGGGTGAAGCACAGTTTTAGTTTTTCTTGGGCACAGAACTATTTAGGAACTTATACGAATGAAGCTATAATGATGGTGGGTTCCGTACCCTCGTTGCGCGAATCCCGCTCGCCCTTGATCAGTTTTTTTTTAACTTATTTTTTTACTGTAATTGTGATAGTTCGAGGAAATTATCAAGTAAAGGCTCCTACAAACTGGCACGACACGCGACGCGACACAAGGGCACATCGTGTCGCGCGACGAGCGGTGCTTTTGTATCGCGCGCGATTCGTGTTGCGAGTCGTGCCTGTTTGTAGGAGCCTTAACTTTTCCCGCTCTGGGTGGAGCGGGAGGGCGTGTCAGACTTTTAATGATTAAAACCCACCCGTGTTACTTCAGATGCCGCCCTGGCACAAAGGTGTGCCAGGGCCACGGTATCCCTTTCGGACAAACCCGCAACCCTAGCAAGCACCGGTCTTAGCGGACCCCGTCCCCTGAGGTGCGCGTGCAAGACAACGTACCGTTGACCCGGGCCTGGTTCTTACCGGAGCTGCCCATTGCTCGCCGACCGCAAGCCCGCGCCTACGGTGGCCGGGAATCGCCAATTGATTCCCGCCGCCCAGGGCGTCTCCTGCGGCGACTAGGGGCATGAGGGCGCACAGACTACCTCTCCCTCACGGTTTCCGCCTCCTCCTTCGCACGCATTAATTCTTCGCAGAAGGAGGTGACGACCTCCCATGCACTCTCGCTTCGTACCATGGCCCAGATCAGGGCCGGACGCGAGAGATCATCACTACCAATCGCCTCCGTGAGTACACAGCGGTGCTCTACCCAAGCCGGGCAGACCTCCACCGTATGCTCTACCGTGTCCTTCGGGCGATTCACACAGTGATAACACTCGGGCGTTTCCTCGCGCCTTATCCTGAACAGGAACCTCCCGTAACAATCGTTTCAGGTAAGGACCTGCGTCAGGCGGAAGGTGAGGACGCCGTGGCAACTCTCTAGCCACTCCTCAAAGAGGGGACTTATACTTTTTTTATTTATTTTA
Source organism: Dryobota labecula (assembly GCA_947523025.1). NCBI lineage: Eukaryota > Metazoa > Arthropoda > Insecta > Lepidoptera > Noctuidae > Dryobota > Dryobota labecula. The sequence goes on from OX383297.1 coordinate 26,169,999, forward strand.
TTTATTTTTTATTCATTAACACATACATTTGTTTTAACAGGTAATGCCCAAGCTTACAAAAGTAGTCATTAAGTGATAACTGTCCAGTCCCAAGGAAAGAGTCTGGGTAGAAGTAAAAATTACACAGTGGACAACATATTAAGTGCCACCCTCTGGAATTCCGCCAAAGAACAAGAAAATAAGTCCAAACGCCGAGAGATATCATTCAGTATTCTTACTGCACGAATCCCCGACGTAAACTTTAATAAGTTTGTACGGGTAGCCGCAACTTTAAAAAGTTCTCCCCGCGGTCCCAACCGTAACCTCCTGTCTGGAACGAGCAATCCCAACGATTCCAATATTTGTGGATTATTCAGTATCCCACGAAAAACTATAAAAACATTTTACAAGAGCGAGGTTGCGCCTTACTTCCAACTTATAGTACCCCACCATCCCTATAACAAAGAGAGTTGGATACATAAGCGGGTAGAAAGGGTAGACACCATACTGCTTCAAGTATAAGTAACGGGTAAATTTGTTCTGCATTTTTTCTAACATCTGAGAATACTTCACTTCATAAGGATTCCAGATGATAGCACTAGTTTCCAAGTTGCTTCGCACTAATGCATTGTAAAGTGCTTTCACTGCTGCCATATTAGTGAAGTCACGCGTTTCATGCATGACAAAACCAAGATTTTTAAATGCTTTTTTGCACCACATGAGCACGAAACGTAAGATCCCCAGAAAAAGTAACCCCTAGATCTCGCCCAACCCCCACTCGCGGTATGGCGTGACCGCCCATGCAATAATCATGGCGTCGCATGGTACCGTGGCCCGCGTGAAGGACATTACACTACACTTCGTCATATTGAAGAGTAGATCGAGTTGTTCTCTACACTCCACGCTACCACCCGATCGATGTCTCTCTGGAGCATTCCGCAGTGCGACTCGTCTGTGATCCGCAATAATAGCTTGAGATCGTCCGCAAATAGTCAGATAGTAGTATATATATATATATATATAGTATATATATATATCACTCAAATAGTCAACAGCTAGCGTCTTTAATGACTTCAGGAAGATCATTAATCATAATTATAAATTCTAAAGGTCCTAAATTCGTCCCCTGACTTACCCCCGTAAGGGTGGAATATGGGTCCGAAGTGTAACCTGCATATTCTACCACTTGTTTGCGGTTGCCCAAGTAGCTAGCAAAGAACTCAAGGAGGGCTGGGGTAAAACCGACCCTCGCTAATTTACTTAAAAGTATATCGTTATCCACACTGTCAAATGCCTTCCTGAAGTCAAAGTATGCGACGTCCAGTTGGGCACCAGTCTCCGAGTCCAGTACTGTAGTGACCCGATTTAAAAAACACATTAAATTTGAATTTGTGCTACGGCCTACCCGGAAACCATGCTGTGCGTCGTTGAGTTGATAGTTGCACACAACGGTGACTCGAAGACTTTAGCAAATGCTGACAGTACTGCTATTGGTCTGTATCCGCTAATATCCGAGCTTGGAGCCCCTTTCGGTACCGGAGTAACCCGAGTCAATTTCCAGCCATTGGGGTACGAGCATTCCCGTAGAAAACAATTAAATAAATGCATGAGCGGTCGGGCCAGCACCATCTTACAATCTCTAACGACGAAGGGTGGCACCCCGTCTGGGTCAACCGAACGCTTGGGCTTGAGGCGCGCGAGCGCGTCACCCACATCGCCGAGAGACAGCTGCCCCACTTGAACGCGGGCGTCTCGCTTTGGCGCCGCCCGCCCAGCGGCAGCCGCATCCAACCGCGGTGCCACCACCGAATGAAAATAGTCGGCGAACGCCCGAGCACACTCATGCTCCGGCAACGACTCACCATTCCTAGTTATCTTAGGCCTACTACGTTTCGAGCGCTTGCCCCCAATAAAACTCCAAAAAGACCTCGGTTCCTTCACAAATAGTTGCTCCGTGCGCCTCTGAAAATCGCGTTAAGCTGTACTGATTTTGTCTTTGACAATAGAACGACTGTGAGAAAAATTAAAATAGTCGCTGACTGAGCCAGTCTTTTTAAAAGATTTGTGTGACAAAGCCTTCTTCTTAATATGACCTATTATGTCAGCAGTGAACCATTCAGGGTAGTGATGACGAAAGCAACCACCCTTGGAACTCTTTCTTGGAGTGCTATCATCCAAAATCCTGTAAAATATTTCATAAAATATCCTATACGCTTCGTCGGCATTTCTCGCTTCATACAGAGTGCTCCAGTCTACCCCTGCAAGTCCCAGGTACAAAAAATGGAAGTTCGCCTTGCTAAAATTCCATCGTGGTAGGGAGGTGGAAGCCTGCGGTCCAGGATAACCAGGACTAGAAGTCGCCCGCTCGCAACTTATACTTACTCGCAACGGCGGATGCTGCGGGTCTATGCATGACAAACACTCCTCACGTTCCTCATTTACGACAATATCACCTACGGGCAAAGTAGTTAAGCGACTGTTGCAATTAAGAATGTTGATACTTTGGCGAAAACCACAGAAGGTGACAAAGTATTCATAGTAACATTGTATATCTTGATTTGTTGAATACATATTTAAATCAGCCAATAAAATAACTTTGTCATAACTACCACATAACTGCTCCAGCAAATGGAACATAAACATAAACCCTTTCAATCGTCTTAGGTGGAATATACGCAACACAACACAAAAACATAAAAATATTTTGACGATATACCGTCGCACATACGATTTCAAACGGGTGGTGGTTCAAGCTAGTGTTATCGGGTAACGGTACTCTGCGTAAGTCGAGAGCGCCGCGAGGTGTAGCGATCAGCATGACCTCTCCGTATTTACGGCCATCTGCGGTCACATCTAATTATCGTGTATCCGCTTGGAGCCAGTTCACCATCATGTATCGAGTCATTAATTCCAGTCTCGGTTATTGCTAACAAATCAACCATAGACCCTATAACATTAATATAAAACAATTTTAACTTTGTTCGTAAGCCTTTAACGTTTTGGTAGAATAGATCTAACGAGCACTTGGGATTCTTGCCACTAGCTTGGACCACTTTCCCACCATTCGAACACACCAGCCCGCACGTTTGCAATTGGGTACTATTTAAACCACTAGTATTAGCAAACCGACACTGCAAATCATTCCTATTTCATCGTTCAGTCCGGCGTTCACTGGGAGAAACCCCCAACGACTGCGCGTGCACCATCGCCGGTGTGAATATCTGAGCTCGCGTCCCACCGCTGGCCGCGGGGACGCCTCGGAAACCAATCGGACATCTTCACTCCTGCGGGCCACGCCGCCGCGCGCCGGCGTGTTGATGAGCTCACTTAAGCTCTCAGGAAAAGCAATTACGAAGGCAGCGTGTCTAGTAGTCTTAATTAAACGTTTCTCCACAATATATTGGTCACAAACTTGAAGCTTATTCAAATGGGTGAGCACGTTTTGCTCCGTTGTCTCCGGCCTAAAAGACCAAGCCTGCAAACATTTAAGCTTTTCTACCGTTTTAAGCACGTCATCTTCTTGTCTGCTGCCAGTGATCACTGGCCGTTTAGAACTACGTGCTTTACGCGCCGGTTTCCACCCTTCGTCGGAGGTAATGTTTTCGTGGCAATTATCTCTTGTGTCATCCGTGTGTAGACTCTGTACTCTTACGGAGTATCTAGTAATAGTTTAATTAAGAAAATGAACTGTTATTCTGGTTCATGGCTTTTGAAAAGATGGTTTTAGAAATAATAGACACTCATGTACTTACTTATTATATTTCACCAACACACAAAATGAAATATAGGTACTTTACAATCTCTTTTATTAAAACACAACTTGAGCTTTCGGTATTCGTATCCAACGTCCTAAATACCACCTGGCTCACAGGACTGGCACGACCACCCAGTGGCGTTTTCCCGCCATTCTCATTCCCGCCTTTTTTGGCCAATCGCTGTCATTCGTTAGTCGTGCCATCTACCAACTGAGTCGGTATTACCATAGACAAAACAATACTTTTAATATTAAAACAGATTTAATTAACATAGCTAATTGAATAAAATGCGATATGAAAAACTATTGATAACAGTCGGCCATCCAAGGTACATTATACGTCCTCGTGTAAAGAAAGCACAAACATAATACCTTAAATATACCTAACCTAAATGTTATCAACGACAATAATTATTAAACAAATTGATACATGACAATAATATGGTCTAACAGTAGCACATCATTGTGAAGTATCTATTTTAATAAGAATAAAGATAATAAATTTATTTATCAAATAATTGTTATTTTAACAACATTGATTATTATTTGGGCATTATTTCATGGCCCACTATAATAATAACGAGCGTTATTTCATGGCTCGATGTGCATATACGGGCATTATTTCATGGCCCACTTTAATAATAACGAGCGTTATTTCATGGCTCGATGTACATACATCTACGGGCATTATTTCATGGCCCATTTTGAATATCTGGCATTATTTCATGGCCAGATTTGACCTCAGTAGACATTATTTCATGGTCTAAGGGTCTAAAAAGATTATGTGCAGTAACGGGCATTATTTCATGGCCCAGATACTGAAAAGGTAAAACTGAAATAAGTAAGGTCTCGTTAACCACGAATTAAATAAAAATATGGACATTTGTTGCAAGAATACATAATTAGGTTATTCGCTGTCATTGCCAGACGATTCGTCATGTGGTCTATTAAAGTTCAACCAGGCCTTAATTTTATCACTTGCAACAACTGTCGAATAAGACCGGTTAGATTTTCGTGTAAGGGGAGTATCTTCAATTTGATACCGATCAAAATCATAAATTTTAGTAATTCTATAGGGTCCCTGAAACTTCGGAACAAGTTTTTTACTATTTCCTGTAGCTGGGACTTGACGTTCGACCCTCACAAGATCACCTACTTTATATATTTGAACTGGGCAGTGCTTTGCATCATAAGCTTTTTTTTGCGACTCTTGATAGGAACTGACATGAGAGTTGATTTCTTCTCTGATTTGTGCTATGTCTTGGCTTTTAGAAGAACCAGATAAGTCGTCTGACAGTTCGGATACAATTCTACAGTCACTTGGACCCGATGGTCTAATGCCGAACAGAGCCTCTGACGGTGTTCGATTTATGCCTTTGTTGAACGTATTGTTCATGCCCCACTGAACATCAGGTAGATACTCATCCCATTTATTATCAGGGGAACCAACACACTTTGTAGTCAAAGCATCAACAAGTGTCCTGTTATAGCGTTCTACCTGACCATTGGCCCTTGGGGTAGAAACAGCATTCAATACGTGTTTAATATTCTTTTCGATCATAAACTTTTTAAAATTTTCACTAGTAAACGAGGTTCCACGATCCGTTATGACCCTTTTTGGAACACCAAACAAACCAAAATACTTCCGAAAGACCTCTATAGACATAGAAGTTTTTGTGTTCCTTACGGGTTTTAAATAAATATACCGAGTAAATGCATCAATCAGAACTAAGATGTACATGTTTCCTTTCGCACTACGTACAAAGGGGCCAACATGATCTGCGTGGATAGTGTCAAAGGGAATATCAACCTTTGGTATAGGATGTAAAGAACCAGGTTTCTTGCCTCCAGAAGCTTTTGAATAAGCGCATTCCAGACAAGAACCGACATATTTCTTTACAAAGTTACGCATTTTTGCATACCAATATGTCGTTTTGATACGTTCTAAAGTTTTGTCTAGTGCAAAGTGGCCTATATCGTCGTGATATTGTTTAACAATCTGCCATCTTACCCCCTTCGGCACGACCCACCTATCGCCGTCACTAGTTACCCTATAGAGCCTATCATTCTTCAGCTTAAAATTTGATTTTATATCAATTACGTCATCAAACTGAGGATCTTTTAGAATTCCAACGATCCTTTGAATCTCACAATCTGCACCTTGGACTGTAGCTAACCAATCGCTATCACTAATGATCATAACGTCATGAACCTGCTGCATAGGGTTCCGGCTGAGTGCATCGACGTGAGCCATGCGATGACCGGCTCTATACTCAATGCAAAAATTATATTCTTGCATCTGTTCCCACCACCTAGCAACTCGTGGAATCATATCTCTCTTTTGAAAGGTTGCACGAAGAGAGTTGCAGTCGGTTATAATTTTAAAAGGGATACCTACTAAATAAACACGGAACTTCTGTAAGGAAGAAACTACGGCAAGAGTCTCCAAGTCGTAAGACGAGTAGTTTTGTTCCTCTGGCGTTGTCTGCCTACTAAAGTAAGCGACTGGCCTAAGCACATCATCCTTATCTTTTTGTAACAAGATACCTGCCACTCCAATCTTACAAGCGTCCGTATGAAGCTGGGTATCTGCCTTCGGATTGTATAAAGCTAAAGTGGGACGCTGTACTAGCTCTCTTTGTAAACAACGAAATGCGGTTTCCTGATCCGTACCCCATGACCATTTGGACTCCTTTTTCAAGAGTTGAGTAAGTGGTTTTGCAATAACCGAAAAATTTTGGATAAATCTGCGGAAGAAGCTAGATAACCCAAGAAACTGGCGAACATTATGTTGGCTCCGAGGAGTTGGGAAGAGTTTCACAGCCTCTACTTTTCTTTCGCCAGGACGAATGCCATTAGCAGAGATTTCAAAACCCAAATATTCGACCGAGCTACAGAAAAAGAAGCATTTGGAGAGTTTTAATCTAAGGCCAGCATTGGCGAACAGGTGCAGCACTGACTCTAATCTCGACAATCCTTCATTGATATCCTTTGAAGGAATAATCACATCATCCAAGTAGGCCAGGGCTTGCTTATGTCGCAATGACCCAAAGACTTGGTTCATAATACGTTGGAAGGTAGCCGGGGCATTTGCAAGGCCGAATGGCATACGATTGAATTCGTAATGACCATCTGGTGTCACGAACCCAGTTTTATGTTTGTCTGCTTCCCGGATCGGTATCTGGTAGTACCCTGAAAAAAGGTCCAACGTCGTGTAGTATTGATTACCAGAAAGAACATCGAGCTGATCGTCAATCAACGGCATGGGATAGTTTTCCCGGACAGTCTTTTTATTAAGGGCACGATAATCTATGCACAAACGAAGTTCGCCAGACTTCTTCCTAACCACGACAATAGGGCTCGCGTAACATGATGTTGATGGTCTTACAATGTCGTTCTCCAATAATTCGGAAACTATTTCCCTAACCTTCTCCTTTTCGCTGATCGCCAAACGATAGGGTCTGTAGACAACGGGTTCGTTGTCTTGGAGATCTATAGTCATATAACCAGCTGTTGTGTTCCCTAATTCCGATAAATTGAAAGCAAAACAGGATCGATACCTATTCAGTAGATTGATCAGTTGAATCTTATGCTCGGGAGTGAGTCCGTCTTTCAAATTCAAATCAGCTTCAGTAATAGACTTTAAGTCATTGCGGACAGTTGAGGAAATGTTCAAAACTTGCACACTGGACTCCTCCTGAGCCACACGACCACGAGCAATCAGAAAATCTTTTGAAAACACTAATGGTGTTGACGAAGTGTTACTAACAACGATCTGTCCTATTCCACATTCTGTCATCTGGAATAACCCAGCGGCTACTAAATAACGGACACCCTTCTGAAATCGATTACTCCCATCGACAAAGATGTCGCTCTGAGGTGGCGGATCTGTATACACGTCCACCACAGCATGACCCAAAACTTCAACGGAATCTTTACAGAACAAATTTATTTTGCTATTAGGTACATATGCATATTGGTGCTCAAGTTCAGAGATTTCCAAGGCGTCACAAGTTTTACGAATGACTACGTGTGGCTGTTCCGTAAATGTTTGACCTACTAAAAGGGGCACATGCATTGCATCACCTGCAACTATCAGCAATTCGAGATCAGCTTCCACCTGATCAATAATTATCTGAACTCGTTGTTTACCTAAACAAAGGACAACCGAATTGCCGAATCCTCTTAGTACTGGAAGATTATTGACACTATAACCTGAACCTATATTTCGAAATGCAGACAACCTAATCATTGAGCATTCACTCCCAAAATCTATAAACGCAGTTATGGAAAAACCGTTAACAGTAGCAGGTTTGAAATACTTCTTGTTTGGTTCCGACACCGAAGCGATTATTTTTGAAAAGTCAACCGCGCCTACTTCACCCCTATCCTCTACTCGCATGACTTTTTTCTCATCAGGAGTCGGCAGCTTGGCATAGCACTGTTCCACCTCATGACCTATTCTATTGCATATACTACACTTCTTAACGGGTCGAGTGCACTGAGATGTAACATGACCATCCTTCTTGCAATTTGAACAACGTGTAGGCCTAGGGTTAGAGCTATTTTGGTGTTTTTGTGGTTGACCTTTAGTTAACCTACGCTCGTTGTTGAATTTTATATTTCGAGCGTTACGTAAATATGAAAGGAGTTTGTTAGGGTCATCAAACTGAGCTACCTCAGCACCTTTTTTTTTTTTTTTTTTTGTTCCGGGTTGGAAAATCCTCATGGATGTCCTCCGCCCTGAGGCGGGCGGAGGGGTCTGTCAGACTCTTACTGACTAAAAACCACCCCGGTGTTCCGTCTCACACCTACGCCCGGGGGTCACGGGAACGAACATACTTCCGCAACCCCCGACTGGTGCCGGCCCGCCACTGCAGGCCTCTCCTCCGGTCGAGGGGGGGAGTGAGGTGTTTGACTCCCCCCGCGACGTCTCAGAGGGGCGCGCGTGGAACACTACGCGCCGCCACCTCGGGTCCTATATATGGGGGGCGACGGACGTCCCCTAGTCCGTCGTCCCTGGACCCATTTAGGGGGGCTGGAAGAGGGCGTTGTCCGCCCTCCGCCGACGCCCGGTGCGCCTGCTGCGGGCCGAGTTAGTGGACGAGATCTCCCTTTCCCGTTCCGCAGCTTCCTTCTGCGAAATTACTGTCTCGCAGAAGGAAACCACCGCGTCCCAGGACTCCTCACTGCCGACCATCGAACGAGCGACGGCCGGCAGCGAGAGGTCACTGCCTACTCCAGAGATGAGGGCACGGCGCGGCTCCTCCCAAGCGGCACACTCTGCCAGCGTATGCCACGCCGTGTCCTCCCGACAGTCGACGCAGTGGTGACACCGGGCGTCCGGCTCCCTGTTTATGCGACACAGGTACTTCCCGAAGCAACCATGCCCCGAGAGCACCTGCGTCACCCGAAACGACAGGGAGCCGTGCCTCCTCCCGAGCCAAAGGTCGAGCACCGGCCGGACCGCCTCGATCGTACCGAGGCCGGCGGTAGGGCGTGAAAGCCTGTCCCGCCATTCCGCCACCAGGACCTCGCGAAGCTGTGACCGACGCAGCTCCACATGTCGCTGCATCAGCCACTCGCCCCGCGCCCTCGCTTCCTCGCGCCACCGATACAATGACGCGAGTACTTTCGCCTCCAGGTCCCAGGGCGGGGATCCGGCCAGTGCGCAAGCCGCCTCGTAGGAGATCGTGCGATACCCCCTAGCTACCTCAGCACCTAATCTAACCGACCGGTCGTCGATGCCATGCAAAATGCATTCGACTGCTTTTTTCCCACTTATACCACATCTATTGATTAGTGACAGTTTGTCTTAATAATACTCTTCTAAGGAGTCCGTGAACCTAGCCCGTTTGGCCAACATATCACTTAACATTTGGCCGTAATTTTCTTCCGATGGGAAAGTAGCCAAAAGTTTCTCCTGCCATTCAGCCCAAGTAAACAGGACCGTCGGAAGGCCCTCGTACTATCTTTGGGCTATACCCTTTAATTTTGGTAATGCATAATGAATTACTTGCTTTTCCGACCACGCATAAATGGTTGCGCACTCGTTTACTTTATGAAGCCACATAGTCATTGTCTGTTCTCGTTTACTTGGGTCAAACTCGGGAATCGTGTTGTTAAAGGAACCTAACTTATCTACACTATTATTAGACATGGATTTTAAAACATTGACAAGATCCGAAAAAGTGGATAGTCCTAGAGAAGTTGACTCACCCCTGTTGTTACCTTGAATTGCGGCTTGCACGTCTCTCACCGCGCTAGCTCGCGGCTGCCTCACTGGGCTACGGGAACGGCAGCTAACACGGTCAGGTGGGAGACGCCCTGATGCTCGGCGATCCGGGCTGCTCGATGCTCGGCAGTCCGCGCGGCTCAAAGCACGGCGGTCCGTGCGACTCGAAGCTTGGCGATCCGCGTGACTCGACGCTCGGCGATCGGCGCGGCTTGATGCTCGGCGGTCCGTGCTACTCGAAGCACGGCGATCCGCTCGACTCGAAGCTCGGCGGTCCGCACGACTCGATGCACGGCGGTCCACGTGGCTGGACGCGCAGCGGGCCGCGCGACTCGGAGCTCGGCGGTCCGCGCGGCTCGATGCACAGCGCTCCGCATTGCTGGACGCGCGGCGGTCCACTCGGCTGGATGCGCATCGGTCCGCGCGGCTGGACGCGCAGCGGTCCGTGTGGCTGGACGCGTAGCGGTCCACGCGGCGGTCCGCTCGGTTAGACGCGCAGCGGTACGCGCGGCTGGACGCGCAACGTTCCACGCTGCTGGACACGCAGCGGTCCGCGCAGCGTGACGCGCGGCGATCCGCGCGGCTGGACGAATAGCGGTCCGCGCGAGTCGAAGCTCGGCGGTCGGCGCGGTGGTCCACTCGGTTGGACACGCAGCGGTCCGCGCGGCTGGACGCGCAGCGTTCCACGCTGCTGGACGAGCAGCGGTCCGCGCGACTTGAAGCTCGGTGGTCAGCGCGGCGGTCCGTGCGGTGGTCCGTGCGGCGGTCCGCTCGGGTGGATGCGCAGCGGTCCGCGTGGCTTGATGCGCGGCTGAACGTGCGGAGGCCCGCGCGGCTGGATACGCGGCGGTTCGCGCGACTTGATGCGCGGCGGTCCGCGCGACTTGATGCGCGGCTGGACGCGCTCGCGCGGCGGTCCACGTTGATGTCCGCGCGGCTTGATGCGCGGCTGAACGCGCACGCGCGGCGGTCCGCGTTGCTGTCCGCGAGGCGGTCCGCGTGGTGGGCCGCGCGGCTGGACCCGCGGCGGTTCGCACTGCTGTCCGCACGGCTGGCTGCGAGGCGGTCAGCGCGGCTGGCCGCGCGGCTGGGCGCGAGGCGGTTAACGCGGCGGGCCGCGCGGCTGGACGCTCGGCGGACCACGCGGCTCGGCCGGCTGCGTGACCGACTAAAGTCCCGGCTGCAGGCTTGACGCCTTACAGGACTGCGTGACCGTCGGTTAGCAGTGGGTGACCCCGTCGGATCTGTCGGGGTGTAGACATCACGTTGTTTGTCCCCCTCCATGGGATGACCCTGGAATGATAATTGTATCCCAAAGAATTCGTTCTTTAAAACAGAAATAAAGAGAATCAGGGCAACATAAAAAATACACAAAAATATAACATGGATTTTATAAGGCTGCGTAAGGTTAAGCCACCGTCAAGCAACAAGTTGAGAAAAAAAAAAAACAAAATAAAGAATTGAAGAAACCATTTCGCATTAAAAAAAAAACAAATTTGTATAGGTTTGTATGCGTTATAATCGGTTGAAGGAGACACAATAGAAACTTTATTGATATTACGTCTGGGGCGTAGCTAGGCAGCGTTTCATTACAAGTTTAAAAAAAAAACCATTTAAATCATTGTTACTATACAAAGGAATTTCAATGTCATTTAATAACCAAGAACCAAAACAATTGTGAACAGAGCCGTATTTTTTTTTTTTCTTTTAATAGCAAAATAACGAACTATGAGGACAAATGATAATAGTTAAATACAATGTAGGTAAATAATTATGGCCAAAAAAAAAATATTTTACTGGCTAAAACCGGAATCTTTATCCCACTTCTGAGATGTAGACTCTGTACTCTTACGGAGTATCTAGTAATAGTTTAATTAAGAAAATGAACTGTTATTCTGGTTCATGGCTTTTGAAAAGATGGTTTTAGAAATAATAGACACTCATGTACTTACTTATTATATTTCACCAACACACAAAATGAAATATAGGTATTTTACAATCTCTTTTATTAAAACACAACTTGAGCTTTCGGTATTCGTATCCAACGTCCTAAATACCACCTGGCTCACAGGACTGGCACGACCACCCAGTGGCGTTTTCCCGCCATTCTCATTCCCGCCTTTTTTGGCCAATCGCTGTCATTCGTTAGTCGTGCCATCTACCAACTGAGTCGGTATTACCATAGACAAAACAATACTTTTAATATTAAAACAGATTTAATTAACATAGCTAATTGAATAAAATGCGATATGAAAAACTATTGATAACACGACGTGTTATCAGTAGTACAGTAAACACGCACGTGTTAAACACGTGCGTGTTTCCGCTGATTTCGTGGCCCGATACTCCAACGATGATAAAGTTGCTTTTGTGGGTAGATTGGGATTTGCACTTGTCAGAATAATCGAATGTGTACTATTTGTAGAGGTATATTATCCACTTATTTCGCAAGATTTGAGTGTCAGAATGGTTACTAATTTAAGAACTGTGTATGAAAGTAGTAAAGTACCTATGATTATGGTAAGAAGGGAAAGGATTTTATGAATTAAAGCACAGAAAGACAAGACTAGCATTTATTTCAATTGGGCTTGTCAATTAAAATACTTAGATGAGGAAACTAGCCGGCCCTTCCAAAACTAGGTCATCATGGAGAAGAAGGACGAAGAAACTCCATGGTAGCTTGTTTTAAAGTATTTTATCAAGACGTTTTTACATTAGCATAAATTATCATTAACATATTAATCCCTTGGCCCATTTCTCAAATTTATAGCAACTTATCAACGGAAAGAAACAAAACATGAATATTCTCTAATTCGATTTAACACAATATGACATTAATATAAGTTATAAACAAAACAACATAGCTATCAGCATTAATAAAGAAATATTATCATTTAACTTACGTGAACAGTAGTTACCAGTCCATCTTTCCCCCGATCAATCAAAAGTTTTTCCAATAGGCCATTACACATATTTTTTGGTCTCCCATTCTTACCCTAGTACCTACCTCAAACTTTTTATTTGATCTGAGGTACATCCAACCTTGCCGCCATTTTAAACCAATCCTAGATGGTCATACATAATTGTTAAATAACTTCTAACATAGGTAATTATTAACAAATCTTATGTAGTGGAACTATTTTAAAACATTATAAGATATCACTACATATTATAAAACCAAGTCCTCCGCCGCGTCTGTCTGTCTGTCTGTCTGTCTGTCTGTTCGCGATAAACTCAAAAACTACTGCACCGATTCTCATGCTGTTTTCACCAATGGATAGCTTGTTTCTCGAGGAAGGTTTTAGTATATAATTTGTTATGTTTTTGTATGCATTTTTGTATGAATTAACGATATTTGTTGGAGGTGTCGGAAAAAAATAAGCCGTCTGGGAGCTTTCAACGAAAACGCTGTCTAAACCCTTTGAGATATAACAAAATAATGTATGGTGGAATTGTGTATCATAAAAAGGTCTTCAAAAAAGTCCGCGATGGCATATGTCTATCTCTTAAGGATAACATACTATATCCATTTTATTGACTTTTTGTAGGTATTTGTTTGCCGAATTTTACTCTTGGAAATACGATTACGATAACAATACGCTATAATATCAGTAGCTATTAGCCAAATTATGTTCGTAGATAAATAAGCTAGCTACTTACGTGTATTTCAAACAGTATACAAGAATATTTATCATAAAAACATTAATAAACACGGCGGCCTTATGATCAAAATTTGTGCATTCCAAAACTTTCGTTACTTTTTCACTGACATATTTATCACTTTTCGATAAACTAACACTCAATACGAAATCTACACTTATTTCTCAGTAATTCTGTATAAGATTCTTCTAAGATTAAACCGTTTTCTCATTGAATCCATTACTTTACGCACGTATAACCTTGATGAATGTTTACATTAAGCATCGCGTCACACCGCCACACGACCACAGAGTATAGACGTATTTTGATTTTGTGTTTGTTATCTTTAGGTAAAGACTCATTCACGTTCAGAACATAAGTACTTTTACTATATTAAATCATTTGTTTCGGTTTCTATTCACATAGTGTTCATGAAGAAACCATAAAACCATAGTTATTATTGTGAAATGTTAAAAGTTTGATATCAAGCTCGATAGATGGCGTTGACGTCGAAATAGATCTCGCTATGGTTTCGTTACCGCGATTTGGTTGGGGTCTCGCAATTTTAATTAAATATATCAGCTTAGATCAGTACACAATTGTGGTTTTATTTTCAACCCTATAAGTGTGCACATTAGTTCGATAGTTCAACTCATTACCAGCTCGGTAATAAACACATAGTGAGTCACATTAAAATTAATATTAAGTTAGAATTTTGAGATATAGCCTGGGATATGGAGACGGTAGTACATAGGGTACTTTTTTATGCGATAACCGACATCCACGCGGGCGAAGCCGCGGGCAAAAGCTATTTAATATATTTTTATAACAATTTATCTGACTATAATTAGATGAAGTCCCCTAAAAATTAGATCCACTGAGTTTACTACATTTATTAATTACAACAAAATATACATCCAATAAAGCACATAAAATTAAGAAAATATTTTAAGTACAATTTATAATTCTGTTATCCTTACATTTTAGGTGAAAGTATAATAAGTTTTTGTATTTATTCAGACCGACACATAGATCACCGGTTTCGTTCGGAATCCTTTATTCTTTATTCGTCTAGAAATACTCAGACATTATAGCAAGAACATACTAATTCCATGCAATTTAGGAAAACAAATCAAAGATTCATAATGTGTGATTCTATATATTCCGACACACTCGTAGCAGTCACCGTGGATGTCATTGGCAAATTATTAGTGTCACCTACGTCACCGTCGGTCCTTGGTTTTGCAGCGGCTGACTTTTTCGCAGCGGCTGCGTATCCACTTTTGGCTTTAGCGCTAGAATTAACTCGCGCTTGACGCATGGGACGCTGTGTAGCCGCTGGAATAGCTGGCTGCTCTCGACCGCCGGCGTCGGCATCTAAAAGTTTCGGAGGGACTGATTTCGGTGTACCCTCAATAGCTAAAGTTAACATTTTCAATGATTCCTCTTGCTTAACCATAATAGTGGTTTGCTCATCAATTTTGCACTCGAGAGCACTGATTTTTGTCGCGAGATCACTAACTACTTTATGTAGGTCGCGCACAACACCTTCAAGGGCCTTCTGGGCCATTATTATATTTTTTTAATGCGTAAATACTGGGAGCATTAAAAAAATATAATAACTACATTTACCTATTTTACTTTTTTATACCTACTTGACTTCCCGTGTGTTTAGACTTACAATTTACTGTTATATTATATTATTGATAGCTATTAATCAGGAATAATCTCTAAGAATAACAATGAGAAACATTCAATGTATCAGTGTTATGCTATTAGTGTATATGCAGGAACATAGGCCTTCGATAATTCACTAGAAAAGAGCTGGTGGACCTCGACACCGACCTGCAGACAGTCCAGGGAGGCTATGCCATTCTTAGATGGTAGGCTAACCAGGCGGTTATTACTCCTGGACAGGGCCGGCCTAAGCCTGGTGACGAGGACCATCACGGGACACTGCTCGCTAAACAAACACTTCCACACAATAGGCATATCGGACAATCCTCTGTGCCTGGCTTGCATGGAGGCTGAGGAAACCGTCGCGCATGTGCTCTTTGAATGCACAGGCATCACTCAGATTAGAATAGAAACCCTCGGGGGACGTAATTATGTTCTGGAGGGAGGTGGGCTGATTGGAATAACCACTAATGGCCGCCATGGCCCATGTACAATGGTCCTTCAGACTAAGTGCGGAAACCAAACCCTTCACCATAGAATATGGAACTGTACGTCGCTTGCTCTCGCGTCACCAGTCCTGACTCTCTGAATATTTTGACTGCTGTGACCAAAAATACAAACGTAGTATTCAGGGAAGTTTTATTAAAATGTGGCTGGTATTTTAGTATATTGTGTCGTTTTACGACTTCCACGCAAACGAAGTCGCGGGCAGAAGCTAGTAAGATTATAAATGTGAAAGTTACTCTGTCTGTCTGTCTGTTAAGTTTTCACGCCTGAACCGCTGAACCGATCGTCATGAAATTTAGCAGAGATATAGCCTGGGATATGTAGAGGGACATAGGCTACTTTTTTACGCGATAACCGATATCCACGCGGTCGTAGCCGCGGGCAAAAGCTAGTATATTTAATGCGAAGGAACTCTGTCTGTCTGTTACCTCTTCACGCCTTAACGACTGAACGTATTCGTTGAATATGGCACACAAATATACATGGCTGAGGAGTTTACGACAAAGGGTACTTTTATTATGGTAGTATGGTCCCTTGGGATAGGTAATTTTCGACATTCACGCGGACGAAGCCGCGGGCAAAATCTAGTAGGTGATAAAATTACTTAACATGTATAAAAAACCGGCCAAGTGCGTGTCGGGCTACGCACAATGAAGGGTTCCGTACAAACTCAAACTCAAATCATTTATTTAAATTAAACCATTTACAGGCACTTTTCAATTGTCAAGGAGTCGGTCAGTAAGAAAAATGAAGCTACATTCCCATTCCAAAGCGTAGGTATCTATGGAGAAGAACGGGCAAGAAACTCCATGAACACTCTTTTAAATTAAATTGTTACAAAAGTATTCGTTACATCTATAATGTTGAATTTATAACTAAAAGTGAGAACGATGTAAAAATAAAAAAAGACGTGTGGCACTCGGGGACTGCCGCGGTAAAGCTATTGCATAGCATTTTGTATCAACTTATGCAATTATAATTATTTATTTATTTTATTTATGCAGTATTTCTTTTTCTTTGATATTAATTCAAGTTACACTTTTTGAGCGTGGTGACCGATAAGAAAACAAATTTTTCTTTTATTAAATAAACAAAGAGTATATAATATTAAGAGACGGGAGTCCCATAGATAAAAATGAAAAACGTCGCTTGTATGAAACGTGAGCTAATAATGAATACCAACATAACAGAAATGACACGGACTGCAGACATGACATAAAGCTGCCAACATAATAACAAGATAGGGATGTACTACTACTCACTCGTAATTTTTATCGATATGTTGCTGTAAAAAATTTCGGGTTTTAGGATCCTGACATTTTTACGGTTTCATTCTTAATAAATTTAAGGCAAAGGTCACTTAGGCCAACGATAACTTTCGATTTGAACTAAGGTTACGTGGTAATTTTCTTATAAAAAGAAACCAGCTACGGCTGTGATTCCACGTTGGCGTAAGCGGGGTTCAGAGACAAATCCCATTGTATAGTCTAGATCTAATCCGAGGTAAACTTGACTATAAGATGAGATTTGCTGTGATGATAATAAAATAAAACAAAACTTTGGACTTAAGTTTTTTTATAATAATTAGAACACCTTTTCCTTTCTATTGATCATTCAATTGGCAATGGTTCAGCAGTTGATGTTGAAGGTACTGAAATGTAGAAAACACGTTGCTTATTAACTGACACATGAACAAGTGAATTCAAATTTAATTCTAATCTTGAATAGTTACTAGGGCTTAGTCTCATTCTTTTTATCACATTTTCATTTGAAAAAGGGTCTGTAATAGACAAATAAGTATCTGTAATATTTACAATTGATACATTCAATACAGTTAATCAAATAGTAAAGTGAATTTAATAAGTTTAAAATAAACATAAACCTTACCCGCAATAGAACATATTTTCCTGTCTTTTGAACATTCTACTGGCAATGGTTCAGCAGTTGATGTTGAAGGTACTGCAATAAAAACAAAATGTAGTCATTCACTTCTAATTCCAAAAACAATGAAGGGTATCGTGGTTGGGATGAATTAATCCCAAGAACCGAATTAACATTGTAGTTGAAAAACATGTTTCCCCATACTTTCCAACTGCATAATAATAATGTAAGTACACACAATATTGAGTAATTTACCATGTTATTTTAAGACCATAGACTTCTTAAAGGTTTTGCTGTAATCTTTAAGTATAGAACTGTACACTGTATTTTTTTTAATGTTAGGATCAGCAGTTTCGGAGATAAGGGGGGAAATGGTAAATTTTCTTCTATTTTCTTTTTTTTTTAATGTTAGGATCAGCAGTTTCGGAGATAAGGGGGGATATGGTAAATTTTCATCTATTTTCTTTAATAATTTTCATTAAAAATGTAAAATGAAATGAAAGGACTTGTCAAGAGGATTTTTTTTTAAATAATTTAAAAAAAAGTTCTCTTGTCAAGTCCTTTCATTTCATATGTCACATGATACATTTTGCATGTGTACCAAAATGCAACTTAATCGGTCCAGTAGATGAAGGTACATAAGGGTTCCGTTTTTTCATTCGGACGTACAGTACCCAAAAAAAAAAAAAAACTTACTAGATGTACCAGTCCAAGAATCGCAGTAGTCGAAGTAGAAGATAACTCGGTTTGTAAGATAACTCTGCAAAATATAATTGAACATGAGTAACTAAAGTAATCGGAAAGGGTGAGTTAGGATGAATTACGACTGGAAAATAAAGTCTTACCTGTTTGCTCACTTTTGAAGATGTGTAGTGGAAATCCAACGAACAGCTCATCTGCCATTGGTTCTGCAGTAAGTTCTACAGACGGAGTAGCATTTTTTCTTAGTTGTGTCTTCTTTTTATTGAAATCCTTTGGTAGAAAATGACTGCCACAAATATGTTTCAATTGATGTAGCTTTTCAATGGGTACATACACCAAGTCTTCTTTCCCGTAACTTTAACCCATTTTTTACATCTAGCTGGAACATTTTATTACATTATTATGATTATAATAGTAGTGTATTTAAACTTATATCTTTGTTATTTTGGTTTTGCAGTATTAATAGAATAACAGAGAAAATTAAATGAAATAGGAATATTATAATAATAAAAATATCGACAGTCGATAAAAAAGTAACATGCGTCAAGCACTAGCATATTGATAGGTTACTTTGTAATTTTGTAAATTTTGGACTTTAAATCAAGTAATTTATTTTCTGTAAGAGCTTATCAATGTTTTTTAACATAACAATTGAAAATATATGCTTACCTATCTTCATTCAAAGGAAATTTGGCTATGAAGATTCGCATTTGACCATCTGACCGGCCGGATCTTATAACACATATTCCACACGTTTTGTAATGCATTGCAACTTAAATTACGTCACACGTACATACATAAATACAACAATAACTCTAATTTACGATAAACATCCACAAAACACAGAATAAAAACAAAAACAGCGCTTTGTTGACAAAGTTCTTGACAACAAACAAGACAAGAATATGGCGGCCGGTAGCTATGGCGGCTGAGTAGCGTAGTGCGATAGAGTCGAATAGATGTTAAAGCGAGACAGCGATAGCGTGAGGTTTTTTCGTTACGGAATTTCTGGATTCGGACCCCGCGCTCAAGGCCCGCGATAGAAGCTATGCAATAGCTTAATAATAAAAACTTACACGTTAAAAGCGTCAAGCGTAGGTACAACAAATAGAAACAAAATAAAATAAAATAACCCGTGGCAGCTAAGAGATGACCAGTCCCAACTGACGGCGCCCGTTCACGAACATGACGCATGTATTAGCACCATTCAGCTCAACCATTTTGAAGGGAGCTAAATGATCCAACACACACGCCACCATCAGCGAGACATCTAAGTGAGCATGATATACTCTTAACCACCAGGGCACATTCAAGTCAATGAAAGACATATTACCCGGTCAATAGTAGCTCTATAGTACATAGGACTCACACCTGTGCTATGCATTTATATAATACAAAGGAGATTGAGTTTATACAATGCAAAGATAGTCTTACACTCTTCAGCAGCTCCAACATGATTGTCAAATGTTAATCAACTAGCTGAGGTTGTAGAGCAGGACCAGCATTCAGCCAAGCATTTTTATCAGCGATGTAATCATAATATAAACTTATAATATGCCTGCCTGCATAGTGTGCGTTTTATACAAGACTAACTTCTGCCCGCGACTTCGTCCGCGTGAAATTTCGGCCCACCCATCACGTCGCATTCGCATCCCGTCGCTCGCCCGCGCTAAAACTTCGTTATCGCTTAGCGTTCTTTCTGACTTCCGTTCTTTTCGCTTGGCTTCTAAGGATCGTAGCGTAGATATTAGCCTATAGCCTTCCTCGATAAATGGGCTATCCAACACTAAAATATTTTTTCAATTCGAATCAGTAGTTCCTGAGATTGGCGCGTTCAACCAAACAAACAAACTCTTCAGCTTTATCCATACTAATATTATAAATGTGAAAGTAACTCTGTCTGTCTGTCTGTTTTCACGCCTAAACCGCTGAACCGATCATCATGAAATTTGGCAGAGATATAACCTGGGATATGGAGAAGGACATAGGCTACTTTTTTACGCGATAACCGACATCCACGCGGGCAGAGCCGCGGGCAAAAGCTAGCAAATTATATAGCTAACCCACGCAACTTCGTCTGCGTCACCTACTCGTAAGAGAGAGAGTGGTTTAAGTAATGAATTTTCTACTTATTTTCTTGCGGAGTTATTTTAAAATTATGATATCTCCTTTTGTAGAACTTTTAAAGAGGAACAATTCCATAATATTTGCGTAACTTAAACCCTTTATGCAGCGCACGCAACGGAAGCTCTCAAAAAGGAATATTTTTTCCCGTTTTTGCAACATTTTTCATTTATGATCCGCTCCTGTTGGTCGTAGCGTGATGTTATATAGCCTATAATATTCCTCAATAAATGGAGTTTCCAACACAAAAATAATTTTTTAATTCCAACCAGCAGTTCCTGAGATTAGCGCGTTCAAACAAACAAACAAACTCTTCAGCTTTATATATTAGTATAAATTTAAATTTAGTCTCATTCAGTTGAAGTATGTGGGGAGGAATTTTATTGTAACATTTTAAACAGTACCCCATGAAAGATGAGTCTACTTTAGCCAGTCTGAAACCTGGTTGAGCTAATAGGTCCCTATTTCTAGTACTATAATTATGTCTTTCACCTCTTTTTCTAAAAAGATGTAAATTTTTCCTTACGTACATGATGTTTTCGTAGATTTATATTGACAAGGTACCGTCATGATGTTAATATCCTTAAAAAGTTCCCTTAGAGAATCGCGCCTGCGGAGATTATATATGGCTCTGATGGCTCTTTTCTGCAGAATAAAAATAGACTCGATGTCTGCAGCCCGTCCCCAAAGTAAAATACCGTAAGACATTATACTATGGAAGTAACTGAAATAGACTAGCCTCGCGGTATCTACATCAGTAAATTGACGGATTTTTCTGACAGCATATGCTGCTGAACTTAGCCGTCCTGCAAGAGATGTTAAATGAGGACCCCCATTGTAGTCTTGAATCGAGCGTGATCCCCAGGAAAACAGTTTTATCGACGAATTCTAGTTTCTCTTGATTCAATACTATCTCACAATCACTACTTTTGACATTTGGTAAAGAAAATTTTATGCACTTCGTTTTTTTCCCATTTAATACTAAATTATTAGCAGTAAACCAATTTTGGACCTGCAATAGAACGTTATTTACGTCGTCAACATTTGTAGCACGTCTATCTACCTTAAAAACTCGGAAAGAATTTATCTTAAGAACAAACTTAACATTGCAGTTGGTAAACATAATCTCCCATACATTCCAACTGCAAATGTAAGTTTGTACGCACAATATCGAGAGATTTACCATGTAATTTTAAGACCATAGGCTTCTTATAGATTTTCCTGTAATCTATAAGTATAGAACTATTTTTTGATTTTTTTTCAAAATTTTAGGTTCAGTAGTTTCGGAGATAAGGGGGGGGGGGGAATGGTAAATTTTTGCTTATTTTCACTTATAACTTTTAAATAATTTATTTTAAAATTATAAAATAAATATATTTGAGACCCTCATAGTAAGCCCTTTCATTTTATATGTCACACGATACAGTTTACAAAACTTTTTTTGTAATTTTCTTGTTTGCCCCCCAAAACTGACCTCAATATTCTTAATTCATTTATTTACGATTCACGTCCGTATTTGGGTCACTCAAATTGATATGTATACCAAATTTCAACTTATTCGGTCCATCACATAGATAAGGGGGGGGAATGGTAAATTTTCGTCTATTTTCACTTATAACTTTAAAAAAGAAATATTTTAAAATTATATAAAAAATATATTTGAGATCCTCACAGTAAGCCCTTTTATTTGATGTGTCACACGATACAGTACGCAAAACTTTTATTTTAAATTTTCTTGTTTGCCCCCCAAAACTGGCCCTAATATTCTAAATTCATTTATTTACGGTTCATATCCGTATTTGGGTCACTCAAGTTGATATGTATACCAAATTTCAACTTAATCGGTCCATTACATTCGGAGCAAATTAGCTGTGATAGAGGGACAGATAGACAGACAGACAGACACACGAGTGCTCCTATAAGGGTTCCGTTTTTTTTTTCCTTTGAGGTACGGAACCCTAAAAAGGGGAACGGATAACAGGGCATCGAAAAATTCGCCCGCATCTCTTTCAGTGGAAAAAGTGCCTAAAAAGCTGGTGGCATTGCCACGTTGAATTGAATGGCAATTCTTTGGCCGATTGTTTTTAGCATTTCAATAATGAAACATGAATGAGACAATGCAACTTATGGCACTTTAGTTAAAAAAGCGCAGTGTTTTTATATTAAAATCACGGATTTAAACTACAAATATAATTACTAAATACAAAATATGTAGTGCTGCGGCCATAGATAGTGTTGGCATATTTTGATTTGGAATTTAGTTGTTTATAGTTTTTAAATATTTGTTTAAAATAATATGCAGTTCAATTCACGGCTGCAAGTAAACATTTTATGAAAATAGGAAGTTGTTTAGAGTAATGTTGTCGTAGAGACTCGTGTAGGTACCGAGTTAATTCACGATTGTCGTAGCCTCGTAGCCCCGTAGCTGTGCCTCGTAGGCGCTCCTGCGTAGCTGTGCCTCGTAGGCGCTCCTGCGTAGCTGTGCCTCGTAGGCGCTCCTGCGTAGCTGTGCCTCGTAGGCGCGCCTGCGTAGCCGCATGGCGCGGCGTAGCAGCGTGTGTCGTACTCGTGTGGCGGTGCTACTACGGTGTACTCGTAGCTTTACATTTGTACGCGCCATTTTAATTATAGCCGTTTGCAGCCGGGAACTTGAAAGTCAAAAAAGGAAAGGCAAAGTGTTCGGAATAAACTATATTTGAGGAAATCATTTTATCCATCATCATTACCCTCTAGCCTTCCAATCCTAATCCCAAACTATGGTGTTCAGCGCAGAACGTCTTTTTCTCCCATATGTAAATCTCTACTGAATGTAGTTTCACATATGTAGGTAGTATGAAGCTAATGTTATGTCAAGTCCTGCCCATTGTACCACAACATATGCCTACCAGTGAGCATTGTCTCATCTCTCATCGCAGTAGAGAAACTGCGATGATTGCACTTTCGATAAAATGCTATTGCGATACGGTCATGTAGGACGGTTGCTGATACTGGTGATAGTGGAAATATTATATTGTTGGACATGACTAATAAATTAACAAAAATTGTAAGCAAATTAAATTATATTTAGACCAAAAGATAATAAAATCAACATAAACTAGGTAGACCGTAATTGGAACAATATATATTGCACACTAGGTATAAGAAAAACAAGAAAATAAACCTTGTTTTTCAGAGAATGTTGTTTATGATGGTTTTATTATTATTATTTTTATGATTTTGACATATATCTCGGGACCCTGGGGTCCCGGGCCTTTGGAAGGCGTATGAGAGGCCGAAGTCAACTCGCAGAGGCCCGTTACATGCTTGTAATAAAATGGGGCTCTAAACGACGATTATCCCTGTACGCACTATGCAAGTGCACCCAAGGACAACCCACGGTTGGTGTAGAACTATTGCAGGATATGGAAACAAAGATATTGGACTATGGGTTTGGGTGGTTAAAATGTTTGTTTTATTATACACGGATAAAATGGCAGGGGGTGACTTGCACACTCAATAATGGGCCCAAGAAAACGGTCGCTACCACATAGTGACGTAGCGACAAGGGGGCAATATATCCTGAGGTGCTCGAGGAGTGGAGAGGTATTCCACGGCTCTCAGAACAATCCCAGAGCCCGGAAGATGGTCAAGATCCCTACCAGGACTTACTGAAATACTTCCTTCCTGCGAGCACGTTTGTTCTTGCGAATCTCCACTCAAATTATAAGTTTCTTAAACGCACTCTCAGAATTTGTCAAGAACGTTTTATACGTCTTGGCCGACTATATACCTGGCTGGTCAGATGACTGGCAAGTCAGAGGACTTAAGTCAGCAACAACTTGAAATATAAAAAGGATTTTTCGAAGAGAACGGAAAATTCAAGAACGAGAGGCAATTGGATCAGTTTACGTCTGGGTTCTGATAGAGAACCGTCTCCACTACGGAAAGTCTACTACTCGATTCCTTGAGAGAACCATCATAGTATTTGAAGTTCACGATAGCTAAAAAGTGAACAGTGTTGGGATCGCCGACGCTCTGACGCGTCTCTACACATCTCGGAGTTTCCTTCTCAACACTGCGGAGCTTACGCTGACGTCTGTTCGTTGAAGCTGTCTTGACGCCTGTTCTTCGGAGCTGCTCTGGACTACTTAACTGCGGAGCTTTCCTGACGCGGAGCTCGGAGTGCCTTCCAAATATTGGAAACCTAATCTTCCTCCTTCTTGCCTCTAGAGAGTGCGTGTTAGGTAGGTCCTTTTATTTTTAAACTAATAACTGTATTTTTTAACCTCCACTGTAAATTCATTAAATCTAATTGTTCAGTCTACTTTTACCTTTTATTTGATAGGAATAAGTAGATTTGACAATTACTAGGTATATAAATTATCACGCTATTTGCAGGATGAGCAGTATTGCATTATGTTTTAAGATGGGTCAATAAGGGCATGTACCTTAACCGTGGTCGCTACAAGAAAATGGTCTTAAGAGACTATCCTTAAAATTTAGGAAAAAGTTGATCTGAATTCACAGATTTTGAAAAAAAAAAAAAAAAAAAACAAAAATATGCAGTCAGCAAGAAAATGGGCAATTTTCGCAAAAAAGTTTTTTGATGCCAATAGATCCTGTTTCTTACGAAGATCAAAAAACTCTATGGTGCCTGAGGCTTAGGGACTAGAAAAGTCGGAAATCTAATAAAAAAATCCCATACAGTTTGTAGGTGAGATTGAGACTGAGATGACTGAGATGAGAACGAACACAATGTATCAGTGTATGACCACAGTCGAATTATTATTCCATTACTACTTCGATGGGTTGAATAGGAAACGAATATAGCAGATAGTTACAGATTTAATCTTTTATCTACATCCATGCTATAAATCCTCTTTTCAACACACTTGCTCATAAAGTGGCTTTTAATGAACCGCTTTTAGGTCCATAATACAGTGTATTATAAACGCGTACTTTTTACTTTACGTTACCGCGCTAGTGCTGTAACGCCACAGATAATAATTTACTAGTCGGATAATTGCGCTATTTTTAATCTCATCAAAGAGACTTCCATTATGGTGGAGCCATAATGCCAAATTTCACTTTTTTTTTATAGTCTGAATAGTCCTTGGTCCCAAAATGAACTAAAAATTTACTTTAAATTGTCTGTGGTGCTTCCCGGAACCAAACAAAAAGACCCTGAATGGCGTTCTATTATTGCGGATTCTCACTGAACTAATGTATATTTCTCTATGCCAAGAGTACTTTCTAATTCCATACTAACTAAACTACAATTTGACATACGACAACACTATGGATCAGTCTAAATATTATTTTGTGGTTTTTTTGTAAAGGCTCTTTAGTAGTTTTACCAGTGCCTTTATTTACACCTGCGTGCGCATCGCTACCGCGGCGCGCGGAAAAACAAAACCAGCGCCATTTTCCTTAAAGTTAATAACAATACAAGTCTGTTTTTTTCCTCGCAAGTGTGTTGAAAAACGTCGTATGAAACGCGTGTGCATTGATCATTACACTCTCAGCTTCCTTATCGCGCTCACCTATGGCTCGCGTGAATAATACCGCCTTTTGTGTATTTTTTTTTATAAAGGCTGTTTAGCGGTTTTGCCAGTGCCTTTATTTTGGTAGGTTTCCTGTGGTTCCTACTCTCCTCCAGGAGAGTCGTAGGGAAACTAGTACAGTTCGCAAAATAAGAGCACACAATACACGATCGTCATTCCGAGCTCGCCGCCGAGGCCCCGCGCGAAATCCCCGACTAACAAATAGTCCTCCCCGACCCTTGACTGTAAGTGAAGCGCCAGCACGCGTTTTAGCTGAGCAGCATGTAATCCAAACTCCCCACGATAATAATCAAAACACTGATTTTATCCAGCCACCGTCGGTCCCTTGCCACCCTCCCTCCGACTCAGCTGCCCTAAGCCTAGGTTAGGTTAGACCTAAGACCATTTTTAAATGTTTTATGGTTACCTCGTTTCTACGTACTAAGAAGTCTGAGAAACGAGGTAACCATAAAACATTTAAAAATGGTCTATTACGCATTAGTTGAGTCAAAACTGAGATACAGCATAGCATACTTTTCTGGGGAGGAAGTTATGATTATAACCCTCAAAAAGCTTTTGTAATTGGTCTTTTTGTATACTAACTGACTCTTCACCCCATATTCGGCATTTCGCTTCAAACAGATCCACAAAGTTTTCTGCAGTGGTTATAGCAGGGTTAAACTTGTCGCACTTTGTAACGCGCGATTTCGAAATTTCCCGCCAAGCAGCGAATGAGAACCCCGCGGCATCGAGTGGCGAGACCGTGCGGCGGAACGCACGCCGGAACAGACAACTGCCAGCTCGTCTGAGGTTGGTCTGAGGAACTCTTTTTGTTGTAAAACCTTTTAGTTTGATCTGAGTGTAAAACTATAAAAAAAAAAACAATAAATAATTTTCATAAAGATTAAACTGGCTGCCCAAGCGCGGGCCTGTGTGTGAGAGTTGTGAACTTTTATATAATACAATACACACAGTGCGACCCACAATAATGACACGTACACGCCGTCAATCACGTCGACAATCCGATTTTGCTGATGCCGTCGATGAAGCCGCAGAAACACCTTCGACACAGTCGATGGCGAGGTCAAACTTCACCACCGACGACATGGCGTCCATAATGGCGGCGCTACAACAAACTCAAACAGCAGCATTCGAACGCCTACTCGACCGTGTCCTCGAACACGAGACACGTCGCGAGTCATTGTCATCGACGCTGGCGGCGGCGCCCACGCCGGCCGCGGCGCCTGCGCCCGCTCCCCTTTCTGGAAACTTCGCTAAATGTACAGCGCGGTTCAGCGGAGCGCCTGACGACTCGCTCGACGGTTTCGTCGACGCCATGGAATCGTATAAGGAATGTGCCTACGTAGGAGACGACAATGCCCTACGAGGTTTATCGATGCTGTTAACTGGAGATGCAGCAGTATGGTGGCAGGGCATAAAGTCTATCATCAGCTCCTGGAGCGAAGCCGTGACGTCACTACGAAGCGCCTTCGGTGACACTCGTCCGCCTCATAGAATCTACAGGCAGTTATTCAATATGTCACAAGGTCGTGAGAAGACAGAAATATTTGTCGCAAAAGCTCGGGCAATGTTTGCTCGGCTTCCAGTCGGTGACCTCAGCACCAAAGTGCAATTGGACATGGTCTATGGACTTCTACACCATCGTATCCGTGAGCGCCTACGTCGTGATGAAATGACATCATACGAAATGTTATTACACAAGGCAAGACATATTGAAGATGCAACTGACGAAGTCCCAAATGAATACCAGCGTCGACGTCCTAGGACGCCGCAGCGCTCATCCGCAACTGTGGGCGAAGCGCCCTCGAAGAAAACGACGACGCCACGAGAGCCCCGCAGAGAAAGTGCGTCGAACGCTGGCGGCCCGCCTAGCAAGGACCCTGTCGCGCCTGGCCACAGCAGCGGCGCCACCACACGTCCTGCGAGCTACGCTGCTTCATCATCATCGAAGAAAAAGTTTTGTTCATTTTGCAAGCGGCCCGGACACATCCGTGACAACTGTTTTAAGCTAAAAGTGAATGATGATACGCAAGAAACTGATCGGATACCGACATGTTATGGTTGTAATGCGAAAGGTGTTACTAGGTCACAATGTTCTAAGTGAAATGCAGACCACTATGCCATAGATATCATGGGGTTCTCCGAATTCAAACCTAGTAATGAAAATAATTTCAATGGTAGGTCCGTTACTTGCAATTATAGTAAGAGCGGGATGCCTATGGATTACATTGGTGAGCATTATTCCATTGATAATTTTCATGATAACATTTCTTTATCACCGAGTAGGGTGACCACGACATTAGATGGTAGGGTGTCCATGAAAGATCCAGGACATTTTTCTAAAGATAATTTTTGTGATAAAAACATTATTTCTTCACCGAGTAGGGTGACCTTAAGGAACGAAGATAGGGTGTCCATGAAAGATCCAGGATATTTTTCTATAGATATTTTCTATGATAAAGATATGATTTCTTCACCGAGTAGGTTGAATTCAAGGAACGAAGTCAAAGTCAAAGTCAAAGTATTTATTAGTGCGATTTTTGGTGATATAACAGGTCTTACAGATATTTTATAGATACTCAAAAATCTACCCTTTATGGGCATACACATTATTAATTTAACAATATTAGAAATTACATAAGACATTATAAACGATACAATTCTAACAAATTCAATACAATTCTAATAAATCTGTAGATAGGAATATTACATTATAAATCATAAATACAGGATTAGTCACAGGAAATGTTGTCAACAAGAAATTCATCAATGGTATAGTAGCATTTGGCTATTAAAAAATATTTAGTTTGCGTTTAAATTGAGTCAAGTTTAAATCTTTTATGTCATTTGGTAGCTTATTAAAAAAATTCGGAGCCATGCAAAGTATGCTCTTGTACATAAGGGCGGTCTTCTTAGGCATAATTCATGTCGGTATGTTGGTCTTATAGATCGATAACTTTGCTCTGAAGCTTTTTTAAATAAGTTACCGTTTTTTTTTTACGAACAATGCGGTCTCGTAAATGTAAAGACAAGGCAGCGTGAGTATTTTGAGGGAAGTAAAATGTGGTTTGCAATTTTCTGTTGATTTAAGATTGCATATAGACCTAATGCACCTCTTTTGTGCTTTAAATATATCATGCTTTTCGCATGAATTTGCCCAGAAAATTACTCCGTAACGTAGTATGGAGTCTACATAGCCATAATTCGTGGTTACGACAGCTGCCTGATTTACAATTTTATTCAGTTTGTGAAGAGCAAAGGCAAACCTACTTAACTTTTTAATTAGGATGGATGCATGTTCCTTCCACGTCAGTTTAGAGTCTATTGTCAATCCTAGAAATTTAATATGTCCTACTTCTTCAATTATATTATTATTAAAAGATATATTAATGTCAGGAGTGGTAATTCTTTGTCTACATTGCATAATTTTAGTTTTATTTAGATTTAATACTAAGTTATTTTGTTCAAGCCAGTCTACTGATTCTTGTAATGCGTCTTTAATATCACATTCATAATTTCTATTTGTATTATGTTTTATTAATAAAGTGCTGTCATCGGCAAAAAGAACCATAGGAAAAGAAACGTTTTTCGGAAAGTCATTTATGTACACTAAAAACGAAGATAGGGTGTCTATGGAAAATTTGAGACTATTTTCCACAGTTAATATTGTTGGTAAAAATGGTTCCCGGAGTGACTCTATTGAGCACCAGGCTAGGTTAAGGCCAACTTTAAGTGTTCAGATTTTAGGAGTTCGAGGTAAAGCCATATTGGATTCAGGCGCTAAGGGCTGTGTTGCCGGAGCCCTGCTATACAAGCTGCTGCTGACGCACCAGCATCCATGCGAGGAGGTGACTCGACGGGTTCGGCTTGCAGACGGCTCTAGCCGTACTCGACAAGTTCTACTTACCACTTTAGAAGTAAGGATAACCCCGGAAAGGTCAGTAAAACTTCAGTTTACCATTTTTCCTGTTGTTGAAAATAATGAGACCCTATTTGGAATGGATTTCTTGGTGGCGGCGGGTATTGTGCTTGATTTTACTTCTTCAACCTGGCACTTTTCAGGTGAGCAAGTTTTATTTGACATTGAGTATGAGCATCCAAGGCCATACACTAATTTATTTGCTGCTGATCTTTTGCGTGATGATGAAGGGCTTATGCTGGGTCCTGATCAAAGACAGCAGTTGTCTGATATGCTGCAACAGAACAGTGATGTTTTTGCAGAACAGGGGGAGCCAACTCCCTATGCAGAGCACCACATCGACACGGGTGACCATCCTCCAATATCAGTTCCGCCGTATAGGCTTACGCCCGCTAAAAAGGAGCTTGTGAAGGCTGAGTTGGAGAAGATGCTCGCTGAAGGCGTGATTGAAGAATGTGAGTCTGCTTGGACTTCTCCTGCTGTGCTCGTGCCAAAGAAAGATGGCAAGGTAAGATTTTGTGTGGATTATCGTAAATTAAATGCAGTTACAAAAACTGATGCTTACCCCATGTCGCACATCGATGACTTAATTCAGTCGACTAAGCGCAATTGCTTCATGTCCACGCTAGATTTGCGGAGTGGCTTCTGGCAGGTAATGATGAAAAAGAGCGACAAAGACAAAACAGCCTACCAAACACCTTTTGGTACTTACCGCTTTACACGCATGCCATTTGGCCTCAAAAATGCGCCCTCTACGTTCCAGCGGCTGATTGATAAGCTTCGTTCATCGTTGAACCGCGATTTCTCTCAAATCGAAGGTGAGAATGTTACACTATTGGCTTATCAAGACGACCTGCTCCTTATTACTGAAACATATTCAGGTCACCTAGCAGCTCTGCACGCTGTTTTTGAGTAGCTGCGCACTTTTAATTTGAGGGCGAATCGTGATAAATGTGTCTTCTGTAGGAAAAAGGTAAAGTACCTTGGACATGTTATCACACAGGACGGCGTGTCTCCCGATTACGAAAAGGTGCAGGCCATAGTAGACATGAAGCCACCACAAAATCTTAAACAGTTAAGAACTTACCTGCAGACGTGTTCCTGGTTTCGGAAGTTTGTGCCTAACTTCTCTGCAATCGCTGAGCCACTAACACGTCTGACTAAAAAGAAACAGCCTTGGATTTGGGAGTCAGAACCAGTAAACGCTTTTGAAGAGCTGAAGAAGCGCCTCACTTCTGCCCCTATTTTAATACAGGTAAACTACTCTCAACCATTCATACTCAGAACGGACGCTAGTAGTTATGCATTAGGTGCAGTTCACCTACAGGGCGAAGGCGTTGAAGAACGGCCCATTGAGTATGCGAGCCGTCTGTTAATTCCTGCGGAGAAAAACTACAGCACCACGGAGCGGGAGGCTCTAGCCGTGGTTTGGGCTGTAGAGCGCTTTAGAGGGTATGTCGATGGACACGAGGTAATAGTCAGGAGTGACCATCAGCCGTTGAAGTGGTTACTTACAGCAAAGTCACCTTCAGGTAGGTTGGTACCTGGGCACATATACTCCAGTAATTTAATATTATCTATCAATATACACCAGGTAAGGCTAACGTAGTCGCGGACACGTTGAGCCGTCCCCCATGTTATAAGGAAGAGGATATGGAGGAATATGGTTTGTGTCCTGTTGTAGTGTGCAGCTCGCCTAACCTTATATTTGTAACTGCACATACTAATTATTGGCATTATTACACGAATCGTTGACTTGAATAGTTCTCTTTTATTTCGCCTACGTCACTCCAATACATGGCGACCCTTAGCCAGCAATTAAAATTTTGCAACTTACGTGAAAGCGAGGATGTCTGTAGTTGAAGAAATCATGAAGATTTTTACTGATAGAAGATTGTAAAGACGGAAAATTAGAAGAAAGAAAGCGAAGAAGATTTTACAGAAGAATTTGTTTGAAGAGATGAAAACATTAAATAAGAAGACAAAAAAGGAACGTTGCTGATGGGTGCCGGGATATGCAGGGCGCTGGGAGATTGCTCAAGCCTTGTGACGAGAGGATATGCAGGGCGCTGGGAGATTGCTCAAGCCTTGTGATGAGAGGATATGCAGGGCGCCGGGAGATAAATTGTACGGGTCCGATGTGGAGCAGCTGAGAGAGGAGCATGCCACGTGAGACGTCGTGACCTACATATACGTTGTCAGTAAAATACGAAACTACTGTAATGTAAGTTTTGCACTGCTAACATTATTTTTATTTTTTAAATGTTATATTATACAATTTCATGTGATTGTAATTAGATCATGCCGTATTATTTCATACTTTGTATTGGGGATTAGGAATGTCCCAACAATTGCAAGAATTGCACGCTAAGCTAAAATATTTTAGAGAATATTTAGTGAAACTAGGTCCAGATAGGCGTAAACAAGATTTAGCTTTTAAGAAACTAGTAGAGGCAGAAAAAGAATATAGTAAACTGGATTGTATTTTGACTCAGTTGAACCAAGAAGTTAAAGATCGCAAGTTGGGCAAAGAAACTTGTGAGGTTTTCCAAACATTAATACAGGAGATACAATCTTTCAGAAAATAAAGTGTTTACTTTCTTTAGTAGATAGTAGTAGCCAAACTAGTTCTAAGGATTTTGTAGAGTATTCTGATTGTGTTACAAAAATGGCAGACGCATTCGATATTAAGACTGCAATTTCTCTGTTGCCTATGATGAATGGCCAGGAGCAGGTGACAAACCAGCTTATTGATGGTATCTTACTTTACAGTTCACTCATTAATGATGCCAGTAAAATTCAATTAATGCAGTTTGTGTTAAAAACGCGTCTCTCGCCTAGTGCAAAATTGCGTCTTAAAACTAATTACGCAGATATAGAAAGTTTGGTAGGAGATATTCGCATTAAATTGTTACCCAAAAAGTCGCCGGTAGCTTTACAAACACAATTGTTTAAGGCTACTCAAGGCCGTAGGAGTATAGAAAAATTCGGTACAGAGATCGAGGAGTTGTTTGTGAATCTCACGATCGCTCAGGCTAACGATAAGCATGATGCCTATGAGGTTTTGCGACCTCTCAATGAGAAGACAGCAATTAAACGGTTCAGCGATGGTTTGGCTGACAAGCGGCTCAGCACCATCATTGCCTCACGACAGTTTGCGTTGTTGTCTGAAGCTATTACGGCTGCAGTAGATGAGCAGTCCATGTCTGTCCAGCCACAAGATCAGGTTATGCAATTTAGGGCTAACCAAAACTATAAACGTGGAAGCTTTAGAGGTTCTCGAGGCCCAGGAAATAGACAGTTTTATAACAACAATAGAACATATTATCATAATTATAATAAAGATAATGAAAATAGGACAGGTCAAAGAAATTCATACAATGTAAATCGAGGTAAATACTCAGGTGAACAGCGTCAGCATTTTCGCGGACGTCCGGTGCATTATCAACGTGTTCAGCATAATGCACAGGAGTCCAATTTCCAAGACAACTTGTGCAATGAGCGCGCAAATACTCATAAGGTTCTAGGAGCTTATCTTAGAATTCAGTGTGACAATAACAAAACAGATTGGAGCAGTTGGCTACCATTCTGGTGTTTTTCTTTTAACACCACAATACACTCTGAGACAAAATACACTCCATTTGAGTTGGTATTTGGGAAAAATTGAAATTTACCATCTAATATAGCAAAAGATTCATATGTTGATCCATTATATAACCCTGATTCTTACCCTTTGGAGCTAAAATACAGACTTCAAAGAGCACAAGCTGAAGCTAGAAATAATTTATTATTCAGTAAGGAATTAAGAAAATAAAATTTAGATAAAAAAGTAAATGAATCAAAATATAAAAGTGGAGAATTAGTTTTAATTAAAAATCAAGTAGGAAATAAGTTAGATACAATTTATTTAGGACCATACAGAGTCATTGAAGATGTATCATCAAATGTAAAAATTTTAAAAGATGACAAAGAGTATGTTATTCATAAAAATAATACAAAACTGTTTGTAACTTAGTATTTTGGTAGTAATAAGATATTTTTTTTTTTTTGTAATTGTAATGTTTAATTAAAAGAATATTTTTAGTTTTAAGATGTTTTGTTGTTAATTCAGATTTAAAAAAAAAAGGGGAGGTGTAGTGTGCAGCTCGCCTAACCTTATATTTGTAACTGCACACACTAATTATTGGCATTATTACACGAATCGTTGACTTGAATAGTTCTCTTTTATTTCGCCTACGTCACTCCAATACACTGTTGTCATAAATTTGCCTTCTACCAGCCCAGCTGACCTGCGAGTTGCTCAACTAGCCGACCCGGAATTACATAACATTATTCGGGATTTGGAAGACCCCGACGAACTCACCTGCGGTCGATGGTTGGAGAGGGGCTATGTAATGTCTCATGGTGTTCTCTATCGATATGACCCTGATTCTGATGCAGAAGACGCTCAGTTGGTGGTGCCGAGCTCCATGCGTAAAGAGATTCTAAAAGAGCTCCATGACTCGCCTACTGCTGGCCATCAGGGAGTAGAGCGGACTCTCCAACGACTAAGGGAGAGGTTTTATTTCCCAGATATGCGCAGGTATGTAACAGATTATTTAAAAAAATGTGTCGATTGCCTTCGTTATAAGTCGTCAAACAAAAAACCCTCAGGCTTGTTACAAACTCCTGTATTGCAACAGCGTGGCGAAGTCCTAGCTATCGACTTATTCGGTCCCCTTCCACCTGGAGACCAGGGGGAGAGATGGATATTTCTAATAGAGGATGTAGCTACAAGGTGGGTTGAACTCTTTCCACTTGTCGATGCTACCGCAGAAGCTTGCTCCCGCATCCTCATAGAGGATTACTTCCTCCGATATGGATTGCCACGACGTGTTGTTTCAGACAACGGCACACAATTCGTGTCTGCTATCATGCAGCCGTGCATGCACCTGATGGGCATCAAGCAGGAGCTCATACCGTTATACCATCCAGAGGCTAATCCCGCGGAGCGGAAGAATCGGGACCTTAAAGTACAGCTATCTATGTTAGTGCAGACAACTCACACCGATTGGCCTAAACATTTGGCAAATGTTAGGTTTGCCATGAACAGCGCCGTGTGCTCCACTACAGGTGAGACCCCCGCATATTTAACATTCGCACGAGAGTTGCGAACCCCGATCGATGTAGATCGGGATCTCCGCAGTATCCTTGATAAAGAAAACTTCGTTCCTCAAGTCACACCCTACTTGCGGTCGTTTATATCATCTCTTTCTGTAATTAGGGAACGTGTAGAGAAGTATCAGGATATTCGCAAAAAGGTAGCGGATGGCTCTCGCCAGAAAGAACCAAAGATTAGTGTAGGTGATTTGGTTCTACTCAAGTCTCACAATCTGAGTAACGCATCAAAAGGTATTACGCGGAAATTCATGCCTAGACGGGATGGCCCATATCGCGTTAGGCGTATCACTAGCCCTACGACCTTTGTTCTTTCCGACCTCTCGAATAACGTGATAGGGAAGTACCATAGCACAGATTTAACGCTGCTGACCACTCCGTTAGGTACAGCAGCTCCGGTTACGCCGAAAAGACGCAGGGGGAGACCGCGCTACCGTGAATTAAGTCCCAAGTTAGACTCGGGACGCGATCCTAACTTGGAGGGGGAGAGTGTAACGCGCGATTTCGAAATTTCCCGCCAAGCGGCGGATGAAAACCCCGCGGCATCGAGTGGCTAGACCGTGCGGCGGAACGCACGCCGGAACAGACAACTGCCAGCTCGTCTGAGGTTGGTCTGAGGAACTCTTTTTGTTGTAAAACCTTACTGTTTGATCTGAGTGTAAAACTATAAAAAAAAAACAATAAATAATTTTCAAAAAGATTAAAACTTGAAATGTTTAACAATGTTTTGTTTTAATGTAGAAGTTGCTGCGTTATCATCGTTGTTTGTCATGCTGTTGTTTGGTGAGGGGCATCCCTGGTGTTGTTGCTGTTGTACGAGTTGTTGTAAGAGGACTGTTAGTACCTTCTGTTGTTCCTGTTGCGCGGTAAGGAAAGCCGCGAATCGTTCAGCGTTCATTTTGTTTGCCTACTGAACAACACAATTTGCCTCGTCGCCAATAAAATAAAGGTTATTTATGGACAACATTAATTGCATTTTATTTAATTATATTCTTCACAAGACGTAGAAGGAAAAATCAATGAATGACAAAATATTAATGCTAAAATTATGACACACAAAAGAATATAAAATCTATGATAATAAAGGAGTCTGTAACATTTTGTTAACGTTTTCGTTGTGTTGTTAGTTACTATCAAAAATACGAAATCTAAAGTATCGTCACCAACCGACATTGAACTTTATAAATCAAAATGTATCATCTCTATTATTGTAGCATAAGTTTTTACAACAAGTCAGTTTTTTTCCTCGCAAGTGTGTTGAAAAACGTCGTATGAAACGCGTGTGCATTGATCATTACACAGTTATATCATAATCTCCTATTAAATGATTATCATACCTTATGAACCTAAGCAGTCAATTATGACATATTATATTATGCTATTTCAGTCAACTTTCAACAAAGCAATGCAAATCTGATTTCGATTCCAAAGAATTATTATTTGTGCTTCTTTTTAGGGTTCCGTACCAAAATGGTAAAAAGGAACCCTTATAATAATAATAATAATAACCCCACCGCCGCGCGCCGTATCTCTACGTTGACGTCGTGGTGGGGCTTGCACGCTCCGAACTTTAGGTCTGTGCCGGTAGAGTTTACTTTCCCGGAACATGTCTAGGGTGAGGAGCCAGACCAAGAGAGATACAGAAACCCGCAGGGCAGCATGTGGCGAGCTGTTGGGCAGTTGCGATCCTACGGACCCTATCTCCCGGGAGAAGTCATGTTCCTCACCTCTGGCTTGCCTTTATTGGCCGGCTGGAGTGAACACTGACGAGGAACTGAGCTCCCACCTCATTCTTGCCTTTATTGGCCGGCTTGAGTGGAGATTCGCAAGAGCAAACGTGCTCGGAGGAAGGAAGTATTCCAGTAAGTGCTTGTAGGGATCTTGACCATCTTCCGGGCTCTGGGATTGTTCTGAGAGCCTTGGAATACCTCTCCACTCCTCGAGCACCTCAGGACATGTTGCCCCCTTGTCCCTACGTCACTGTGTGCTAGCGACCGTTTTCGGGGGCCCATTATTGAGTGTGCAAGTCACCCCCTGCCATTTTATCCGTGTATATTAAAACATTGATCAGGCAGGGGCCATAGTCCTTCCATAGTTTTTGGTAACCAGTCCATTTTAACCACCCAAACCCATAGTCCAATATCTTTGGTTCCATATCCTGCAATAGTCCTACACCAACCGGGGGTTGTCCTTGGGTGCACTTGCATAGTGGGTACAGGGATAATCGTCGGTTGGTGCCTCATTTAATTAAAAGCGTCTAACGGGCCTCTGCGAGTTGGCTTCGGCTCCTCGTACGCCTTCCAAAGGTCCGGGACCCCAGGGTCCCGAGATATGTAAATATATAAAAATAAAAATAATAATAATAACCCCACCGCTGTATCTCTACGTTGACGTCGTGGTGGGGCTTGCGCGCTCCGAACTCTAGGTCTGTGCCGGTAGAGTTTACTTTACCGGAACATGTCTAGGGTGAGGAGCCAGACCAAGAGAGATACAGAAACCCGCAGGGCAGCATGTGGCGAGCTGTTGGGCAGTTGCGACCCCACGTACCCTATCTCCCGGGAGAAGTCATGTTCCTCATCTCTGGCTTGCCTTTATTGGCCGACTGGAGTGAACGCTGACGAGGAACTGAGCTCTCACCTCATTCTTGCCTTTATTGGTCGGCTTGAGTGGAGATTCGCAAGAGCAAACGTGCTCGGAGGAAGGAAGTATTCCAGTAAGTGCTTGTAGGGATCTTGACCATCTTCCGGGCTCTGGGATTATTCTGAGAGCCGTGGAATACCTCTTCACTCCTCGAGCACCTCAGGACATGTTGCCCCCTTGTCGCTACGTCACTGTGTGCTAGCGACCGTTTTCGGGGGCCCATTATTGAATGTGCAAGTCACCCCCTGCCATTTTATCCGTGTATAATAAAACATTGATCAGGCAGGGGCCATAGTCCTTCCATAGTTTTAGGTAACCAGTCCATTTTAACCACCCAAACCCATAGTCCAATATCTTTGTTTCCATATCCTGCAATAGTCCTACACCAACCGGGGGTTGTCCTTGGGTGCACTTGCATGGTGCGTACAGGGATAATCGTCGGTTGGTGTCTCATTTAATTAAAAAGCGTCTAACGGGCCTCTGCGAGTTGGCTTCGGCCCCTCGTATGCCTTCCAAAGGTCCGGGACCCCAGGGTCCCGAGATGTGTAGACATATATAAATAATAATAATAATAATAATAAGGCATCTCAGGTCATGTTGCCCCCTTGTCTCTACGTCACTATGTGCTAGCGACCGTTTTCGGGGGCCCATTATTGAGTGTGCAAGTCACCCCCTGCCATTTTATCCGTGTATAATAAAACATTGATCAGGCAGGGGGCAAAAACTATGGAAGGACTATGTCCTTCCATAGTTTTTGGTAACCAGTCCATTTTAACCACCCAAACTCTTCCAAAGGTCCGGGACCCCAGGGTCCTGAGATATGTTAATATATAAAAATAATAATAAGAATAAAACTTTATTTCAGACCATAACATAATTTTGTCCATAATTTTGTTAGTATTTTGGTGTTAGTAACAATAGTGCTTATGCTGCGACTCAGTCTGTCTGTCCGTCTGTCTGT
The DNA here is from genome assembly GCA_947523025.1 of Dryobota labecula. Lineage (NCBI taxonomy): Eukaryota > Metazoa > Arthropoda > Insecta > Lepidoptera > Noctuidae > Dryobota > Dryobota labecula. The sequence continues at coordinate 26,208,717 of OX383297.1, forward strand.
CAAAGCTGGTTATCTCAAGAACTACTAATGCTATCTGTCAACTTGAAATTTTGAATAGTTTTAGATGACGTTTGCCCAACTATTTAGCAAATAAAAAAGATTTTTTTTTTGCAACTGGGACTTAACGGGGGTCTTAAAAAATCGAAGTGGAATATATAATATATTATCTACTAGGGCATGTGGTCGTATCGTATGAAAGAGCGCTATTTGCACATTCTCAAACATTTTGTTTTTAGGCCGCATTGTTTTCGACTTTTGACCAAAAAAATTAATACGAGTACCATTCCCCTTATCCCCGAAGTTTGCATAGATACAAATCTGAAATTGTTCTATGTGATACAAATTTATATTATATAAAGATTAGAGGAAAAATTATAAAAAGAGACAAGGGGACGTAATTTTCCCGAAATTGTTCTCTAACGCATTGGAGGATGTGTTTAAGATGCTGAACTGGGAAGGACGTGGCATCAACATTAACGGCGAGTACATCTCACACTTGAGATTTGCAGATGACATTGTCATACTGGCTGAATCGCTGCATGACTTGCAGCAGATGCTGGATGGCCTAGTTGATTCTTCTGTACGCATTGGTCTCCGGATGAACTTGAAAAAAACCCAAGTTATGTTCAACGAACACGTCACTCCGGGACCAATTGCTGTCAATGGCAGTGCTCTCGAGGTTGTTCGAGAATATGTTTACCTCGGGCAAACTCTACAGTTTGGTAAGAACAACTTTGAGAGGCTAACAGAAGAATTCAGCTGGGCTGGGCAGCATTTGGGAAGCTTCGTCGAGTCTTCTCGTCGCGTATTCCACAGAGCCTAAAGACCAAGGTCTTCAATCAGTGCGTCCTGCCTGTTATGACTTACGGAGCCGAAACGTGGACACTCACGGTACGGCTGGTCCATAAATTCAAGGTCGCTCAGCGAGCTATGGAACGGGCTATGCTTGGAGTTTGTCTGAGGGATCGAATCCGGAACGAGGTGACTCGGCAGGGAACCAAAGTTGTCGACATAGCTCACAGAATAAGCAAGCTGAAGTGGCAATGGGCCGGCCATATTAGCCGTAGAACCGATGACCGCTGGGGTAGACGTGTTCTTGAGTGGAGACCGCGAATCGGCAAACGTATGGTAGGACGTCCTCAGGCTAGGTGGAGCGTCGATCTCCGCAGGGTGGCTGGTAGCAGCTGGATGAGAGTTGCCGAGAATCGACCTGAATGGCGTGCAATTGGAGAGGCCTATGTCCAGCAGTGGACTGCTATAGGCTGATGATGAGAGGAAAAATAAAACAATTTCTCTAAATACACTTTTTCAGAAATCATCAACAAAACTTACATTAGTTCCACTATCGGTCAAGAGACGGCGCTGACCTAAAACTGCAATATTCTTTGACGATATAGGCCTCGCCGATGATAATTTAAAAACATTTCACGGTTTACTCAAACTCAAACTCAAACTCAAATCATTTATTTCAATACTGAGGGCCGCCATGGTCCATGTACAATGGTCCACCTGAAGGACTAAGTGCGGAAACCAAACCCTTTACCATAGAACATGGAATTATACGTCGCTTGCTCTCGCGTCACCAGTTCTGTCTTTCTGTATACTTTGACTGCTGTGACCAAAACTACATACGTAGTATTCAGGTTTTATTAAAATGTGGCTGGTATTTTAGTATATTGTGTCGTCTTACGACTTCTACGCGAAGTTGTGGGCAGAAGCTAGTGTATAATAAATTAATAATGCGTCTTATTTGGGACAGCGCTCCTGGATGGGCGAGTCCTATTACTGGCTGGACGTACGACGCGTTGCGTGAGCTCAGTACAGAACACGTAAGCTAACCACACAAGGTCACTGGCATATATCTGGACCCTAAATTGAAAGCCAATTGAAGATTTTTTTTTTACCTACTTATTCAGCTTCCTGAATACAGGATAAAAGCGTATTATTCATCTATGTGTATACATATATCGCACACCGGCAACGAGAGTGTCACAACACTAAATGTAGTTTATGGGAAATCACAACAGTTCACAGTTAGGTTCAAAGTCAAAAGTCAAAGTCAAATCATTTATTTCAAATAGGCACGAAGATGCACTTTTGAACGTCAAAAATTACATGAATAGTTAATTGATTCTAGTTGCGCCTTCCAAAAGGTAGTTATGTATGGAGAAGAATGGGCAAGAAACTCCATACTTACTCTTTTAAAATGTTAACAATAGTTTGTATACATTAATTAATAATTATAGGTGAAGACGATGTACCTAGAATAAAAATAAAAATTACTTACCACAATTGGCAAAAAGAATGAAAAGTGAAGTAATGACAGAAAAATTAAAGCCGTCTGGGAGCTTTCAGCTAACTTATCCTAAAGGGCTAGACCGATTTGGATGAAATGTTGTGTGTATATTTGAGTGGGTCCTTGGATGGTTCGAAAACACAATTGGACCCGGTAGGTGGCGCTGCAATCGGGTTCTTGGATCGTTCAGACTGGACAACGTCTGTCGGGTTGAATTTCACTTGTCGTGTCTGTATGAGCACGTTGCTCTTCTAACGGAGTTGTATGCTGTGTTCAGCATCATTTGTATGCTGTGTTCACCATCATTTAGAGAATGTATTCCGGAAGGTCAATAAATCTCGATGTTTTGTCAAGTTGTAAAAATCGTGCGACAATTAAACACTATAAGCGCGCTCTAATGTTGAATGATCAGAAATAAAGATAACGAGCGCCGGTGGACGGTGCAGGAGTCAAACTGAACTTTGTTACCTGGGGCCGTCGTTATAAATGTTATCGTTGACACATATTATTTATTTTCTCAAACATGCTTGAAAATTCGAGCGGTATTTTGACAATTAACCTTCTTCAAGATAAATCCAAAATCCTGTACTGGTCAAATACATGCGAGAAGGGGCCAGGAAAGTTAGTATGAACATCCATATCTGTAGTGCTATTCTGTAACCGTCTCACCGTGAAACCGTAGGTGAAGTGGGCGTGGAGTGAGCTGTCAATAGTGTCAATCTCAAGCATCAGGTGGAATTACAGCTCACTTCAAACTCACCTCACCTAAGTTTTCACCGTGAGATTTTGACAGAATTGTTTAGCGGCCGAATACTCGTATCTATTAACACTTTCAATGCCAAAAACCCAGCATATGGGTCTAAAAATAATTCTATCGCGTGCCCAAAACCCGCATCCGAGTCGTCGCTGTAGGTAGCTATTGATGACTTCTGTACATGACGCGTCGTGGGCATGTACAGAAGTCATCAATAGCTACCTACAGCGACGACTCGGATGCGGGTTTTGGGCACGCGATAGAATTATTTTTAGACCCATATGCTGGGTTTTTGGCATTGAAAGTGTTAAAATACATGCGAGCAGCGGCCGAATACATTACTATGAAAATACATGCGAGCAGCGGCCGGCAAAGTGTCGTGTTTAGCGGCCAAATACGTTACTATGAAAACTCACTATCGTTTAATTTAAAGATGGAACGAACTTTTTACTTCGTACTTGGCAACCAATGCGGTAAGTTATCACAGACTAGCTTCTGCCCGCGACTTCGTCCGCGTGAAATTTCGGCCCACCCATCGCGTCGCATTCGCATCCCGTCGCTCGCCCGCGCTAAAACTTCGTTATCGCTTAGCGTTCTTTCTGACTTCCGTTCTTTTCGCTTGGCTTCTAAGGTCCGTATTACAGAAAGAAACTCAAGCGTTGATCTCTGTTTAAAACTATTTTTGAGGCTAGTTTTAATTTTAGAACGTTCCTCAAGCATGGATTCATTGATCATAGTTCAGCTGAGTTTGTCTTTATTTTAGATCGTTACTCAATTCGTGAATCGAGCCCAAGCAGAGATTGGATCTGTAATCACCCAAGTGTGGTCGAGACCGCGCTTGAGCATAGATTGTTATGTTTTTGTTCTGTTCAAGTCTATCTGCGTTGTCGAGTTTTCATATATTATTGTTGTTTTTTTAATTATTGCTACGTATATTTGGATTATGGATTTAAATAGCAGGTTGAACTTTAGCGTTCCTTTCAGATATTTAAGAGATACTCAGGACCAGGACCCATATAATTGTGAAAACTTTAAAAAGAGGTACAGATGTCGTAAAATATTAAATTCTACCAAGGTATAATATACCACGATTTCAGAAAATCACACAACCGTGGGCATCCTATAGCCTGAGAATTGCAAATTCTTGTATGTTTACGTTTTATGATTTTTTATTAATCATCAAAGCAAACAACGTTGTATACAAACAAACTGATGTATTTATTTTCATATATTTGACATGCTGACATTTCAAGTCAAGTACGAGTACAAGTCTTTTAAGCTTGACAATTTTGATTACAAAATTAATATACTTCGAAGAGCTTTATTTTCAATAAATAGGGGATTGTACTATTCAGAACCAAAATAATAACGCAGATTTCCTAAATAATTGCGCTCCTAAGCCTTAGGAGCGCAATCTAAGGTATATTTTAATGTTTCGAACCTAGTGAAGATCAGAACAAAGTTGGTAAATAAAATAAATCGTAAACGAAAACAGGCTGATGCATAGACAAGACACATCTTTGCTTGAGGCTCGATTTGAGTCTCGATTCAGCTGAGTATAGATTGATAACCGTTCTTGAATAAGAACGATGCTCAAATACTGATTCTATACTTAAACAGTGATCGACTGGTTGAAGATCAAACTGGATTTGAGGAACGTTCTGTAATACGGGCCTAAGGATCGTAGCGTAGATATATAGCCTATAGCCTTCCTCGATAAATGGGCTATCCAACACTAAAATATTTTTTCAATTCGAACCAGTATCTAGTTCCTGAGATTAGCGCGTTCAACCAAACAAACAAACTCTTCTTTATACTGTAATGTATAGCTTTATAATATAGCTGACCCGCGCAACTTCGTCTGCGTCACCTAAGAGAGAGAGTTGTTTAAATAATGAATTTTCTACTTATTTTGTTGCGGAGTTATTTTATAATTATGATATCTCCTAAGATGTTGATTGAAATCAAGTGATGTCAAGGACAATTTTGTTTACATTTAAATACTTGTGATTAATAACATATTTATTTGGATAAGGATTAATATTATGTTGATAAAACTCCTTCGCAAATAATGAATTAATTTCGAAAAAATTTGATTACCATAAAAAAAGGTTATAGTGAGTCAATCTTAAAAGATAGACATGCTGTCGCGGACTTTTTTTTAGAACTTTTAATGAGGAACAATTCCATAATACATGATATTTGCGTAACTTAAACCGTTTATGCAGCGCACGTAACGGAAGCTCCCAAAAAGGAATATTTTTTCCCGTGTTTGCAACATTTTTCATTTATACTCCGCTCCTATTGGTCGTAGCGTGATGTTATATAGCCTATAATATTTCTCAATAAATGTACTATCCAACACAAAAAGAATTTTTCAATTCCAACCCGCATTTCCTGAGATTAGCGCGTTCAAACAAACAAACAAACAAACAAACTCTTCAGCTTTATATATTAATAAGTAGTATAGATTAAGTAGTATAGATTCCATTTAAATGTCGAACTGGCTTGCAAATAGAGCTGTTTAAAGTAAAAACCGGCCAAGTGCGTGTCGGACTCGCGTAGTCCGACACTACGCACAACGAAGGGTTGCGTAGGTGGGATGAATTTATCCCAACAACATACTTAACAATCTAGGTGAAAATCATGTTCCCCCATACATTCCAATTGAAAATTATGGTTTGTACGCACAATATTGAGTGATTTACCATGTTATTTTAAGATCATCGACCTTACTTATAGGTTTTTCTGTAATCTATACTATACTAATATATAAAGCTGAAGAGTTTGTTTGTTTGTTTGAACGCGCTAATCTCTGGAACTCCTGGTTAGAATTGAAAAATTCTTTTTGTGTTGGATAGTCCATTTATTGAGAAATATTATAGGCTATATAACATCACGCTACGACCAATAAGAGCGGAGCATAAATGAAAAATGTTACAAAAACGGGAAAAATTATTCCTTTTTGAGAGCTTCCGTTGCGTGCGCTGCATAAACGGTTTAAGTTACGCAAATATCATGTATGATGGAATTGTTCCTCATTAAAAGTTCTAAAAAAAAAGTCCGCGACAGCATGTCTATCTTTTAAGATTAACTCACTATAACCTTTTTTTATGGTAATCAATTTTTTTCGAAATTAATGCATTATTTGCGAAGGAGTTTTATCAACATAATATTAATCCTTATCCAAATAAATATGTTATTAATCACAAGTATTTAAATGTAAACAAAATTGTCCTTGACATCACTTGATTTCAATCAACATCTTAGGAAATATCATAATTTTAAAATAACTCCGTAACAAAATAAGTAGTAAATTCATTACTTAAACCACTCTCTCTCTTTAGGTGACGCAGACGAATTTGCGCGGGTCAGCTATATTATAAAGCTATACAGTACAGTATAAAGAAGAGTTTGTTTGTTTGGTTGAACGCTCTAATCTCAGGAACTAGTTACTGGTTCGAATAGAAAAATTATTTTAGTGTTGGATAGCCCATTTATCGAGGAAGCCTATATAACATCACGTTAGATCCTTAGTTCCGTGTGGTGCTGGACGTAAAGAATAGCTCCATCCCATTTCCTACCGTGGGTGTCGTAAAAGGCGACTAGAGAATGGGCAGCAGCGTTCTCTATTTATTTTGAACACCATACTGCGATCGCCAACCCGCCTGCCAAGCGTGGCAATTATGGCAAACCCCCCAATTGGGGGAGGCCTATGTCCAGCAGAGGACGTCTTTCGTCTGAAATGATGATGATGATGAGATCCTTAGGAGCCAAGCAAAAAGAACAAAAGTCAGAAAGAACGCTAAGTGATAACGAAGTTATAGCGCGGGCGAGCGACGGGATGCGACGCTATGGGTGGCCCGAAATTTCACGCGGACGAAGTCGCGGGCAGAAGCTAGTCTATAATAAGTATAGAACTATTTTCTTGTTTTTTTTTTCAACATTTAAAGCTCAGCAGTTTCGGAGATAAGGGGTCAATGGGCAATTTTCGTCTATTTTTTATAACTAATTGTTTAAAAATTATTAAAAAAAAAAACTCATAACATTACCTTTCATTTGATATGTCACGCCGTCACACGCTACAGTTTGCACACTTTTGACGTGATAACGTCGTATAAATTGATGAACGCCGGCTGCACTCACTAAAAAGTATGACTCATTTTCACGTTAATCCGCCTGAGCCGAGTGTCTAAGCGAGAGCGCGGAACAAGCAATAGAGATCGATGGATAGAGAGGCACGATCGGCCTAAGCGTTCGGCTTGTGACGCAATGTTTTCAAACTCAAACTCAATTACAGGCACTTTTGAATTGTCTTGGGGTCGGTCAGTCAGAAAGATGAAGCTAGTTGCCCTTCCAAAGCGTAGTAGGTTCCTATGGAGACGAACGGGCAAGAAACTCCACGGACACTCTTTTAAAACAAAATATTGTTACGAAAAATGGGTTACATCATTCATGTTGAATTTATACATGTGAGAACAATGTAGAAAGACGTGCACGTTAGAAACGTCCGTAATAAAAACAATTCAAAAATTAAAATAAGTCGCGGCAGCTAAGAGATGACCAGTCCCAACTGTCGGCGCCCGTATACGAACATGACGCATGGATTAGCACCATTTAGCTCAACCATTTTGAAGGGAACTTAATGATCCAACACACACGTCACCACCAAGAAGAAGGATGAGTCTACTTTAGCTAGTCTGAAACCTGGTTGAACTAATTGGTCCCTATTTCTAGTACAATAATTGTGTTTTTCACCTCTTTTACTGAAAATATTTAAATTTTTCCTTACGTACATGATGTTTTCATAGAGGTATTGACAAGGTACCGTCATGATGTTAATATCTTTAAACAGTTCCCTTAGAGAGTCGCGCCTGCGAACGTTATCACGTAAAATTCATATGACGTAATCACGTAAAATTATCGTCCATAAACCGACTTTACAGACAACCAATTATTTTTTATTTTTTATTTATTAGGAAAATTTGCACCATTAATGGTGCAAACGAAACTAATTAGTCTCGTCTGCACCATTGATGGTGCAGGTCAATGGTGCATACGGTACAACGGGAAAACAAAAAGACACATTACAGGAAGGTGCAGGAAAGAAATACAAAAAAGATACAGCCAAATGTGTAACCAACGACATTTTCCACGAAGTACACCTTTATCATATACCATACACTCATTTGTTAACGCGGTATAAACTTCAAAGCTTGGAGTCAAGACGCAGCCTACTAATGGCCATGATGCTGCATGGTCTGTAATAACAGGTTCGATTGCACAGATGTTACCAATAACCTATATTACATTGTACCTAGAACTGTCAAGCGTCGAGAGGCGCGTGTGCCCCGGCTATTCCACACTGCAAGGTGCAAAACTCACGCTGCTGCACGGGCGCCTCTCCGACGCATTGTAGACACGTAATATAACACACACTTCATCGATTTGGATAGTTTGCGCTTACGCACTTTAAGTTCAAAAAGTTGGCTATTGATTCTTTAAAATAGTCTTTGTATTTTTTTTGTTGTACTTACTTATAAATTCATAATTTTATTTTTTGCTGTGTATCTTCTGGACAATGGGGTATATATAAATAAATAGCCATGTTAAACTAAGTACCTATCTAGAAACCATTATTTCGCGGACATTTGTGTCGGTTACACGTTTATCTAGTTTTTAAGTTATTCTGTCACACTTAAATTGTAATGTGTAACTGTTTTATGCCCCAATAAAGTAAAAATTAAAAATAAAATATTTTTTTTACAAACCTTGCTTTTAAAACTAAAACCTACAAACTACAATAATTTAATTTAAGAAAGAAAAAAAAAATTGTGTTAAATAGTAAAACAAGTAAATTTAGCAAACAAAGAAAAACTAAAAATACAAAATAAACTTATGAAATGCAAATTTTAATTAAAATTACTAGTGACTAAGTGTTTTGAGTACAATATTTTTGAATCTACCAGCAGAAAGAGCAAACATATCGATATGTTGGAATTGCTTGTTGTAATTATTAGCGAGTCGACGCAGAGGTGCCCGCATACCTGCGTTACTGCGACCTGAGGTAACAGCAAATAGCGGCCGTGCACGCACCCCGTGACATACTGTTGTTCTTGGAACTATGTGACTTATTTTGTTACGGATATCAATACAGTCATATACATTGCTACACAAATCGAACAAAAATACCGTCTCCAAGAGAGTGCGTCTTGATTTTAGACCATGTAATTTATATTTCTTAAGCAAATCATCATAAGCTAAAACTGTGCAGAAGCAACGATAAAGCATGGCGTTTTGGAATTTTCTTTTAACCTTTTCAATATGATCTGAATATTTATTGTAAAAGGGATTCCACATCGGCACTGCGTATTCGAGCTGTGATCTGATCAGAGACTTATACAGATATAAATAGGTAGAGGGGCGCAAAAACTCCTGTGTAGATCTCATCACAAAACCATACATCCGATAAGCGTTATTTACCACTTTGTTAATGTGGGCATCAAGGTGAAGTTTATCGTCGAGGAGAATACCAAGATCTCCAATAAGAGACACTCTTGATAGTGTAGCATTAGTCAAAGTATAAGGGTGCTTGAGAACGTTCTTATTCTTCGTGAAACTGATACAACAGCATTTGGACAGACTAAGTTGCAGTTTGTTGTACCTGCAATATTCACTGAAGCGATCTACATCTTCCTGTAATAATCTACTGTCTTGTAAATTTTTTATAGGCCTATAAATTTTGAGATCGTCAGCATAATATAAATATTTTGTCTCCCAAAAGTAACCTCTTATTCAAAAATCTATATCTATAAAAATCAATTCGATGGTCCCTATTAACAATGTCGGTTCTCCGAAAAGACCTGTTCAGTAGAGCAGTTCAAAGTTTGTTTTGGCAATAATAAAAATATTATAAGACTGTGGATGTTAAAATTTTTCACTGATTGTTTAATGTATTGTTAACTAAGTACTGACATAAAGAAAATATAGAATTACTTGATGGTTTAGGAAATAAGGTACCACCGACGTTTTAGCATGGATTATTTCCAAGGTGAATTGTCGGTTGTGACACAAAGGACAGTTTTGTTCGGATATTTAACAGTCATTTAAATAGGTATATTCAACATTTTCAAATGGAGATTTAGAAATAAGTTTGTCGTATGTGTTTGGTTTGCTTGCGTAAATCAGAAAACATTAAACTTTATAATCATCTTTTCCTTGCATTTATTGAACATTTTAAGTTTACTATCAACACAAATGACAAATAAGGAGTGCACTTGTGAGATCACATAATTATAATTAAACATAGGAGTAATAATAATTCAACACACTTAATCTGGGGTGGTTTTGGATCTACCTCCAAGTGGTCCACCCCGGGCAACGGCACCACAGGCTTGCCTGTGGTACGGCTGAACGATCCTACTTAGCGGTGGTAGGCTCCACAAGGGGCCGCCAGGCTCGCGACCACCATCCCACCGGAGTCCGGCGCCAAGCAGCTTGCTGTGTTCCGTCGGTGTGTGGGACTGCCAGTGCCTTTGGGGGGGAAGGAGATTGTCAGTTGCGCTGTTCAGAACCCATCTTGGTCTCTGGGCACAGTCTGCCGGGTAACTCATTTTGGAGGGTAGCGGGATCCGAAGCACGGTGCCAGCCGTTGGCCGACTGCAGTCAGTAGGGGGCCCAAGTAGCACGCCAGCCACGTGCCAAAGGCTGCCCCGCCAACTCGCGAAAAATCCCGATATGCTCCACCGTGCCAGCTGGCGACTGGATGGGAGGACCCGGTGGCCATATTCGGGGGGGTTCGGGCGTCCCCGCAGTCTCCAAGTGAGTTCCCCATAGGTTTGGCTGGCTCTAGAGTTCCACTTGGTTCACTGAGCAGCGCCTCGACAATTCGACTTTTTCCCCCAAAACTCTACACACAATGACCAAAGCCAGAAAGAAAAATAAGGTTAAACAACGGCTACACTTCCTCCCACTAAAAGTGCACCTCACTAACATCAGGGGGTTGCACTCTAATCTCGATCCGGTCCATCACCACCTGGAGACCGAGAAGCCGCACCTGTTTTTCCTAACGGAGACGAAGATAACAACCCCGTCGGACGTGGCGTACCTCAACTACCCGGGTTACTCTCTTGAACACAAGTTCAAGAAGCAGGCTGGGGTCTGTGTGTACGTCCGCGATGACATTTGTTGTCGTCGTCTCCGTTGCTTTGAGAAATCGCCATATGGCTACTTGTGGACACTGGCGTGGAGAAATCTCTCTACATCGGAGTCTACCGATCGCACAGCGGTGACCAGGAGACAACAGCGCTCTTTAATTTCTTCGTGGAGTCGACTGACGTAGCCCAGCAACGGTACCCAACAGCGAAGCTCATTTTTCTGGGGGACTTTAATGCCCATGATAAAGACTGGCTGTTCCCGTACCAGAAAACTGACCATGCCGGGTTAGAGGCGCGCAAATTTGCTTTAACGCTAGATCTAAATCAGATGGTGAACGTAGCAACGCGGGTACCGGATGTTGATGGCCATACACCCAATTGCTTGGACCTTCTGCTGGCATCTGATCCAGACAGTCATTCGGTATCGGCCTCAGCCCCGCTGGGAACCTCTGACCACTGTCTGGTGAAATCCATATCGACCTGCTCTCCTCCAGATGAGAGTCCTAGAGGCACGAGGAGAGTATGGCGATACGAGTCTGCAGACTGGGATGAAATGCGGCACTTTTTTGCATCTTATCCATGGCGGCAAGTGTGCTTCTCCTCGGGTGACCCCTCGTGCTGTGCTGACGTGGTTGCGGACGTGATTCGGCAGGGGATGGAGTATTTTATTCCATTCTCCGACATCCCGCTCGGTCACAAATCCCAGCCTTGGTATAATGCAGAATGCGCCCACGCTGAGGCCCGAAAAGAGTCTGCCTACCAAGCCTGGGTCAAGGCCCGCGACCACAAAGTTAGAGCGCGTAGGGTTCGCGCGAGGAAAAGAGCCTTTAATTCTGCCGCCACGTTCTGTAAGCGGGTTTTACGTAGGGCACGTTTTGACCATGTCGGACGTATTGCGACCAAGCTGTTATCGCACCCTCCGGGTTGTAAACAGTTCTGGTCCCTGTCTAAAGACGTTGAAACGAATTTCTGTCGTCCCACTTTACCTCCAATGATGAAACCTGATGGGTCGCTGGCTCACTCTGCGTGTGAGAAAGCGAATTTATTTGCATCTCTCTTCGCAAGCAATTCACGTCTGGACTCTGGCTCCAAGCAACCACCTACTATACCTCATTGTGACTCCTCGATGCAGGAAATCGCTGTCCACATCAAAGAGGTCCGAAGAGTATTGTGCAGTCTAGACGTGAATAAGGCCCGCGGGCCTGACGGCATTCCAGCGAGAGTGTTGAGGCAGTGTGCGCCTGAACTGTCTCCTGTGTTGACACGCTTGTTCCGCCTCTCTCTATTAAAAAGAACGGTACCAAGATCCTGGAAGCTTGCAAATGTACAACCAGTCCCCAAAAAGGGCGACCGAGCAGACCCTGCCCATTACCGTCCGATCACCATTACCTCCATTTTGTGCAAGGTTATGGAAAGGGTACTGAACAGTAAGTTGCTGACAATGATCTCCTCAGTGACCGTCAATATGGCTTTCGCCGGGGACGTTCAACTGGCGATCTTTTCGTGTATGTCACGCACTGCTGGGGCGAAGCCATCGAGAAACACGGCGAAGCACTTGCTGTATCGCTTGATATCTCAAAGGCCTTTGACAGGGTCTGGCTCGTTGCACTACTCAGGAAGTTTCCTGCTTATGGCATCCCAGCAGATTTTTGTAGCTGGATATCAGACTTCCTGAGTGAACGGTCGATCAGAGTAGTCGTGGACGGCTGCTCCTCTGACCTTATGGCTATTGATGCCGGAGTTCCTCAGGGATCTGTTCTCTCTGCAACTCTTTTCCTGCTGCACATCAATGACCTGCTTCTGCCTGGTATTGGTGGGTACGCGGATGACAGTACCGTTTCAGAGAGATACTTGTCCAGCGCAAAAACCAGCGGGGCTGAACTTCGTTCCCTGAGATAGGCCGTGGTTGAGCGGACTGATTTGACCTTGAGCCTCTGTCTCCCAATGGGGTGATGACAATCTGGTCTCTTTTAATGCCACCAAAATATAGGCGTGTTTTGATCAAACTCCTACTTTTCGGGGTACATCTGTTCCTGTAACTGATCGGCTCGAGCTCCTAGGCATGGAGTTGACATCTGGTCTCAACTTCGGCTCCACCATCGAGTGCAAAGCTCAAACTGCGGCCAAGAAACTGGGCGTCCTAAATAGGGTGAAGCGATACTTTACGCCTGGACAGCTTTTAACCCTTTACAAAGCACAAGTCCGTTCCTGCATGGAGTATTGCAGCCACCTTTGGGATGGCTCAGCAAAGTACCAACTTGCTGCGCTTGACTCGGTGGAACGCAGAGCTAAGAGGCTCATTGGCGACGTAAAACTGGTGGATGCCAAGCTTCACAGCTTGGCTCATCGCCGCAAGGTTGCCTGCTTGTCGGTCTTCTACAGATTGTACTTCAGAGAGTGTGCCCATGAACTCCACGACCTCATTCCACCGGCCCCCTTCTACCATCGGACATCTAGATGCACTGCAAGTTACCACCCCTACCTAGTTGATATTCCACCAACTCGCACTAAGCGTTTTCAAACGTCTTTTATAATGCGCGCAGCAAAGGAGTGGAACTCTCTGCCTGCGTCTGTGTATCCGAACGCATACAACCCTAATCTATTCAAAGTGAGAGTGAACAGGCTTCTTCTGGGTAAGCTCACTCCATCGTAGACTTTGTCTCTGTCATCCAGACCTAGACTAAAGTCAAGAGCAAACTCATAGTAGAATAAAAAAAAATAACATAATTAAAAATAGTTTAAGAAGTCTAAACGGTAATTTTCATTCTTCCTCTTTATGCTTGAAAAGTAGGTATTTAAGTAAAGTGCGTAAACAAGTCGTAAGAGCGTCAACCTTAAACTAGAACTAAAATTTGCAAAAAAACTATGAACAACCAACACACAATAAATAATATAGCAATCAAAGTACTTTTAGGATGGCAGGTGCCAGGTAAGTATCAAAAAGTTTTATAAAATGTTTGACAAAAAATTATAAAAATAGGTACCTTTAGAAACTTTTTTGTGGCTAAAAATAATTAATTATTACTAGATGTGTCCAGCCTTAGTTTTGTGCTTTAAAAGTCAGTCTACACCTCTAATTTCTCCAGCTAAGCTCGAAGCACCTTACCATAAAATACTTAAAAATAATTGGAAACGTGTGGCAAGTCCCTATAAAAACCATAATAGTTTTCCGGGATGGCACCAGATCTGCAAATATCATTAAGATCTTAGTTCTTTCCATATTAGATAAGAACGGGGCCATCATAAGCTTGGGATATTTTAAATCATTCTAGCGCTTCGTTTTTATTTTGGTGGATTTGAGAACCACTAAAGTGATCGAAACCGTATTTGTATTCTATCCGATCAAAAACTTTGCCTTTACTTTAACCTCTCTAATTTGTGTCCACTTCATTTTTTCATTTCTTACATCTTTCATCCAGTTTCTATTCCCCAAAAAAATCTTTGAAATTGTAGAAGTCTCGTGAGGTAATTTCTCTCACATTGTATACCTTCTGTTTTTGCCCAACGTACCAAGCAGAACCATCTATCAGGAACGTAAACCATTCTCCGCTCACACTCTCTTTCTACAAGCGCGTGAACACTGTCCCCTTCATTTTGGGTGTGTCCTTTTTCCATAAATCTATGCGTTGTAGTTACTTCAAACTCCTTAGCAGCAAGGAAATATAAAGCAAAGGCAATGCGGTTCCGATTTTGGCCAGCGCAAATTTCCGACCTAAATCTAAATTCTTTTACTCCATTTATGGCATTAATTTGAATGAAATCTTAGACGCACCTTGAAACTTCATTAGCCCCTCTTTTAGCAATACACGACACCATCAAGACGACATGTAACAAGTCACAGTTTTATTTCCAAGCTCAAACAGTGTTAAGTTGAAAGTATTCAGTTTTCGTTTGTAATACATAGAATAGAATATGCTTAACTCACCGTGTGGAGTCTGCAATTTTTTTTAAATCTAACGTAGCTACAATGATTTCAGGATTTTCACATGCTTCTGTTTTATCAGCTTGTATAAGTGATCGAGCTTTCTTTTTCGCGCTTGATGTTCCAAGAAACTCTGTTTTTCTTCTTTTGTGGGAAACCGGTTGTTCGCAGATATGGAAACTTCACACAAGTCTTCTTTGGGCTTGTGAAACGCAAAGTTGAAATTAGCACTTACAATGTCACAATATTGGCGTTTGTGCCATAAAAAGTACCTCGCAGATGTACAAACTGAATGTTGAATGGTACAATCGAACGATAAATACTCATAATTCAAGCCACCAAACGTCAATACCGTGACATTGTAAGTGCTAATTTCAACTTTCATCATTTTTATGTACATGTAAAAATGTCGGAAGTGGTATATCCGACAAAATTGTCTACTTGAATATAATTGAAAATAGATGTATCTACCGGAACCTACATTATTAAAGGGAATATGTGTATATTATGCAAAATACGAATGGTTTCATGATAAAAGCTGTAATCTATAAATATGATTAAATTGGCTGTATAATCTACTAACTCACTTTATTTACTTAGTAACATGCAGGGTGGTTACCAGGTTCTGTAGATAGGGGATAATCTTGACAGTCATTTGTTATCTCAAGTTGATAAATAGGATTTTCTTTATTAGACTAGATCTGAAAGAAGACTAGATCTAAAATCCGTGTAGAACGTTTAGACGACCCACTAATCCGTTTCAACATAATGGGTCACTTGTTTACACTTTCGTTTGCAATATCGCCCGCGTGAGCGCTCCTCCCAGTGACAAAGTGCATAGTGGCAGATCCGCGCGCACCCGCGCTTCCTCCGTCCCGCGAACAAAGTCGGTTCCGCCACTACCAACACTGTTGCGCGACAAAGTTATTACAACCAACAATATTAACCCAGAAACTGACTAATTATCACGATTTTCAATTGAATATAATGTTACGTACGATAGATCTCTTTATTGTGATTCTATTTATGTAAAAAGTGAATATTGGTAAAAATGTATAACCGACATTGTTAATAGGGACCATCGAATTGCTGTTCGCTTGTCTCGCTAAAACTCGAGAACAGCTGGGCCTATTTCGCTGATTTTGGTTTTGAAATGTTTGTCGTAGTCCAGGGAAGGTTTAAACGGTGAGGAAAATATGGAAAAAAAAAAAACAATTGGTGAACGGCTGGACCGATTTCGCTAATTACTTTTCTGTTGTGTTTGTTATTGTCACGAGAAGGTTTACATGTAAAAAAAAAATTTAAAGTTAAAAAAATAATAATAATTAAGTAAACGACCATACTTCCTTTTCTAATGCAATCTTATGCAACTTCTAATGTAACTTTATGGCATTTGACATAACGTGTCAGTCATCATTTGGTGGGTCTCAATTTTTTTTAATATTTTGGTTTTGGGTAGGATAGGGTAGGGTAGGTAGGTAGGGTAGGCAAGTAGGTAGGTAGGGTAGGGTAGAGTAGTGGAGTTTATACTATATTTCCTTTGCGCGTAGACAAACTACCACAGTCAAATAGCTTTGGACAGAACAAAGTCTGTCGGGCCAGCTAGTCATTTATAAATTACATTACTCTTCTATATTTGGGTCACAGAAATAAATATAAGTACTAGCTTTTGCCTGCGGCTTCGCCCGCGTGGATGTCGGAACAAATCCAGCGGGAACGTACTACACACAAAATATAAAATAATCTAAGTAGGTACATAAAATATTAATGACATGATTGCAATTACAACCACAGTAACATCTATCTATAATATAAAAATGAATCGCAAAATGTGTTGGTAAGCGCATAACTCAACAACGTCTGGACTAATTTAACCAATTCCTTTTTTTTAATGTTCGTTGAAGTCCAAGGATGGTTTTTACGTTTTTTTTTTATTTTATTTTTTATGGTTTTTACGAAAAATTAGGGTAGGGTAGAGTAGGGTAGGTAGATAGGGTAGGGTAGGGTAGGGTAGGTAGGTAGGTAGGGTAGGTAGGGTAGGTAGGTAGGTAGGTAGGGTAGTTAGGTAGTTAGGTAGGTAGGTAGGTAGGTAGGTAGGTAGGTAGGTAGGTAGGTAGGTAGGTAGGTAGGTAGGTAGGTAGGTAGGTAGGTAGGTAGGTAGGTAGGTAGGTAGGTAGGTAGGTAGGTAGGTAGGTAGGTAGGTAGGTAGGTAGGTAGGTAGGTAGGTAGGTAGGTAGGTAGGTAGGTAGGTAGGTAGGTAGGTAGGTAGGTAGGTAGGTAGGTTAGGTAGGTAGGTAGGTAGGTAGGTAGGTAGGTAGGTAGGTAGGTAGGTAGGTAGGTAGGTAGGTAGGTAGGTAGGTAGGTAGGTAGGTACTATTAACTGCTCCTGTACGTAGCAGTTACTATTAACTGCTCCCAAATAACGATGTTTATTTAGAATTTTTAATTATTTTTTTACATACTTCCTTGACATAAATCTTTTCATTATTTGACATTATTTACCTACAAATCGAATACAACATAAACAACATAACTATGTCAATGTCTATACATTGACATAGTTATGTTGTTTATGAGGTACCAGGGAAGCCACATGTGCAGAAGGAATTATTGCCATACTTCCTTGTCTTCAACGTAGTCTTTTATCTTATAATATGCTTTTTTGATAAAGACACGTTTGATGTGGGTTTTGAACTTTCCGTCGCTAAGTTCTGTAACCGAACTTCTTCCGACTTTGGCAACTTGTTATAAAAGCGGATACTGTTTATAAGAAATGATTTGCTAGTTTTAGTTAATCTGAATTTGGGTATCACAAATTCATGTTTACTACGTGTATTTATATTATGGAAATCGCTTATTATTTTGAAAAGTCCAAGTTTTTGCGAACATACAAAATACTTTCTAGGATATAAAGAGAAGGCAAAGTTAGTATATCAATTACTTTGAATTTATTTATATGGGACTCACGAGGACCCATTTTATAGATCGCGCGGATTGCTCTCTTTTGTAGAATGAAAATGGAATCTACGTCAGCTGCCGATCCCCACAGCAGAACGCTATAAGACATGTATACTGTGGAAATAAGCAAAGTATACTATAAACGTAATATAAACTTCCATCCCCTATTTTACCCCTTTAAGGGTTGAATTTCGAAAAATTCTTCCTTATTCCTTGTCTACATTATAAAGAGAACGTCTGTGCAAAATTTCAGCTTTCTAAATCCAAGGGTTTGGGCTGGGCGTTGATGAGTCAGTCAGTCAGTCAGGACTTCTCTTTTTATTGATGTACCAATTTTCAACTTAATCGGTCCAGTACATTCGGAGCAAATCTGCTGTGACAGACGGACATACAGACGGACAGACAGACAAAGAAACAGACATACAAGTGATCCTATGCGTTCCGTTTTTTTCTTTTGAGGTACGGAACCCTAAAAAATCACAAATGTCGCGTGAAAAATTATTGTTGTTCGTCATTCGTCAATTCTGGAATTTAAAATTAATTTACTTAGTTTGAATTTCCGCGCATTATTTGCGAAAAGTAATACCTAATACAAGCCTTAGCCGCAACCAAGCATTCATGGACTCACTTCACGTGAGTCCATGAATGGCCGAGGAACACATACGTGAGTCACGTATGTGTTCCTCGGCCCACATTGTCACGTTCATCCATCAATTTTATGCCTGTCTTGCAGGTCGCTGCAGTCATGTACTATTTATTATATTTATTAAGATGTCATGCAAAAGTACTGCACTTAAGAGGACTTTCTACCAGTCAACCTCAATATTTATTTATTAGTTGGCGAGTGTAGCCCTCAGCCCCTCAGTTAGCACGAAAATTCTAATGTTCATGCTCAGACTAAATGAATGCTCAGGTCTGAGTGTTTATGTTTGTTAGCCTTATCTCGTTCAATGAGCTTATTGTATTTTTGTGTAGGTAATCAATTCGATTCATGCTTACGCCATCGTCATTCATTCATACGCCAGAAGAGAAACAGTGCTGGTAACGTCCTGCGGCGCGGCCTGAGCGGCCGGAGCGACCACAGCTAACGAGTTGTGAGCGGAGCGAGCGAGTGAGGGGTGAGCAGTGGGCGCGGGCGGCCCGCAGGCGCGCTGGGTGACCGCATTCGCGTATGTCGACAGCGCGCAGGCGCGGGAGGCGCGCGGCGGGCTGCCGGGCGCGCCGCGTCAGTCGCGCCCCGACCGCGGCCCGTCCCCGTGCAGCCCTCGCCGCCGCCTCGCCTCCAGCCGGCCGCGCGCTCGCCGCATGCCGCGCCCGCGCCCGCGCGCTCGCTAGCGCCGGCGTGGCCGGCGAGCCGCCCGCCGCCCGGGCAGGTGAGCCGCAGCCCGCAGCCGCACGCCGCACGCAGCACGCCGCGCCGCACGCCCAGCGGCCATCGATCGCCGCTCTGCGCATGTGTGGCGCTCACGTGCTGCGCGCGCCCTGCGCCCGCTCGGCGCCCGACGCCCGTATCTCCGAATTATGCAGCCGATATTGAACGGCTGTGGCCTCGCGCGGCGCGGAGACTCCTCGGTCGCCGGGAGCATGTAGTGCCAGTGTGTAGTATATCAATATAGTGGTTCCCGGCTCTCCTGCCGGACTGCCGCACGGCCGGCGCTACTCCGCGGCGGCCGCAGAGCTCGGCGTCGCGCGGGCCCTCGCGCCTCTGACGTGCATAGTGTGTCATCGCAGGGCGGAGCAAGTGTCCAAATGTTCTGACTAGAATGCTTCGCAGTATGTGAATAGTCGAAAAGAGTGTTGAGTGATCTAAATGTGTAGGACGCCGGTGCACCGCACAAGTCAAAGTAAGCTCGGTGTGGCGGCGGCAGCAGGCTCGGCAGCGGCGGGCGGCGGTTGTTTACAATCGCACACGGCGCGGCGCGGGCGGCGGCGCACCGATATAGCGTGGCGCAGTCAACACGCCGCGCGCGCCTCAATGAGGACGCGCTATAAATACTTTCACCGCGCGCCCGCGCTGCCCGCCGGCCGACCCTCACCTACTACCCTCCAAACTCTGTTTATTTTCACGGCGTCGCTGATGCGCGCTTCTTCCGCGCTCAGCGGCTGCATGCCACTGCCCACTCCCGCCACTGCCCACTGTTCCACTACCTACTCATTGATAACAGACGTCCCATTGTGCTCACTAGACACGAATTAGTTTTCAGATCAACTCCGCTGTGGAAATAAGCTGTGTTTTACTTCCATGTCAATTCCCAGTTCAATGTTCCATAAAGCATTAAGCATTTAACTCCTATTATATACATCGATAGAGACTTCTTAGGGGGTTTCGCACACATGACACGACTAAAGCGTGTGACACACAAACATAAATGACAACACCCGTAGAGCAGGGCGTCGCCGGCCCTGCGTGTCTCGCGTGGCGTCAGCGTGGCGCTAGTGTGGCGTGTCTGCGCTGTGCAAAGGAAATATCTACCTGCACAGTATAATATATACTGAATTATACTCGTACTACTACTAGCTTTTGCCCTCGGCTCCGCCTGCGTGGATGTCGGTTATCGCGTGAAAAAGTAGCCTATGTCCTTCTCCATATCCCAGGCTATATCTCTGCCAAATTTCATGACGATCGGTTCACCGGTTTAGGTGTGAAAACGTAACATACAGACAGACAGAGTTACTTTCACATTAATTATAATATTAGTATGGATAAAGGCTCGTATAGACTAGTGCGATATCGCGGGCGCGACGCGACACTAGTAGCACAATTTCTTTGTCGCTGCCTGTCGCGCCCGCGATATCACGCGAGTCTGTACGAGCCTTAAGGAACATTAGGAAGATTACGAACATCCAAGTGGGTTAACCGATATTTAAAACATTTAGTTAACGTTCAGTGCTCCGTGAACTCGGTACACGGCACAACAACAAAATGTGATGTCAGTGATGCCAGGGCCGCGCGCGGCTCCTCTGCGCTCAACAAGTGCCTCGCAGCGCTCACAACGCAGCGCTTACAGCGCCGCGCGTCGCGTATTGCACGTGGTACCTATTTACCAATCATACTTTTATGCATCGAAAGCTTCAAGGTTCTCTCGCTCTAATTCCAATATAAACTATGTATATGTGAATATCATCATGTTAGTTAAATAATTTTATTATATTACTTACTAATAAACAATAATAATTAATATAATAATACTAGCTTCTGCCCGCGACTTCGTCCGCGTGAAATTTCGGCCCACCCATCGCGTCGCATTCGCATCCCGTCGCTCGCCCGCGCTAAAACTTCGTTATCGCTTAGCGTTCTTTCTGACTTCCGTTCTTTTCGCTTGGCTTCTATGGATCGTAACGTAGATATACATATAGTCTATAACCTTCCTCGATAAATGGGCTATCCAACACTAAAATATTTTTCCATTCGAACCAGTAGTTCCTGAGATTGGCGCGTTCAACCAAACAAACAAACTCTTCAGCTTTATCCATACTAATATTATAAATGTGAAACGTCATGGATATAACCTGGGATATGGACGTAGGCTACTTTTTTACGCGATAACCGACATCCACGCGGGCGGAGCGCGGGCAAAAGCTAGCAAATTATATAGCTGACCCGCGCAACTTCGTCTGCGTCACCTACTCGTAAGAGAGAGAGTGGTTTAAGTAATGAATTTTCTACTTATTTGGTTGCGAAGTTATTTTAAAATTATGATATCTCCTAAGACGTTGATTGAAATCAAGTGATGTCAAGGACAATTTTGTTTACATTTAAATACTTGTGATTAATAACATATTTATTTGGATAAGGATTAATATTATGTTGATAAAACTCCATCGCAAATAATGAATTAATTTCGAAAAAATTTGATTACCATAACAAAAGGTTATAGTGAGTCAATTTTAAAAGATAGACATATACTGTCGCAGACTTTTTTTAGGACTTTTAAAGAGGAACAATTCCATAATACATGATATTTGCGTAACTTAAACCGTTTATGCAGCGCACGCAACGGAAGCTCCCAAAAAGGAATAATTTATTCCGTTTTTGCAACATTTTTCATTTATGCTCCGCTCCTATTGGTTGTAGCGTGATTTTATATAGCCTATAATATTCCTCAATAAATGTACTATCTAACACAAAAATAATTTTTCAATTCCAACCAGCAGTTCCTGAGATTAGCGCGTTCAAACAAACAAACAAACTCTTCAGCTTTATATATTAGTAGGTATAGATATAGGTAATAATAATAATTATTTATAATAATTTTATTATTACTATTTTATTTATTTTTTTAGTCTTGAGTTGATATTGTTGTAGAACACAAAACCAGAGATCTTCGGGATTGAGGTTGACGCCCTCGAGCATCTAGTTATGTTTGTAGCAATAGCAAAGTACTTTCAGTGAAAGATCCCGTAGTTACATAACGTCTACCGAGGCAAGGGGTAATAGTGTAAATAATTTAAAGGGATGATAGTCATCATGGCCAATCATGAAAATCTCGAAGTAGCTTGGACGCGGACTTCATTATAAACCAAGTACCCATAGTATACAGTGAAACACCTTAGAATATTCCTGGTCCTCACTGATTGATTGGATGTATGCGTGTGTTACTGGCCGGGCACTCCAATACCGTACGTATGTGGATACGGTGTGTGGTATCTTATAGAAGAGCTTGAACCATACCCAACGTGCACATTTTCAAAATCACGTCATTTTGCTCTAATGGTCTTCTCTTAACTGCCAGGGCTTATTTATAATCTTATATTTTGATTTGTTTTGTGTTGTTTTTTAGGGTTCCGTACCACAAAAGGAAAAACGGAACTGTCTGTCCGCCAATCACAGCCAATTTGCTTCAAATCTACTGGGCCCATTGAGTTGAAATTTGGTAAACATGAAAATATAATAGATGAAAAGTGACCGTTGATGCACCCCCCCACCCGAAACTACTGAGCGTAAAATTTTGAAAAAATACCGAAAATTTCTATACTTATTGTAGATTACAGGAAAACCTATAAGAATTCATATCTTAATATTATATAACATGGTAAATCTCTCAATATTGTGCGTACAAACTTACATTTTCAGTTAGAATGTATGGGAGAACTTGTTTTTCAACTACAATGATAAGTTTGTTCTTGGGATAAATTCATTCCAACTACGGAACCCTTCATTGTGCGTGGTTTTTTATATTGTTTTCACATAAGTATAGAAAAAAACAAGAATGATGTATCCAGGATTTTGTATCTAATATCTTGTTTGGAGTTTCTAGCCCGTTGTTCTCCATAGAGATCTACGTTTTGGAATGGGCAACTAGACGACTCCTTGACAATTCAAAAGTGTCTGTAATACAAAACTGTCCAAAGCATACGCCCTTCGTGAAGTCAAAAAGACCACTGACTTTAAAACTGCGCTTGTTACCTATTATGCCTACGCCTACGCGTATGCGTGCTTAGTTACGGCGTGATATTGTGGGGAAACAGCACAGATGCACCATTACTTTTCACATTGCAAAAAAGACATAAGAATCCTTGTAAATATAGAAGACACCGACACGAGCTGCAAACCTCATTTCCAAGAACGTAAGATACTAACCCTAGCCTGCCTATACATTCTAGAAATATGCAATTTCGTTCGTAATTACCAACACTTTTACACGACAAGAGAAAATATACAGTCAAGATATACACTGCGCCATAAAAATAGATTAAACTTACCAGGCTCTAAGCTAAAAATGCACTCAACAAGTACACTAGTCATGTCAATTAAAATTTATTTGTTTATTTAATAATCAATAACATCATTCAATGTTATTATTATAACATTGAATGATGATGATGATGCCCGTGATGGTTCGTGATGGCCCGTTGGTTAAGGCCTCGCCTCTCATGCTTGAGGTTGTGGGTTCAAATCCGGGCAAGTACCAATGTGACTTTTTCAATTCATATGTACTTTCTGAGTTTATGTTGGACATTACTGACATCGGTGAAGGAAAACATCGTGAGGAAACCTGGACTTATAGTTAATATAAGTCTGAAATCGCCAATCCGTCTTGAGCAAGCGTGGTGATCAATGCTCGTGCCTTCCCTGTATGAGAAGTGGCCTTTGCCCAGCAGTGGGACAGTTATAGGCTGGT
Source organism: Dryobota labecula (assembly GCA_947523025.1). Taxonomy (NCBI): domain Eukaryota; kingdom Metazoa; phylum Arthropoda; class Insecta; order Lepidoptera; family Noctuidae; genus Dryobota; species Dryobota labecula. The sequence goes on from OX383297.1 coordinate 26,232,925, forward strand.
ATTATTATTATAACAACTAAGTAGTCAAATAAATGCCCCTCTTCCTCTCTCCTACTTTTGCTGTGCCCGACAGGGTCCACAATGATCATATCTTTTTACAACCTACCACCTAAGTTCACATGTGGAAGCAATAAATATATTGAGTATACAGATAGTAAAACCATTTGTGAAAGAAGACCAATTATACGTTTTCAGTGATAAATTATCACTGAAAAAGTATAATTGGTCTTTGTGTCTCTTAACATTATCACTGATAATGTTATAGTAGAATAAGAGACAGCACGAGTAGATGAGCTAGAGAAGCAACAAGTGAAAGCACTCTGAGAGAATTTTGAATAGACCAGGCTGGTGTCAGTGGTCTTCAAAGGACACGACACGTTGCAAAATAAATGTAGGTTATCAACTCTGACACATCAAGTTGTTGTTCTAGTTTTGTTGATAACTGAATTACGTTCGGCTGCTGTAAGGATGCAAAATGAAACCGATATAACTTACTTACAGAATTTAATCAATATAATTATAACAATTAATTCGGTAAAACTAAATGCGTGACAATTGTTCGATGTGAGAAACAAGAGTGATCCACCAATACGCTAAATTAATATTAATCACTGGCACTGCACAATTGCACATTCCACAATCTTCGGTCTCACGCCATCGGATTGCTGAGAAGGCGAATCTCACGGTTTAGAGCGCAACGCGGTGTTAGTCATTGTCTTAAGAATTCAGGGTTCCGCAAGTAGCGACATAACATCTCCCTCCATGAGATCGGCAACTATTTGAAAACTCCAGTCGAAAATAATGTCGATGGCGAAGCTGGATTAATCTCGGTGTTGCAGGCTTCCTTATCCTTAGTTTTAATGTTGACTCCATCAGTGGCTTTCTGTTGTTGGTTCAATCTACGACGACGAAGTATAATGATGACAATGAGTACACATGCACCGGATAGTAAAATGTAAACCGGTATAGTAGTTTGGTATATTATAGCTTCAGTGTTCGATGACTGTAGCGTTACAGGTTCTTGTAGAGCAATTTCAGGGTTACTTGAATGCAAACTGCTAAGGTCAATGGTATCGAGTTTTATAGTTTTCATTGGTACATTATACGATTTTTCCTTTATAATTGGTAAGTCCATAATTTTCAATATCTTTCCCTTAGTTTGATCATGAAGATTGCTTGCAGTAAATGCTGTAGTCCTTAGTACGTAGCCTTTAGGTATGATAGATAAGTAGCTCCCTTTGAGCGTTCTCTAGTTATCTTCCAAGTTAAACGAACTTTCGTGGGTTTGGGAAAGCTTACAATGAAGTGTTGATCGTCTAGCTGTTCCATAGCTTCAGAAGACAAGATGACTGATGTAAATTGACTGGATTCATTAATTTTCTGGTTTAGTATAAGCTGCTGGATACAGACTGATTGTTTGCCATGGTGGTGACTTAAATTATCCTTGTAAAGGTGACCGTGGCTATACTACGGACATTCTGTCTCCATGTACAATAGATCTTTTTCGTGAACCGCTATGAAAGGATTAGTTGGAATCAGGACCTTGTTGTCATGATTAGGAGCCAGGGATAATTTATATAGGATAAAGTTAGTAGGATAAAGTATCGGAAATTTCATAACTATTACTATTTTATTCCCATTGTAATAATATCCTAGTCTAATTAAGTATATCAAAATATTTTCTGAAACTAATATCTAGAAGTTGATCCTTACTATATAAAATACGAGTACCTAATCTATTATTCATGTCCTTAAAAGTAGCATAGTTTAATATAGAATTATGAATACTTCTAGCTCTAATAAATGCCAATAAATCTTGCAATTTATCAAGTTCTTTGGACAAATTATCTATATTGTCTCCTAATATCATTAGTAACTATGCCAAATGAGCATATTTAATGGTACCTCTTTCATGTTTAATATTGCTAGCTAAAATAGAATTGATAATTTTCACAATTTTATCTTGGTTTTCTACTATTTTATCTGTAATGTTTGAACTACGCGAAACCCACTACTTAGTTCGGTGGGGGTGCCCTGAATACTTGCTGTGTTGGGGTCGGATGAAATGGAAGCTTGGCGGTCCTGGCATACTATAATTATTAGGCCTTGGATAAGGCATATTAAACGGCTAAGAGGGCATTTTAAAATGATTACCGGGTTGGTTATTGCTATAAATTCGTTTATCAGGTAAACGGTCGTTACGATTTTGCAAATACATGGTATTGGTTTCCTCGTGAACAAATTCTAGTGCTTGTTCTATACTTTGAGGGCGCATACAACGTATGCGTGATCCTACAGGATCTTTTAATCCGCGCACAAAAGCCTAGAGCGTTAATTTCTGATATAAATCCCTTTTAGCGTCTATAGTAGTTGTTAAGACGTCATGTAAGGAAACATACGTCATTGTACTAAAAATATTCTGACAACGCTCATAGAATTCTTGCGGAGTGTTAAAGCCCTGTGTTAAAAGAGATGAATCGCTGTAAAGAGCGGTCTCATCCCTTTGGTCAGCAAAATTATTTATTAATGCCCTACGGATGCCATTCCAATCACTTGCTATAACATTCGAGTTGATTAAGCGAGCAGCAGACCCTACAATTTTATTGAATATACCATTAATAAGTGCAGTGTTAATTAATTCGGAACTATCTTGAACATTATATATTAATATTCTTTAACTAAATGATCTCACAATTGAATAAACCTAGTCAGCACGTTCGGGTTCCCGTTAAATTCGGGTACTAACCGAAATGCTTTATAAACGGTATCTAAATCCAAAGGCATTTTCCCAGAAAACGATTCTCTATCCTCGTATAATGTATCTAAATTAATATCTCTTCTAGAATCTATCTCTAATTCTCTACTACTTCTAACTATCCTAGTATTCCTGGATTTTCGTGGAAAGAAAATTTTGCAAGGTTATATTAGTACAGGCTAGGAGAAAGCGGACACTAGAAATAATCTAATGTACTTACTTGAACATTATATCAGCCCCTTTGCGTAATCAATGTCTGGATTCCTCGATAAAGCACGACGTGTAGATTCTGGATACTCTGGAGCGACTGGATAGCCGCACGGGCGGCTTTACGATTACGGAAAACCGACCGCGAGTATCCTACCGACTGCTCCAATTACGTTCGGCTGCTGTCGAGGATGCAAAATGAAACCGATATAACTTACAGAATTTAATTAATATAATTATAACAATTAATTCGGTAAAACTAAATGCGTGACAATTGTTCGATGTGAGAAACAAGAGTGATCCATCAATACGCTAAATTAATATTAATCACTGGCACTGCACAATTGCACATTCCACAATCTTCGGTCTCACGCCATCGGATTGCTGAGAAGGCGAATCTCACGGTGTAGAGCGCAACGCGGTGTTAGTCGTTGTCTTAAGAATTTAGGGTTCCGCAAGTAGCGACATAACAACTGAACCTAATGATTTGTTGTTGATGGAATACGTAACTCAATTTTACTCTTCAGTGCATGACAGAATACATAACATAATGTTGAATAGCTGGTACCTCAGGGCGCTGCGATAAACTCATAGGGGGCGAACAGTTTGTGACCGGTGCCAACAAAACACTTCACAAACGTTCTGGATCATGATACGAACTACGAAGCGGGTATTTAATCTGAACGGTCCAAATCGAATGACCCTCGGGCTATTCGACCGTAAACAAAAATTGTGCGCGTTCCAAAGGATCGGAGATCAAAAGTAAACTAATTCAATGTCATAAACTACATCAAGTAAATAAAAAGCAAAATTTTTATTTTTTTTTGAAAAACCCACGACGGTAAAAAGTAATTGAAAAGGATAAAATAATTAATAATAAACTTAATAAGAAAAAAAAAAAAAAAACTACAAAGTGAAAAATAACTTTAATTTCGGAAGTCGGTGTCTTTGGATCTGTATTTTAGTTTTTTGCCACCGACTTCCAAATTTAAAGTTATTTTTCACTTTGTAGTGTTTTTTTTGGAAGTCGGTTTTTTTTCTTATTATATTTATTATTTTTCACTTTTTAGTTATGGTACACACCCACAAAAATTCGATAAGATAAAGATAAAGATGCATTTATTTGTATAAACATGTGTGTAGGTAGCAGGTGAAATTATTAGCATGTACGAAGAATGAGTTTAAGCGATTATTATCATGTTACTTTGATTTGCTCGTATTTAGGGTCGTATATTGAATGAATGCGTGTGATTGTTTAAATAATTTGTGTGGCAGCGCGTGACGCGCGTCTTATTGTCAATTGTGTCAAAGTTCAGTACGTTTTGACAAGACAGTGATAGTGGTGCCGATTCTCTTGTCACAAAATTCTCTAAACTAGACTAAAAATCACCATAACTTAGTTTATTCCTGTCAAACGACGAGTTCATTGGTGCCGATTCCCTTGTTCACAAACTAAATTTAAGTTTAGTGCATCTTTTTCTTTCTATTTCATTAAGAAAAGGACAGAAGATGTCCTGTCACTACTCCATACAAGTATAGACATGATTAAAAACTTGCCTACTAAAATTACGTCAATTTACGTCAAGCGCTGATTAATTTGACAGGACTAAACTAAAATTTATCTTCTGTCCTTTTCTTAATGAAATAAAAAGAAAAAGATGCACTGAACTTAAAAGTTTAGTTTGTGAACAAGGGAATCGGCACCATCGACTAAAGTGACACAATTTAACTATATTTTAGTTTACCTTGCCAATTCATTTATGAAAAATTATGTATGTAAGAAAAAATCTACAAATTTTTAATAAAATCAGTGATAGGCATAATTTTAATACTAGAAATAAAGATAAAATAGATCAACCATTTTTCAGATTATCTAAGGTACATACATCTTTTATGGGGTACTGTGTTAAATGTTACAATAAAATACCTTCTGATATATTACAATTAAATGAAAGAAAATTTAAAACTCATATTAAAAGTACACTTTGTAAACAAGCATATTACAAATTAGAGGATTATATCCAAGATAAGAATGCTTGGAAACATGCTGGTCCTGCTCCATAGGACAATTTAGAGTCTAGACAAAATCAAACTGGTTGCTAATTTAACTGTCATAATTTTTATGATATTAATTTTATTTTCTGTGATTAATATTTTAACTCACACACTGACTTATTATATGTTGTTTTTATTTTTTATTTTTTTGGGAAATCATATACAATGTTTGTAAATATGTGAGCACCATGTACCTATCGCATTTATTAATTTTTCTGTTATTACTTCACTTTTCATTCTTTTTACCAATTGTGGTAAGTAATTTTGATGATTTTTTTTATATTTTTTATTTTTTTATTCTAGGTACATAGTCTTCACCTATAAATATTAATTAATGTATACAAACTATTGTTAACATTTTAAAAGAGTAAGTATGGAGTTTCTTGCCCATTCTTCACCATACATAACTACATTTTGGAAGGCGCAACTAGAATCAATTAACTATTCATGTAATTTTTGACGTTCAAAAGTGCATCTTCGTGCCTATTTGAAATAAATTATTTGACTTTGACAGCACTAAGATGGTACTGAGTTTTTAATTGAGTGAAAATGGCAATTTTGCTATTCTGAATTTGACGTTTTTAAACTAAAATTTAGATTTTCTAACTAAATCTGACTATTTTTAATCGCGATTAAAAAGGTGTGGAATAAAATTAGTTGTCATGAACTAAAATTCACACCAACACCTCGACTTCTGGTGCAAAAACAGTACTGTATTATTTTATTTCTTTTCTTTTGCTTATAACTCAAAAATGGTGCGTCCTATCGCAAAACTAAAGAAAATTACGACCCCCTTTTAGAAGCTCGTAAACCCCTATAACTCAACATTTAAGTAATTTTTTTTTCATATAAAAAGTGAAAAATTCCATAAAAAACACGTCGAGACTCCCCCGCATTCGCGCCTCCGGCTCTAAAAATCATGGGGTAGGGCAAACAAGTACAACGTTGCGGAACCAAAAGAAAAATAAAATACCACGTGGAGTCACGATTGTCAAATTCGATTTAGTTGTGTCAAACTTATTTTATTTATTTTTATTTAGAGAATTTTGTTTGCAGAATAGCTATAAGATTCTCATAGCCAAAAGTAAGGAATTTTAGTGATAGTTTATGTTAGTTTAATTCGGTGTACAGTGGCCAGCACATCAAGCTACAGGAAACTGTCAAATTTCTACAAACGATTTTAAACTTTAAAATGTTGACGATTAAGTTCAAAATCGAACGAGAAAAGATAGTTTGTGGTAACTTGATGTGCTGGCCACCGTACAAGAGAATCGGCACCATTGTCACACCGAATTGACCCTTTATGGGATTATTTTTCTAAATAAAAGTATGAAGGAAAGATCATAAAATCTTTAAAAAAAACTTTTTGGTTTTAAATTGTTAAAAAAATTTAATTTTATGATCATTATCTTAATAACATAAAATATGCAAGTGTAACGAAACGAACGACAAATCAAACGTTATCGTCGAGTAAACTAAACGCAAGCTAGGAGACGTCCTAAGGTGACCGAGCTCTTTAATTCGCATATTAACAAAATTCACCTACTTATTAATTAATTAACATTCACAACTAGCTGACCCGACAGACTTCATTCTATCAAAAGGTATTTGACTGTGACAGTTTGTCTAAGGGCAAAGGAAATATAGTATAAACTCCATTGCTCTACCCTACCCTACATACCTACCTACCTATCCGACCCTACCTACCCTACCTACCTACCTACCCTATCCACCTACCCTACCCTACCATACCCTACCCAACCTACCTACCTACCCTACTCTACCCTACCTACCTAGAATCAGAATCTTTATTTGTTAAACATAGGTATTTACTTAATGGTGTTAGGTTAACATATTTGAGCGCTATGTTTTGCCGCGAAGGCATACAAATTTTTATGATAATGTAATTTAAAAAAAAAAAAACTAAAATACTTGCTTAAAAAACTAAATAAAACAAACAATAAAATCAAAACCAAAAATAAACTAAAAAATATTAAAAATTATCATTTAAAAAATCTTGTACACTATAATAACATTTTTCTATTAATAGAGAGGTAAGAACTTTCTTAAATTTTGATAGGGGCATATTTTTTATGCAATCGGGTATTTTATTATAAATTTTCGAAGCCATTCCAAAAAACCTCTTTTTCATCAAAGTGGTTCTGCATTTTATGTCGCACAATTGATTTTCATATTGAGAACGCATTGGAGTTTTTTTTACATCGGAAATTTTTGTAAAAAGGTGTAAATTCATTTTAACAAACAAAACAGTTTCGTAGATGTACATAGCTGGCAAAGTAAGCAATTTAAAAGATTTAAAATGGGGTGCACACAATTCGGTAGTTTTTAAGCCACACATAGATCGAATACATCGTTTTTGCGCTTTAAAAACAGTATCTCTTTCAGTAGATTGCCCCCAAAAAATAACACCAAATCTCAGAACTGATGCAACCAATCCATGATACGCTATTAAAAGTGTTTGTGTATTAACTTTTTTTGACAGCTGAAATAGTGCATATGCAGATTTATTTAATTTTAGACAAATTTCTTCGATATGTGGTTTCCATGTTAGTTTACTATCAATCTTTATACCTAAAAATTTAGCCTCGTTTGTATCTTCTATTTTGTACTTATCATATGCAATGTGAACTGGAGGTTTTTCACACCTTTGATGAAAGTACATTACTTTTGTTTTGTTTAAATTAATGACTAGGTAGCTTGCTAGTAAGCCAATTAACAATTTTACTTAGGCAATCATTAATATCACTCTCGTAACAGACAGGATTAGTACACTTTACAACAGCTGTACTGTCATCGGCAAACAGTACCATATTTTGAGATATGACTTTTGGGAGATCATTGATATATATTAAAAAAAGTAGCGGCCCTAGTACGCTACCTTGAGGTACCCGTATTTTATAACTCTTGGTTCAGATGTGTAAATGGTTAATAAATTATTTTTTGGACAAAGTTGTGATATTTCTGTGCACTGGGTTCTGTTATCCAGGTATGACTCCAAAAGTTTCAAAATATTTCCTCGTATTCCATAGCCATACAGTTTTTTTAGCAAAATTTTATGACTCACGTAGTCAAACGCTTTCGTCATGTCGGTGTATAGAGCACATACCGGAGCTCTTACATCGACAGACGTCATAATATGAGAAAGGAGGTCGAACAGTGCCATATTGATATTAATATTTTTGCGAAATCCTTTTTGTTCGTTGCAAAATAACTTATATTTTTCAAAATAATTATAAATAACCTTTTCGAAATTTTTTGAAAAAATAGGAATTTTTGCTATGGGTCTATAATTTTTAACATCTGATTTATCATCTCTTTTAAAGAACGGCTTAATAATTACTTTTTTAAGACTATTAGGAAAAACACCATTTGTTATGCATAAATTAATAATGTGCGTTAGTGGTGGTGCTATAACTTCTTTGGTATATTTTACTACTTGTGTGCATATTCCATCATAGCCTACAGTATTTGTATTTTTAAGATTATTAATTAATTTGATTAGGTCAGTGGGTAAAACTGGTTGCATATATAATGATTGTGAAGTTAAGTTGTTAAAAATATTTGGACTAGCCGGAGTAACGTTACTATGTATATTATTTTCAATCACATCTACAAAAAAGTTATTAAATTCATTTGCAATCTCCTTGGGATGTGTGATTGTGAAATTATTTTTTTTCAGGGATGGTATTAGTTGTTGTGGTAGGCGATATTTAGACTTGTTAATTACTTGCCATGCAGCTTTTGATTTATTTTGAGAAGTGTTTATGAAATGGTTATTTTGAGCTTTCTGTGTCAGTGGTATAATTTTTTTGTAAATCTTAGTATAATTCTTAAAATAAAGTTTATTTTTACAGTCAGGTTTAAATCTATACGACCAAAGTAATTTTCTTTGCTTTCTACTACAGATCTTTATACCACGAGATATCCATTTGGTTCTACTATTCGTTTTTATCATTACAGTTTTTATTGGAAAGCATAATTTATATAACATCAAAAAATCTTCTAAAAATAAAAACCTAAAACCTTAAAAAAATTAAACTATTCTCAGACCTACCAAATGATGACTGTACTACCACGTTATGTCAAACGCCATAAAGTTACATTATAAAAGTAATATAGTCGTTTTCTTAATTTTCTTTTTTTTAACTTTCTTAATTTTTTCTTACATAAAAACCTCCTGACAGTAACAAAGAAAAAAAAAAAAAATTGCAAAATCGGTCCCGCCGTTCACAAATTGTTATTTTTTTATATATATATTTTGTCACCGTTTAAACCTTCCCTGGACTACGACAAACATTTCAAAACCAAAATCAGCTAAATCGGCCCAGCCGTTCTCGAGGTTTAGCGAGACAAACGAACAGCAATTGATTTTTATAATATACTAGCTTTTGCCCGCGGCTTCGCCCGCGTGGATGTCGGTTATCGCATAAAGAAGTACCCTATGTCCTTCTCCATATCCCAGGCTATATCTGAAAATTCTAACTTAATATTAATTTTAGTGTGATTCACTATGTGAATAGAAACCGAAACAAATGATTTAATATAATAAAAGTACTTATGTTCTGAACGTGAATGAATCTTTACCTAAAGATAATAAACACAAAATCAAAATACGAAATTTCACTCAAATTCTTAAAGCAATCAATTGTACCAAATAAAAGTGCGACACAAATAATAATTTTAAAATAATTCACGTAAGTACCAACAATGTGAAAACAAAACGAAATCCTCCGAAATGTCGCATGATACACCATTTGTGCGGACTTTTTTGAAGACCTTTGTAAGATACATAATTCCACCATACATTATTTTATTATATCTCAAAGGGTTTAGACAGCGTTTTCGTTGAAAGCTCCCAGACGGCTTATTTTTTTCCGACACCTCCAACAAATATCGTTAATTCATACAAAAATGCATACAAAAACATAACAAATTATATACTAAAACCTTCCTCGAGAACCAAGCTATCCATTGGTGAAAACAGCATGAGAATCGGTGCAGCAGTATTTGAGTTTATCGCGAACAGACAGACAGACAGACAGACAGACGCGGCGGAGGACTTTGTTTTATAATATGTAGTGATGATAGTGATAGTGATAGTGATAGTGACTAGCTGACCCGACAGACTTCGTTCCGTCAAAAGCTATAGTATAAACTCCACTACTCTACCCTACCCTACCCTACCTACCTACCTACCTACCTACCTACCTACCCACCTACCCACCTACCCACTTACCCTACCCTACCCTACCCTACCCTACCCTACCCTACCTACCTACCTACCCTACCCTACCCTACCCTACCCTACCCTACCCTACCCTACCCTACCTACCTACCTACCTACCTACCTACCTACCTACCCTACCCTACCCTACCCTACCCTACCTACAAACTTACCTACCCTACCTTACCCTACCCTACCTACCTACCTACCCTACCCTACCTACCTACCCACCTACCCTACCCTACCCTAATTTTTCTCGCCGTAAAAACCATCCTTGAACTTCAACGAACATTAAAAAAAAAGAATTGATAAAATTGGTCCAGGCGTTGTTGAGTTATACGCTTACCAACACATTTTGCGATTCATTTTTATATTATAGACTAGCTGACCCGACAGACTTCGTTCTGTCAAAAGCTATTTGACTGTGGCAGATTGTCTACGTGCAAAGGAAATATAGTATAAACTTCACTACTCTACCCTACCTACCTACCTACCTACCTTCCTACCTACCTACCTACCTACCTACCTAATACATAATATGTATATAGATAATATAGATAGATAGATTATCTTCATATCAAATAGCATAGCAATAACAATTCCCATACTATGACTAATAAAATTCAATGCGAAATCGCATTAATTGCCATTTGCCATCACTACAGCGATCTAATCTATAAATACACACTGTTACAATACGTTCGTAAGTATTTGCACTAACACACGCACCACGCGTAGTCGATCGATAGCCGGAGCGTAGCAGCGAGCGACGCAACCCTCCCGTCTGAGTGCTAAAGCACGACTGCCGCCCGCGCCCGCGCAGGGCACCTCTTGGCTTTTATCTCAAAATGGGTGAATTCCTTGGCAATTGTTGGTTAATTTACAATTGTGCTTTGGTGATTCCGTGGTACCTCTAACTACCTATTTTTCAGTGTAAAAATATTTCCAAATAACAAAGCCGTTTAGTAGGAATATGGAATAGAAGCCAAAATATTGCGTGTTGGAAAATATTTTTTTACAGCAAAAGTATTAACTATACAAAAAAAGTACTTTCGGAATAATGTTGTACATGAATCTATAGTAAAATCATATATTTTTCAAATCTTCAAGACAAGCCGTTAATGAGCAGTACGGTTCATAAAGTCACCGTTTTACGCTACTAAACGGGACTCTAAGGCCCTTAACGTTGTTTCGCAAACGGATCCCGGAATCGAAAAATGGTCTGCATAATTCCGCAATACTTTGAACGGCCTATCCAACGATACCCCACGGCCCACGCCATGGGATAGACGAGAAAAAAAAAAAACATACCCACTTTACGTGTAGGAAACAAAAATATATGTATTTTAAGATTTTATTTAACCACCTTGTCGGCGTGATTAATAAATATATCCCTCCAAAAAGTGAAAGTGGGAGCCAAGTTCAATAAGTATTATGATGAATAGGGTGTGGTTGTCGACTTCACCGACAAGAGATTTGAGATCTAAATGGGTGCCAAGTTCTGTAGACAATCCCCAATTTCTTGTTTTTTATTTCTGGTACAACAATGTCTGCTGTTTTAAAATATGACTTTTTTTGAATAGTTGAATTATTTACACAAAGCAAATAACTTATGATCTATGGAACCTCAACATTTGACCTGGCTCGTTTTAACCAGCAAATCAAATATTTAGAAGAATCTTAAAATATAAATTAGTTGAACATAAGATGAGTACCTAGTATGTGAAAACTAGCCAATTCAAATGTGGTTCAATAGATTTAAACGTTTTCTGCATAATTCTTAAAATGGCTAAGTCAGGGCGGTATAACATTCGCAACTTCGCAGGCGGTTGTATTAAACTTGAACTTTCTTGTGCTTTAATTTGACTACACGATCTAGATTGATAAGATGTACTCCGTCTAGTGTTTTAACTCTAGAGAGTGCAACGTAAGCCAGGCAGGCTTACGTTCCTAAATATTGAATTGCCTATGTCGAGAAGAGCGATGTTAAGACTGAGGTCTTGCGTTCATATTAAGAGCGTTGTCACCAGGGGCCTAAGTCTACTAATTTACAAACGTTGCAATGGTCTCGCCATTGTGAGTATTTTGACAGTGTTTGTATGGCAAATTTGTCAAAAACTCACAACGAAGAGACCATTGCAACGTTTGTACATTAGTAGACTTGGCCCCCAGTCCACTAGCGCAACTCCTTTGTAAATATATTATCTCGTGACCGAGAAGGAATTATGAAAAACAGCTCAATCAACTATTCCTCTAGATCGTATTTTGTTGCTTCGTGTCTCAATATGCAACTTTATAGAAGGTATTAGAAAATTCTAGACACACTTACCGATATAGTTGATTGAGCCGTTTTTCATAATTCCTTCTCAGTCACGAGATAATATGTTTTTAAAGGAGTGGCGTTAGTGGACCGGTGACCACTCTCTTACTTCGCTGACGAATCCTTCCTTAGATTTGTGTCCCACACAAATCTATTAAATGTTTATCGACAACAGGAATCCAATCTGGGCCTCAAGTCTGCTATTACAATAGTGTCAGAATGGTCTCGCCATTGTGAGTATTTGACAGTGTTTGTATGGCAAATCTGTCAAAAACTCACAATGAAGAGACCATTCTGACACTATTGTAATAGCAGACTTGAGGCCCAGGGCTCTTGTAAACAATTATCAAATATGTATGTAAGTTTTATAAATAATTGGTATTAAAGTACCTATAAAAAAACCAGTCAAGAGCGAGTCGGACTCGCGGTCTGAGGGTTCCGTATCATCAAAAATTATCAATAAAAATTATATATATTTAGGCCGCATAGGTTTCTACTTTTGATGAAACATGTAAAAAAAAAAATACCGTTCCCCACCCCCCCTATCTCCGAAGTTTGCATAGAGAAAAATCTGAAATTATTCTATGTAATAGAAGCTTGTAAAGATTACAGGAAAAATAAAACTATGTCTCTAAATAGCACTCTTTTTCAGAAATCAACAAAAAATACATTAGTTCTTTTATCTGTCAAGAGATGGCGCTAACCTAAAACTGCAACATTATAAAAAGTGTGCTAATTAGGGACATCGTTTTATTTTTCCTGTAATCTTTACATAAATTTCTATCACATAGAATAATTTCAGATTTTTCTCTATGCAAACTTCGGAGATATGGGAGAACAGTATTTTTTTTTTTACATTTTTCGGCCAATGTCGAAATTTACGCGGCCCAAAATAAAAAACTTGAGAATGTCCAAATAGCACTCTTTCATATGATGTCCCACATGCCCTAGTAGCACCACTTCGAATTTTTAAGACTCCCGTTCAGTCGCTGTTGCAAAAAATATATATTTCTTTCTTATTTGCAATTGATTTCCAAATGAAAGATTGGCATTGGAAAAAAAAACGAATATTATAAATTCTTTTTTTTCTGATTTTTAGGGTGCCGTACCCAAATGGTAAAACGGGACCCTATTTCTAAGACTCCGCTGTCCGTTTGTCTGTCTGTCTGTCCGTCTGTCACCAGGCTGTATCTCATGAACCGTGATAGTTAGACACAGATGATGTATTTCTGTTGCCGCTATAACAACAAATACTAAAAAACAGAATCAAATAAATATTAAAGGAGGCCCCCATACAACAAACGTGATTTTATTGCTCGTTTTTGCTCGATATTGATAACGGCAACAGGTAGGTAGACGCTTGAAATATTCACAGAATATTTAGTTATTATATTCACTTTAAACATAAATAATTAAATTAAAATAAAACAAATATTTAAGGGGGGCTCCCATACAACAAACATGATTTTTTGCCATTTTTATAGATAGGTAATGGTACGGAACCCTTCGTGCGCGAGTCCGACTCGCACTTGGCCGGTTTTTTTTCCTTTATGTACACACAATTAACTAGCTGGATGCATATGGACACTGACCATCCATATCGTCACTGGAAAAGCAAAATTACTTAACCGCCAAATTGGGCATATTGAGTTACATACATATTCGGTATCAGAAAATTTTTCTGCGTCGATCTGTTTAGGTAGCATTGCAATCGAAGCACTTTTATGGCGCTTCAGTAACCCGTCAAAAGGCGGTTATATTTTTTTCGATTGCTTATGTGACACACTTTTCGGTCTTTTTTATACGAGTGTCGCATAAGTCATGTTTACTTACTGTGTAAATATACAAATTTAAATTGAAGTAAATTTGACTTTCTGCTGTCTGGAAAATAATGCCGTATTAGTATTTGTGCTCTTCTTGGAATTTAAGAATAACTTGGTTTAAGTAATTTCGATTTTTGTAAATTGGAATGAGATATGGCGTATAAGAAAAAATGCCTTATAATTTTTAACGAGTGAATGGCGTTTAAGTAATTTAGCCTGACTCTTAATGAGCAGTTTGCGGGTTATCAGCAAGTTGCTTTGCAGTCAAATTTCTGCAAAAGTCACAAAAGTATTTTATCCTTTCCGTCCAAATATATAATACATCTCATAAGTAAAATTATTAATCATAAAAATTATTATTATTGTTGAATAAATAAAATTTGATAGTACAAAATTATACGTGAACGCGCCTACGCAGGCGGCTAAGTCAATCTGGTAGACAGAGCTATAGCAAAAAGACGTGTGTTGTTGCCGCTGCTGCGTACAAATTGATCGTAAATTCAGTAACTACGTGTGGATTTTAGTGTGACAATGCAATAACGTTGTTTTAAATAGGTAAGTACTTAAGATATTTATTTCATTGATTATAGTAATATAAAACATTTTAATTTGAGAGAAAGTGAAACTGACAGACGATATTAGCCGTAAAAATAGAGATTTAAGCCGCGTGAAGCGAGTAGCATACATGTATGCCGCCGCGCGCCGGGGCGATTAGCGGATTGTCAGAGTACTTATTCTAGTATATCTAGTATATCAACCGATTGTAAACTACAATGCTTTCTATGGTTTTCGTGATTTGTTAGTTTGATTTGCGGCACTGATAACAATAAAAACCTTACAAGGATAAGTATGAGATGCGCCGTGTACTCGATTATTACTCGGTACTCGGCATACTTGGCCATTTTGTAAGTACTCGTTATCGGCCGAATAACTCGGTTTGACTGCCGAGGTACTGGAAAAGAACTCATAATCTTCTTGGAACGAAGAAGAAACCAAGACAGCACTGTCAACAGTGACGTGAGGCCGGTTTGCTCGCTCGGCTCACGCGCGGTTGATCACAGTTCTAACCTAACCTTTTTTTTTTTTTTTGACGCTGAGAAATGCATTAGGCATGCCCGCTCGTCGGGGGACGAGACGAGGTATGTGGGACTCCCTGCCAAAATGGCAGTATACCCACTAAAACTCAGCGGAGTTCCCTCATCGCCTTGATGGGCGGGTCATGGGCAACCGGCACAGCCTTTACGTCCACAACCCTCCCGGCGCATGCCCGCCTAGCTGGCGGGCCCCGCATGCCCCTCAGCCTGGGGGCGATATGGGAATGACCGGGAACACCTGGCCATTCCCGTCCGACACTGGTGGAGGCCTGTGCAATACAGGCAAGGGTGCCCCCGCACCGTTGCCTGCTGGCCTCCACTTGGGACCTCGCGCCAGACGACCCCGCGTCCAGGCGCCCCTGGTCCCACCGCGACGGGTCAGGTTAGTGGCCCCGCCGCCTACCACTTTTCGGCCGCAGAGGATAGGGAGAGCGGCCAACGCAATACCGACACTCCTCTTCCTCTGCGGCCCCACCGCGTCCGCCATTCATCGGTGGCGACCCCGTCAAGGCCGCGGAAGGTAGGGAGAACGGCTCACCGCAATACCGGCACTCCTCTCCCGCCGCGGCCTCCCACACTCAGCCGCGATGCCGCCCATTCGACATCGCGGCCCGCCTCAGTTGCGATGTCGCCAAAGCGGCACCGCAACCTACGGCCGCTACGTCGTCGGCTTAGCCGCAAAAGCCCTGACAAGCGGCCCCCTCGTCGGGTTCCTCTTAGCTTCACCGTGGCCCTCCAAGCCACGGCTACTGAGCCCCCCCGCCTCGACAATGCGGGAACCCACCGGGGGGGGTTCTAACCTAACCTAACCTAACCTATTTCACCCAGTTCAAAATGATGAATCATACAATCTGCCTGCGACGAGATAATTAGACAGTAGTGACATGACAACATTTCTGCGGCAGATTTTAGGTATGCTTCGTCATTTTGAACTGGGTGAAATAGGTTAGGTTAGAACTGTCACCAACCACGCGTGAGCCGAGCGAGCGAAGCGAGCGGTACCGCGGTAGCGGCCGGCGAACGCTACTTCCAAGTTGCTCGTGGGTTTACCTACTTTTTTCCACTGTATTTTGACCATTTGGTATTTCAAATTTTGGTGTAGTAACTGTTGATATTTTGAACATTAGATATTTAGTCCAATCGGTATTTTAAACTTAGGTAATTCGCAGGTAGGTGTTAGTTGCTTAGTATTTAAAAACATTAGGTATTTAGATTTTAGGGATTTTGAACGTAGGTTATTTTACGTTATTTCTTTTAACTTTAGATATTGCAATACGTATCCCGTATTGTTTATTTGAAATTAGTTTAATTTTTATTTCAGGACATCATGAACAGTAAGAGGAGAACTTATTTAAAAAATTACATGAAAAGCTCAGACTCGACCGATAATGAGGAGCCTCAAGCCGGAACCTCAAAAGAAAATTATCCAAGGTTAAGCGTGGTAAGAAAACTGACTTTTAAAACTCCACAAAAACAAAAGAATTCTCAAAGAACTAAGAAGACTACTTTGAACACTAATAACAAGTCTACACAAAAGTCTGAACTGTCTGAACCTGTTATAAATATTAAGTCATGCAGATGACCTAACTACACCTATAGATAACAATAATATTCAAAAAGTTTATGATTTGACGAATGAAAGTGAAGAGATAGAAGAGGGAACACCTGATATAATTAAAAAAGAATTAGAATTTTTTAGAGAAATCGCAAGACACCATGAAATAGAAGAGGCTTGCCATCAAATACAACCGGAATACTCTAATAAGTGTGATAGTCAAAATGAAATGGATATTGACGAATATAATTCAGAAACAAAAAGTATATCACCAAACGAGATATTTACCGAAATAAGTCCAAAAGAGATGAATCCGATAGATTCAAATAAGTTACATGTTAATTTTACTGGTAATAAATGTAACAATCAGTTGACCGAAACCGAAGTACATATTCTGAATAATGACACGCAAGTTAACATTTGCCTTAAAAATAAATTAGAAAGTACGGATGAGAACTTTTTTATTTTTTTACTCTACTATGAGTTTGCTCTTGACTTTAGTCTAGGTCTGGATGACAGAGACAAATCTACGATGGAGTGAGCTTACCCAGAAGAAGCCTGTTCACTCTCACTTTGAATAGATTAGGGTTGTATGCGTTCGAAAACACAGACGCAGGCAGAGAGTTCCACTCCTTTGCTGCGCGCATTATAAAAGACGTTTGAAAACGCTTAGTGCGAGTTGGTGGAATATCAACTAGGTAGGGGTGGTAACTTGCAGTGCGTCTAGATGTCCGATGGTAGAAGGGGGCCGGTGGAATGAGGTCGTGGAGTTCATGGGCACACTCTCCGAAGTACAATCTGTAGAAGACCGACAAGCAGGCAACCTTGCGGCGATGAGCCAAGCTGTGAAGCTTGGCATCCACCAGTTTTACGTCGCCAATGAGCCTCTTAGCTCTGCGTTCCACCGAGTCAAGCCCAGCAAGTTGGTACTTTGCTGAGCCATCCCAAAGGTGGCTGCAATACTCCATGCAGGAACGGACTTGTGCTTTGTAAAGGGTTAAAAGCTGTCCAGGCGTAAAGTATCGCTTCACCCTATTTAGGACGCCCAGTTTCTTGGCCGCAGTTTGAGCTTTGCATTCGATGGTGGAGCCGAAGTTGAGACCAGATGTCAACTCCATGCCTAGGAGCTCGAGCCGATCAGTTACAGGAACAGATGTACCCCGAAAAGTAGGAGTTTGATCAAAACGACTCCTTTTAGCGGTAAAGAGACACGCCTGTGTTTTGGTGGCATTAAAAGAGACCAGATTGTCGTCACCCCATTGGGAGACAAGACTCAAGGTCAAATCAGTCCGCTCAACCATGACCCCTCTCAGGGAACGAAGTTCAGCCCCGCTGGTTTTTGCGCTGGACAAGTATCTCTCTGAAACGGTACTGTCATCCGCGTACCCACCAATACCAGGCAGAAGCAGGTCATTGATGTGCAGCAGGAAAAGAGTTGCAGAGAGAACAGATCCCTGAGGAACTCCGGCATCAATAGCCATAAGGTCAGAGGAGCAGCCGTCCACGACTACTCTGATCGACCGTTCACTCAGGAAGTCTGATAAAAACAGTAATGTAGAAGAAAAACGGAAACATTTGAAGGACAAAGAAGAAACAACTGAAAGATTCAAAGCACATCAAGATATTCATAAAAAAGATGATACTATTTTATGTACAACTTTTGACCTTCAAAAAGTTTTGAATACGCCTCACGGCGAAAATATGATGTTATATTACAGCCGTAAATTAGCAGTGTTTAATTTAACTTTTTATGAATCAGGTACAAGAAATGGGTTTTGTTACACTTAGTCTGACATTGACGGGAAAAGAGGAGCCAATGAAGTATCTTCAATTATACAAAAGTACATCACCGAGGTGGATCAAAGGGGTATAATAAAACATTTATTACTTAAAAAAAAAACTACTAGCAGCAGCAGCAGGCGACGTGCTGTCGCGATACTACGGGTTTAAATGTATTTCTATGAAACCAACGTTATCCGTAGCTAGGAAGGTATTTAATAGAAATACATAGAAACCAGTAGTGTCGTGGCGACTGATGCCTACTGATGCTGCCTGCAGTCGGCTATGGACTTGTACCTTGATACTTAGACAATAGAATTGTTGTTTGTTTTTACCAAAGGAGTTATTTGTTTTTTTATAATTAGCGTAAAAGAGTTATATTTTTAAGTTGTTTGAAGACTGAATGAAAACATTGATTCTCAACTTTAGCTAGTGGAATTACATTATTAACTAAAAAACATGTTCTATTATGATGTATGTACGACACAATATCGAACTTGTTTTCTACACGAAAAGTTAACATTTCAGTGAGACAGTGATCGCGTGTCGAAGTATCTACGCTGAGATGCGAAGTACTGCGCAGCGCGTATACCTTATTGTGTCACCAAGCGTGCAGCGTCGCGTCGCGTCACGTCGCGTTGTGAACTGACCCTTATCCACAAATAAGAATAAAATAAAACTATTTTGATAAGTACTGATTTTACTGATACTAGCGCCACTATGAAACTACAAGTTTGTTAAATAATTGGGATTTGTTATTGTAATTTGAAAATTAGTAAACATGTTCCTTATTGCTTTAAATTAAAGGTTACTTTAATAATGTCTGTATTTTATTGAAATACAACTACGTCCAATAACTACATAGTATATAATTTGGTACGTGTTACCCTGTATTGGTATCCTTCAAAAAATCGTTTTGTTATATAGGTAACAGTTGTTACGTAATTTACAAGTATCTAATGATTTTATTTTAGACACTTCAGTATAATGGATAGCCATATTTTAAATCAATTAAAGTCATCAGTATTTTTAATGTAGTTATTCAAAGTATTATTAATCTCTTACGTCCTTTTACCCCATAAATGATTACGACAAAGTTACTTTAAAGAAATTGTGGTAAACTTAGTAAATTATCTGATCACCTCTTAAGTACTTGTTCTAGACATGTTAAAATGGAAAATGTGTAGTTTAAGTAATTCTGCTTCACCAGCATAGCAGTATAGTTATATTAAAAGAAATTTTGTCGTACTTCTATTTCTTTATGTTATGTGATATCAGTAAGTTTAAATTGCAAACAAAGTTTAACTTCACGGCGTTAAGGTAAATCTGCCTTACTCTGAAATGAGGTCATATTACTTATCCACCACTTATCTTCCGAAATAGTAGTTAGAGTGATATACAGCCTATGAATAAAAATAAAAAAAGGTAAAAGGTTTGCATATCAAGTTATTTGATTAAAATTGGATGATAAATTAAAAAGATACGATTTTTTTTGTAAAAAAAAACTTTAAATGGCTTTTTCTCGAAATGGCGTTTTGGCGGTCCAGTAATTTTGCCTTTCCAGTGACGATATAATTATGGGAGTTGGATCAAGTGCTGCCCAGAATGGACACAGAGTGCATTATGTTCCTTGGGCATATATGTAATAGTCTGTAAACCAAAGCTCTTCCAAATCTATCCGAGGAGTTTCGAGCAAAAGTATTTTTTGTTGAGTTTTTACAAGCTTTTTTTAGCTTGCTCCGTTCATATGTCCATCCATTTTTCAAGCACTTTCTGGCATCCGACTGAACTGAAACTTGGCATACTTATAAAACTTCGGTGACAACGCAAAAATATGATACCATGGAGCTGGTTTGATGATGGAGCCTAAAGGTGGCCATAGGAACTTCTCAATCAAACAAGATAGTACAAACCTGTGTAGACTTATTGGTCATTATTAAGTGATATTACACTAGGTGGTGTTCAGGGTCTTATGATCAACAACAAAATAATACCATTGTGTTTGTACTCGTTGACTTTGTCTTGACCCTCGCCTCCGTCATCAACCGATCTATTCTGTAAAAATCTCACCGTGAAAACGCAGGTGAAGTGAGCACACACACACACACATACACTGTGTGATACACAGTGTCAATCCTAGCATCAATGGAATGATAGTTCACTTCACCTGTGTTTTCACGGTGAGTTTTTTACAGAATAGCACTGTAGACCCTGAACACCACCTAATGTAAAATACTTATCAAGACAAATCTAATGAAACCACACAAGATGAGGCTATCTGGTTTACTTGAAGAGTGCCCGTGACGTCCTTCTGGCTCCATCATCAGACCCTGGACACTTCCTAATGTTATAGTCTTGTCACCTCATACAATCATATCCAATAAAATAAATAAATAAAACAATCCACCAAAAAAAACCTTTTGTAAACCAAACTTTTTAACCAAGGTCCGATATATTTTTTTAAGTGTATATTTATGCAAGGAACCACTTGGAAGTACTCCCATGTCTGGGCAGCATTTGGTCCAAATCCGATCAATGTCCTTTGAACTTTCTAGGTCATCTGGAAGTAGGCTAGGTTTTTGATCTTTATGGAGTCAATCAGTCATAAAAATGTCGATTTGTCGATGTTAATGAATACATACCTAACCGTTTAAGCTGTGTTTATAAAATTTGTGGTACTAGTTTATCTAGGGAGCTCAATATATGAACCAAATTTGGTGTGCTTATGTTAAATACAGACAGACTGACAGACGGACATGCTTGTTGACACGGAACCCAAAAAACGACAGTGCACATAAGCGTGTTGACTATATAGGGCGTATGAGGTGTATCTGAATAGATACACCTCATACAGTCGCGATGCATAAATACAGTCGCGACTGTATGCATTCGCATAAATACAGTCGCGATGCTGTAGCGCGTTGGCATCGCTTCTGTAGCGCGTTGCAAATGCGACTAACACGCGTTAGTAGCGATGCTGTTGCGCGTTTACGAAGCGCGCGACAGCATCGCTACAAAAAGTCGCCGTGGGCGAGGGGCCTAACACATAACATACTATTACAGTCGACTCTCGATTTGATACTCAAGGTACCAGAGAAAAATTTCTAGTTACCAAGAGGTTAAAGTCACAGGAGTTTAAATAACCAAGAGGGAGGCAGGAAAAAAAGTAAACAAGAGTTTGATCAAAATTCGTGATTTATTACTTTAAACATTTGTACAATTATTCACAACGTTCATTTTGAAAAGTTGTCCGTGATTTTCTGTTGAGTGAGCGACTTTATCTATCCTTGTCCAATCTGTACATGTATGTATGTAAACAAACGACAGGTCTGTGCATGAAAAATAATGGTTTAAAAACTAATAAACATGCTTTTATAGAAAATCCAACAAAAAAATACAAAATAAATTTTAATTAAGAATAGTGTATCTTTTTAGGGTTTTTTAAAATAAATATATAAATTAAGAATAGTGAAAACAAGAAAAATTTTTTTTGTAAAATAAGCGTCGGGTGCATGATGTCAATAGTTATTAGTATATTTTATATCGAGGGATTAAACAAAACCATAATCTACTAGAGGTGGTTCGACCCCCGAGCGTGCGAGGGAGTCAATTAAACCGAGGGTATATTAAGTTGGCGTTTAGTCTCGAGGTGCAAACTGTACTTTTCACTTTGAGTGCGAGAAAAATAGTCAATTTAGTACAAAAACATTTAATAAATATTACTTAAATATTCCCCGATGTTGGCGGCAAAAGATTATTATCTATTATGTCTTTTGTTCTTTGCTCGCCGTCAAACTCTTCACTGTACACTGGACATTCTTAATAAATTTATTTAAAACCAATCGAACCGAACCGAACCGAAAATTCTTAAATTTTCGCGGTCAGTTTTATCTTCTAAACCAGTTACAGATTAACAATTTAAAACACATGGCGCCACCTTTTTGCGGATAAACCATGGAACTAAAACTCTCAACATTTTCGCAATGAAGATGGTCCACACTCCACAGATAATAGTATATTTACTGGCTGTTTGCGTTTGTCTATGCCACATGAAGGGAATTAAAAAACTAATTACTTTTCACTCCCTAGAGACTAAAGTGGTCACTTTAGTCCCGCTTCGTAGGGCTATATTGGCGTACTTTTAGAGCATGAGAAGTGAAAAATTATTTTATTGACAGATATGAGTAGGAGGTTATCATTTTTATAATATCTTAGAAAGCACCCCACGCTTTTTTTTACAATATTTTTTTCTTATTTACACTATTCATAATTTTTATTCATATAAAAAGTAAAAATAAAATACTATTCTTAATTCATTCTCATTTATTCTTAATATGTTTGTGCTGAATCGAACTGACGACTTCTATGCGATCATTCGAGAAAAATCTCGTCCTTAAGAAAAAGACTGCGGGACAGTGACAACAGTATTCTGAGGATAGTCGCGGAGAGCATCTGCTTTCCTATTCTGAGACGTTTTGTGGGGGTGATGAACGAGTGAATAAGTCCTTTCGCTTGTGCGTCATCCTCATGAAGCGATCTCTAACAAACAAGTTTTTTTAATAATATTTCACTAACATTAATTATAAGAAAACTAACATCTTAAGTTGTCCGAAATAAATAATTATTATTATCTAGTTTTTATACTTTTACGTATCTCGGCGTTGCGCCGGATTTATGGGATAGTACGGGCCGAAGCCAAGTGCTACCCCTGGAAATTGATTATATTATGATGAGATGATGGTCTGATCGGATTATGTGATGGTGAGTGTATCTGTTCATGAGATTGTGTTCGTACGGTTGCTGCTCGTGTGTGTGAGGTGAGGATGGATGTTTCGTTGTCATTTTGCAGAAATTTTCTGACAATCCTGCAGGTATTCAAGATTGCTGCTTTCTAGAGAGTCTGATAAGTGTATGGTGGTAAATCGAGTGTTTTTAAAGATTGATGGAGCTGTTTAGGTATTACACCTGTGGTTGACAATACTATAGGAACTATGGTGACATTGCTAAGCCGCCACATTCGGCTGATTTCTATTTTAAGGTCTATATACATATTTTTAAAGTTTTTCTGCTATAGTACTCTGTAAAACTATTAATATTTTATAAATTTATTAAAAGTAATAAAAATGTCACTTAAAAAGTTAAAAGTTACGTTTAGGAAGTTACAAAACGTAATGTGTTTACATTTTTTGGAATTTTGCTGTCTACTTTATGTATTAAACTATAACTAATGAGATGAATTGAGTCTTCAAATCAAATCAAATCATTTTATTGTGGGCATAGGTTATACAGACAGATGTTAGGTAAATTACAGATCCATTATGTCCTGCCTAATAGGTATACAATAATAAATGATGTCAACATGCAACATATCAAAAATTTAATCGTTCATCACATTAAAGCAAATCTTACAAAATAAGAATAAGGTAACCTTCTTTCAAATACAGTTTATATATATTTAACAGTTCAAGCTTATACTTGTTCTTGTAATAATATACTAAATGCTTAGTAGGTATACATTTTGAGTTTGTTCTTAACAACTAAGTCTTGGTTACTTTAATATCACAATCACAGTCTTTGCAAAAATATTAGTCTTTAATTGGACAGTCAGGTCAGGTCAGGTTTAGTTTATAGTCTTATTATTGAACATAGGAACTAGAAATCAGGTTAATAATTATGTTATTGGTAAACAATGTTAGCGTAAGAGCTAATTTCGGAAAACAATCAGCTAGTAAAATCAACAGTAAAGCAATTAAAATGGTATATCATGACATTAGTAATTAGTGAGAAAGGGTCGTCTAAAATGCTCCGTCAACTTAATGACTGGGGTGACAACAAGTCACTATATTTTTCCATCAAAATTTTGGGTGGTGTCGGATTAAGAAGTCTTATTTCCTCTCTCAAGAAAACAGAGACCTGTCTCTTAAGAGAAAGAGAGCGAGGAATCCCTTCTCCATGGCTATTCTTAAAAAAATCGTCACGGATTCAGTTTTCTTGACAGAAAATTCCATAATTTCTGTCCAGTTCAAGCATGGGCCCTCATCGTCCTTTCGGATAAAAAGCATTCTAAGGACGGTTGAAAGTTTTGAAATCGAGGTAATCAGTGTGAGAACATTCACTAAGTACGTTTTATTTTTCCGTGCCAATCTAAAAATTGGGGGTAGCTGGCTTGGTACAAAAATGTCCCCCACTTTTTTTTCAGAGCATGGCCGATGGTGCTGTGTACTGAGTCTCCATCGTATTGTCCATGATATGGCACGGAGAAACATAAAGTGATTTCCTGAATATTTGTGGCAATGTTTATGACTACAGTAAGGTCGATTCCACGATGGAATTTTTGTTCTGTTCACTGTATCCATCAGCAAACAGTGAAACAATGGTGCCTATTCCCTTTTTCACAAACTAAACTAAATTTAAGTTCAGTGCATCTTTTTCTTTCTATTTCATTAAGAAAAGGACAGAAGTTAAATTTTAGTTTAGTCCTGTCAAATTAATCAGCACTTGACGTAAATTGACGTAATTTTAGTCGGCAAGTTTTTAATCACGTCTAAACTTTTATGGAGTAGTGACAGGCGCTGATTAATTTGACAGGACTAAACTAAAATTTATCTTCTGTCCTTTTGGTGTCCGTGTGGTTGCACAATCCAGTCCGTAGCAAAGGGAAATAATCCCCTAAGCTTCAAGTCAAATGGGACCGTACCGGATTGTGACAAAGATCAATGACGTAACCTACCGGATACAAGGTGCAAGAGGTACTCCTAAGATCGTCCATGTGGAGCGATTGGCGCGTTATTATAACCTCCGGACTACTTAAACGTTGAGTATGATTTCGTAAATGTTAAACTTATTATTGCTAGTCATTATATACATAAATAAAAGTATTAACTTTTTATTGAATAAAAACAATATTTAAAACAGTAAATACTTATTTATTCACAAAAAAAAAAAAAACATTAATTATAATAACATGTTTTTGCAAAATACAAAAACCAACTTGGGCCTATCACGGATTTGAACCCACATGTCTTTTGGACGAAAGAGTTTGGAGTAAGGACTTAATGGAGCTGTGTGTACAATAAACTCAGTATAACTTAATTATAAGAGAGTAAAAATTTGGTCATTCCATTGTGTATTATGTCGTTATATCTAAAACTCTTTTATTATCATGTAAATTAATTTAATACTTTCCCACACCGCACCCTTTCGGTGTGGTGAAGTCCTGGAAGTACAATAAAAATGTTCAAGCTCTCGGATTTTTTTAAAATAAATATGTTTTACATTATTTAACTATCATATGATAGGTATGTAATATGCACAATGATATCTCTATCGCATACAAAAATAAAAATAAAAATATTTGGTATTGAGCAGTTGAGCACCCTAATACCATAGAAATAAATAAGTCAAAGTCAAAGTCAAAACGTTACCACGTAACGTTAAAACGTACTTTAGAAGTATTTTACTGCAAAATCTTGTAAGATAAAGATCCGATTTTTTTTTAAATAATACGGGTAGTTCTGTAGAATAATTATGTCATACTAGCTTTTGCCCGCGGCTTCGCCCGCGTGGATGTCGGTTATCGCATAAAAAAGTACCCTATGTCCTTCTCCATACCCCAGGCTATATCTCAAAATTCTAACTTAATATTAATTTTAATGTGATTCACTATGTGAATAGAAACCGAAACAAATGATTTAATATAGTAAAAGTACTTATGTTCTGAACGTGAATGAGTCTTTACCTAAAGATAACAAACACAAAATCAAAATACGAAATTTCACTCAAATTCTTAAAGCAATCAATTGTACCTACAAAATTACAACACGAAATAAAAGTGCGACACAAATAATAAATTTAAAATAATTCACGTAAGTACCAACAATGTGAAAACAAAATGAAATCCTCCGAAATGTCGCATGATACACCGTTTGTGCCGATAAAACGCTCGAAATATCTAATGAACACCATTGGTGCATAACTTTTCTCAGGGTCACGTTCGCAATTGGACGAATATTTGACATTTATTTTGTACTTGCAACACGATCTGGCTGTAGCATTCGATTAATCGACTAATACTTGACCGGTTGACATTTTAGCGGGAACACCACTAAACGAACGAAAAAAAAAAGAAAACAAAATACGTCTGTACTCTGTGGTCGTGTGGCGGTGTGGCGCGGTGCTTAATGTAAACATTCATCAAGGTTATACGTGCGTAAAGTAATGGATTCAATGAGTACACGGTTTAATCTTAGAAGAATCTTATACAGAATTACTGAGAAATAAGTGTAGATTTCTTATTGAGTGTTAGTTTATCGAAAAGTGATAAATATGTCAGTGAAAAAGTAACGAAAGTTTTGGAATGCACAAATTTTGATCATAAGGCCGCCGTGTTTAGTAATGTTTTTATGATAAATAGTCTTGTATACTGTTTGAAATACACATAAGTAGCTAGCTTTTTTATCTACGAACATAATTTGGCTAATAGCTACTGATATTACCTATAGCGTATTGTTATCGTAATCGTATTTCCAAGAGTAAAATTTGGCAAACAAATACCTACAAAAAGACAATAAAATGGAAATAGTATGTTATCCTTAAGAGATAGACATATGCCATCGCGGACTTTTTTGAAGACCTTTATAAGATACATAATTCCACCATACATTATTTTGTTATATCTCAAAGGGTTTAGACAGCGTTTTCGTTGAAAGCTCCCAGACGGCTTATTTTTTTCCGACACCTCCAACAAATATCGTTAATTCATACAAAATGCATACAAAAACTTAACAAATTATATACTAAAACCTTCCTCGAGAACCAAGCTATCCATTGGCGCAGTAGTTTTTGAGTTTATTGCGAACAGACAGACAGACAGACAGACAGACAGACGCGGCGCACGGTGGATCGAAAATCGGCTGTAGAAGACATAGGATCTCGATGTCTTAAATGTTATATTTTTTGCTGGAAATGACTTCTGCCGATCATTACTGTTCTATAAAATGTTATATGAAGTAATTGTGGGGACAAATGGAAGAGTTATAATTTTTATAAGAAAAAAATGTATGGAGCTGACATGAAAAATGAGGATATCTCTGGAATCGCTAGGATGGCCGTTATATCCTTGCACGCTGTTATAGTACTATTTATTTGTGAATTTTTGACATACTTAATATTGCGGCATCACTTGCGATTTTTTTTTTTTAAATCGTCAAAATAAAAAAATAAAAAATGTTTATGATATGTACATTTTAATGCTTAAATATGGCTATACCAAGTGTAACTTACAATATTTTTTATGCTTAGACCAAAACATTCTAAGAAATCACAAAGTCGTATTACCTACTTTGTGATTTTCATTTGAAATGACATGGTAATTATGAATTACGTAATACGTAATCTTGTCTATTGCCTCAAGTCCACATTAGCTAATGTTTAATAAAACTTAATACCTATATACCTGTAAAAAGGATACGTACCATAATGAGGGTAATTAGATAAACGTGATCATTAGTCAATAACAATAAATGGTAAACTATTGTATGATTAAAAATAAAAGCAAATTAATAAAAAAAAAATTTACTTAACCTAACCTAACATAAACAATAAAAGTTAACTTATTTTATACTTCGTCACCATCAGAATCCACTTCAGAATCAGGCTCTACAATAGATATAACTTCTAAGAACTCTGTCGGAGCTTCCTGATCCTGAAGTTTCAGTAGTTCTACTGTTTCCTTAAAGTATGTCTGCCTCTTGTGGGCATTTAATTTTGGTCTTGTGGAAGAAATTAGAGGATCAGAAGAGACGATAAGCATATTGAGGATATCCTCGTTTGATGCTTGTCTACTCTTTTTCCTCGAATGGTGTTCTCTGAACCTCCAAAAGTCTTTGTTTCGGGCCTCTGAAGCTTCTTCCGAAAGACTTCCAATTGGTACAATAGCATTTTCTGCAATTATGTCCCCTCCGTGAATCAACAATTTGTGGACGGTTGATGACATGTAGTACCAATCGTACAGTTCCACGTATTTTTCAGCGGTTGTTCTAGCGTATTCTTTAAATTTCGGCACGTCTACAATCTCTCCAGATGTGATAGCTTGCAGAATCACAGCAAATCTGCGTATTAGGTCTTCATCTAATCCAGTGATCGCTGCAGTTTTATCAGGAAATTCAAAAAACCGCCTTGCTGTGTTCCCGTCGTTAGTTGTGCCTGATCATTGCTTAACGATGTCAATCAAAAGGTTGAGATCATCTTTGAATCGATCTTGAATGAGTTTTTTTCGTGAATGCAATAACTCCTGATGACCTTCTCCTCTTGCAGACCACTTTTTGAAGTAGAGACGATACGCTATGTGTAGAAGACATTCCATCACATTAATGCGGGCATGAAGTGATGATAATCCGAACTCATACACACCAGAAGAAATGGTTTTTGACGCAATGACATCTAACTTATTCATTTCTGTAGGCTTAGTCAAACACAGGTTGCAGGCCGCATTTGACTTAGCTTCAGACAGATATGTACAAATTTTGCCGTCAATCATCGTTATCATTAATTTGTGACATTTCATGTCCTTGACATTTTGAGGTAACGAGAGCTTCAATTTCGTTATCCATTGCAGTTTTTTCATTTATGGGAACGTCTTTGGTTTCTTTCACAAAACTAAACTGGATTGGACGGCAATACCTAGGTGAGCAGGGTTTTGGATTCACCCATACGGTATCACCGTCAGCTGTCAACTTTAATGTAACCAAAGAGGTCATAAATATGCTGGAATCATCTTGACCACTCTCTATGTTTTGCTTATATCTACTTTGGTTAGATGCACCGTCAAATCTCCACTTTGATATTAATATCAATTGTTTATCTTGTATCGCATCAGGACTACGAATAGTTTCAAAAATTCTGTTCACTGTTAAATCTAGTAACGCTTGTAGTGCAATCTTAGCAGATGAATCCGTTACAGTCACAAATGTCTTCGGAGGGTAGCACTGTAGCTTAGCTTTTTGCACTTTATAGTAAGACGGATATATCTCCTTTGAACTTTCTCGAATAGTCGTTTCCCTTAATGTGATATATTGCCATTTCGATAGTTTTAATGAAAGTAGCAAACCCAGTGCTTTTTCTGGTGAAAATATTGTTGAAGGAGCTGGTTTGTTCAACATTTCCTTGATTTTTGCTGCTGCTTCTGGATTTTGGAGCATATGTTCAATAACAGATGCAATATCCTCACGACCATCTCCTTTCAAAAGTGCTGCAGCTGAATAAGCTACTTCATTAGGGTCGTCGCCTATATGTTCATCAGATCGTCTCTTCTTCTGCTTGTTACTTAGATCTTCAAACGGCTTTCGAGATCTTTTTGTCATCGTTGAAGTTGATTTCATTGTTGAAGTTGATGGTACAGGTTCAGGTACAGGTTCAGTAAAAATATTTTCACTTGTTGATTCTTGAATGAGCAAATTGGTTTGCACGCAGTTTGGCCAGTCAATATTTGCCTCAAGCCAATTACTGTAATCACGTCTAAAAACTTCACTTTTCCTGTGGGATCGTAACCATCTCTTTTGAACTGCCCGTGTAAATCTTCGACAAAATTCTTTCACGGTAACACTGTCTTCATCTGAAAGGCTAGAGCCCAGTCGAATAACAAGTGTGTTGAACAATATTTCATGATCGAAAGACGAAGCATCCTGATTGCTCAGAATAACAAACAAATCCAAATTTGTAATAATGCTTTCCATTATTCACGATCACTGAGTAAAAAGACACGGTAGGATAGATGTTAGTATTAGAAATGCTCTAAATGAACTGAAGTTGTGAATCCAATGTTTGACTATTTATTATTATTGACTAATGATGGTATCACATTTATCTAATTACTTTCATTAAGTTAATCCTGCACTAATAGCTAAATTAGCGAGTACCCCAAATTAATTTGTTACGTATCCTTTGAACTAGGTATATAGGTATTAAGTTTTATTAATCATTAGCTAATGTGGACTTGAGGCAATAGACAAGATTACGTATTACGTAATTCATAATTACCATGTCATTTCAAATGAAAATCACAAAGTAGGTAATACGACTTTGTGATTTCTTAGAATGTTTTGGTCTAAGCATAAAAAATATTGTAAATTACACTTGGTATAGCCATATTTAAGCATTAAAATGTACATATCATAAACATTTTTAATTTTGCCTATTTAAAAAAAAAAAAATCGCAAGTGATGCCACAATATTAAGTATGTCAAAAATTTACAAATAAATAGTACTATAACAGTGTGCAAGGATATAACGGCCATCCTAGCGATTCCAGAGATATCCTCATTTTTCATGTCAGCTCCATACATTTTTTTCTTATAAAAATTATAACTCTTCCATTTGTGCACACAATTACTTCATAGGACATTTTATAGAACAGTAATGGTGGGCAGAAGTCATTTCCAGCAAAAAAAATAACATTTAAGACATCGAGATCCTATGTCTTCTACAGCCGATTTTCGATCCACCGTGCGGCGGAGGACTTTGTTTTATAATATGTAGTGATAGTGATTAATATAAAATCCATATTCGCAAAGACTAAGTAAATAAAAAAAATACAAAAAAATAGATTTACGTCTTCTATTAAAAGCATTTTTTATATTGTTATGTCTAATATGTGCCAAAAAATCATTGCTATATATAGTGGTGGAATAATAAAAATATGTTTTTTAAATACATAATTTTAGATATGTTCGAAATTTTAGGGAAAACTAAAAATCGTCATAACTTCGTTTCTAGGTACATCTGAACTTCAGGAGTTCTACTCTGACAATTGAAATAGTTTGTAGTATCCATTAAGGGCCTATACTACCCCAAATGGCTTAGCATGATCCTCCGTTATGTCGAAAATACTGCAGCATTAATTTTGAAATAAATATATGGTAAAGTTGAGGATTAATGTTAAGTACTATGTTAGACGAAAACACGATTCCATAAAATTTTCTCTATAGAAAAAAAAATCCAATGTTACCTCCAAACGGAACAATAAACCGCTGGTATTAAAAAAATACTTCAAATTAGATAATGAAAGTTTGCATATTAACTGAACTAACTATAAAGCAGGTCTTATGTTATTTACTTTTTTTAAATGACCATTATTTTCACCGTAAAAAGAAATTACCTAAACTATCGGCGACTTGGAGCCTTTTCCCTGCTGCCCTGTCTCGCTTGCTCGCGTGACCGGTAGCAATAGTGTGCGAGCGAGAAACAGAGTGAGTTTCCGCTGAGGTAGTATAGACTCATAAACAAATAAAAAGAGGATGACCGCTTTTAAGGTCATTTTTAACCGACGAAAAAACAGAGGAGTTTTTTTTAATGTATGATCACGCATAACTTTTTACAGAGTAGTCCGATTTTGATAATTCTTTATTTATTGGATAGGGTATACCTCGAAGTTGGTCCTGTATAAATTTGGAAATAAAAATCCCAAAAAATCCCAAAAAATTGAAAATTGAAATAGGGGTGATTTATTGTTCACTCACAGATTTTAAAGCTGATTTGTGTATTACAAAAAAAAAACCTCACGTAATTTCGTACGTTGCTGAGGATACAAACTATTTTTGCATACTGAACACGGCAAGTCAGCATAAACAATAATCGCTTTCTTAAAGTTTTCTGCGTTACACTGGTTTCTTCGCTCGCAAGCCACTTGTTGCATGGCGCTCAAACGATTAGTTCTCTCCTCGGGAGTTTCGTGAATTACCACCATTGCAGAACTTTTACGAGCAGCATCCAAACGCAGCAAATGTTCGTCTTCAGTTTAATTTGAAAGTCGCTTTCTTACCAGATCTAAACGATGACCGCGTTGCTCTTCACTCTCATTTGACAGTCGCTCTCTTATGAGATCTAAACGACGAGCGCTCTGCTTATCACCTTGCGATAATCTGTCGTTAATGTAGCTTCTCATCTTCGACAGTCTTACCAAGCGCTGATCTAAACTCTCCTGTGAACGTGTTAATTTAATTTTCTTTCCATTTACTTCCAACCTTTTTTTTTTCTCATTATTAGATTCTTCTAAATATATTTTTCTCATTCGAGCAGCATTTTTTTGTAGGCCTACCCATGTTTTGGTATATAAAGCCAATTTTTTTTTTAAAGTATTTTATATATTATACAACAAATTATGACTAAAGTAAGGTATTTAGATATTTTAAAAGTAATCAAAAATTAAGCATTAATTAGCAGATTATAGCCATAAAAAATCACGAAATAAAACTTTTAAACAAAAAAATTTAACCGCCAAAAAAACTAAAATAAAAAGCAATAAAAGCACTAAAAAGTTAAAAATAATACTATAACCTACCTATATTAATAAACCTAACCTAACCTACGATTAACATCACTATCATCACTATCATCACTACATCACTACATATTATATAACAGTCCTCCGCCGCGTCTGTCTGTCTGTCTGTCTGTCTGTCTGTTCGCGATAAACTGAAAAACTCCTGCACCGATTCTCATGCTGTTTTCACCAATGGATAGCTTGGTTCTCGAGGAAGGTTTTAGTATATAATTTGTTAAGTTTTTGTATGCATTTTTGTATGAATTAACGATATTTGTTGGGAGGTGTCGGAAAAAAATAAGCCGTCTGGGAGCTTTCAACGAAAACGCTGTCTAAACCCTTTAAGATATAACAAAATAATGTATAGTGGAATTATGTATCTTATAAAGGTCTTCAAAAAAGTCCGCGATGGCATATGTCTATCTCTTAAGGATAACATACTATATCCATTTTATTGTCTTTTTATAGGTATTTGTTTGCCGAATTTTACTCTTGGAAATACGATTACGATAACAATACGCTATAATATCAGTAGCTTTTAGCCAAATTATGTTCGTAGATAATTAAGCTAGCTATTTATGTGTATTTCAAACAATATACAAGTATATTTATCATAAAAACATAACTAAACACGGCGGCCTTATGATCAAAATTTGTGCATTCCAAAACTTTCGTTACTTTTTCACTGACATATTTACCACTTTTCGATAAACTAACACTCAATACGAAATCTACACTTATTTCTCAGTAATTCTGTATAAGGTTCTTCTAAGATTAAACCGTTTTCTCATTAAATCCATTACTTTACGCACGTATAACCTTGATGAATGTTTACATTAAGCACCGCGCCATACCGCCACACGACCACAGAGTACAGACGTATTTTGTTTTCTTTTTTTTTTCGTTCGTTTAGTGGTGTTCCCGCTAAAATGTCTACCGGTCAAGTATTAGTCGATTAATCGAAGTCTATAGCCAGATCGTGTTGCAAGTACAAAATAAATGTCAAATATTTCGTCCAATTGCGAACGTGACCCTGAGAAAAGTTATGCACCAATGGTGTTCATTAGATATTTCGAGGGTTTTATCAGCATAAACGGTGTATCATGCGACATTTCGGAGGCTTTCGTTTTGTTTTCACATAGTTACGTGAATTATTTTAAAATTATTATTTGTATCGCACTTTTATTTCGTGTTGTAATTTGGTACAATTGATTGCTTTATGAATTTGAGTGAAATTTCGTATTTTGATTTTGTGTTTGTTATCTTTAGGTAAAGACTCATTCACGTTCAGAACATAAGTACTTCTATTATATTAAATCATTTGTTTCGGTTTCTATTTAAATAGTGAATCACATTAAAATTAATATTAAGTTAGAATTTTGAGATATAGCCTGGGATATGGAGAAGTACATAGGGTACTTTTCTATGCGATAACCGATATCCACGCGGGCGAAGCCGCGGGCAAAAGCTAGTATAATATAATAAAATTTTACAATTTTCTGGAGTCGGTGCCAAGCTAAGTAATGAAACGACTGGTAACTCCAGAGTATTTTTCCGTTTTAGTACAACAAAGCTCGATAGATAGCGTTGTTCATTGAGGCCTCATTTCTGAATCACGCTATGGTTGATATTTCTAAGGTTGCTACACAATTGCTCATTATGATCACGTGATTCAAGCTTTTGAAGTTAATCGTCGAACTAATTGCTTTTCTTGCGTGGTTGCATTGTGTTTGCTCTGATTTTATTGATTTTTATGTAAAAATATTATTATTATTATTAAGTATTAACGTTAGTGTCTTCTGGCCTCAGTCTGTCTGTAGGTTATTACTCATTTAAGTAGGTATAATATATTGCTTGGCACCGACTCCAAAAAATTGTTTAATTTTTTTCACACTGTGGACCGGTATGTACTCGAACATTCTAGATGTTTCTACAGTAGAAGGTTCTGGAACTATCTAAGGACTATATAAGGCCGGTATGGACCGCGACCAGACATCGGTTTCCAAAACGGCTTCATGACAGGAGCGATCTTCTTTGACATAGCGAAGGCGTTCGACAAAGTCTGGCACAACGGCTTATTATACAAGCTGTACCAACTCGGTGTGCCCGATCGTCTCGTGCTCATCTTACGAGACTTTTTGTCGAATCGCACCTTTCGCTATCGCATCGAAGGAGCTCTCTCGTCCCCCCATCCCATACGCGCAGGAGTCCCTCAGGGCTCTGTAATATCTCTCCTTGCCTTCACGCTGTACACCAGCGACATCCCCAAAAATAGATTGGCAAAGTTGGCTCTGTTCGCAGACGATACGGCCATCTATTACAGAGGGAGATCCCCAAATTATATCACTAAAATCCTCCAAACCGCCGCCAACCAGCTCGGTGCGTGGTTCAAAAAGTGGCGTATCGAGGTCAATCCCGATAAAAGCCAAGCGGTTCTCTTCTCAAAGCCGCGTCACCGCCTCCCACCCCAACACCGACAGATCACCATGTTAGGCAAGCCTATCCCTTGGGAGAAGCAAGCCACCTAGGTATAACCCTCGACCATCATCTCTCTTTTGCGAAGCATGTAAAGACGGTGCGCTCGCGCGCCACTTTCGCTCTCTATAGACTCCACTCCGTCCTAAATGTTAAAAGCAAATTGTCACTTAGGTGCAAATTGCGCATTTACACAGCTTGCATCCGCCCCATCATGACCTATGCGAGTCCTGGCTTTGCCCACGCCAAACCCTATATCATCCATAAGATGCAGACCCTCCAAAATCGATTCCTCCGTAAGATCACGGGAGCCCCCTGGTTCGTTCGGAACACTAACCTCCACCTGGAGCTTAAAATCCCTACCATAGCCCAATTCATAAAACGGGCTTCAAAGCGCTTCTTTGATTCTGCCGCCACACACCGCAACCCTCTGGTTGTAAAGGCCGCCAATTATACTCCCTCTACTATTAGCAGGACCCGCCGTCCACGGCATGCACTGAACGACCCAGACGACCCCATCACTCTCCTCCAGGAGAGTCATAGGTCTACTAGTATAGTTCGTAAAAGAGCACACAATACACGATCGTCATTCCGACCTCTCCGCCGAGGCCCAACGCGAAATCCTCGACGAATCAGTCCTCGCCGACCCTTGCTTTCAAACGAAGCGCCAGCACGCGTTTTAGCTGAGCAGCATTTAGTCCAAACTCCCGATGATAATAATCAAAACAATGATTTTATCCAGCCACCGACGGTCCCTTGCTACCCTCCCCCTCCTCCGACTCTGCCCTAAGCCGAGGTTCGTACCCCGCAGGGGGTGCCCTTAGCGAGCAGACGGAATCTATTTAGCTTTAAGTATGCCCATGGCTGGAGGCCTTAAAATCCGTTAGGAGCTTAAGGCACCACAGGATAGTCCGGTTAAAGAGTCCGAGCCCCTCGTGGTTACACTCTCAGGTGCCATTTCAAAAAAAAAAAAAAAGCGACCAGACACAGTCGGAGCGAACAAGTGATCAAGCGATCTTCGAGTGCGATTTTAGAGTGATCAGTAGTGCATTTATGTTTTATAATTAGTGTGTTTGAGTTGTTTTCAGTATTGTTTAATAAGTGTCATTTTTTGGTTTTTAAATCGGTAGTTTTTATTGTCACGAACCGCAAGCTCGTAACAATATATCCAATATCCTACTATGAAAATCGGAGCGGGTCAAAATCATGTTCAAAGTTTCCGTTACTTAAGCACATACGTATGAAGCTAATAAAAGCGTGTTAAAAACTCTTCAAATTATAGAGAGTAGGGAAGCCCGGACTTCAAATTATCACATTGCACCGGGGAAAAAAAATCAAACTATCGAGAGTCGACTGTTCTTTATAAATATAAATTATCAAGAATATTATATGTATAAAGCATAACACGAAACATTCAAGTATGTTAACAGCAACATTAAATTAAAAAAACTTTTATTTTGTAGGTATCTAATAACACTAGCTTCTGCCCGCGACTTCGTCCGCGTGAAATTTCTTGATCCCCCGACCCACCCCGTCGCATCACATTGTCTGCCCGTGCTTTTACTTAGTTTAAGCTTAAACTTTCATTAAAAAAATATATATATGTCCTAGTTAATAGGAATGTAATACTTCCTCAAGAATTGGGCTGTAAAATGCAAAAAGATTTTTTCAAATCCAACTCTCAGTTCCAGAGATTAGCGTGTTCAAAAACAAAAAAACCTGCCAAGTGCGAGTCGGACTCGCGCACGAAGGGTTCCTTACCATCCATACTAATATTATAAATGTGATAGTAACTCTGTCTGTATGTCTGTCTGTATGTTACGTTTTCACGCCTAAATCACTGAACCGATCGTCATAAAATGGCAGAGATATAGCCTGGGATATGGAGAAGGACATAGGCTACTTTTTTACGCGATAACCGACATCCACGCGGGCGGAGCCGCGGGCAAAAGCATAAAAACGGCAAAAAAATCATGTCCGTTGTATGGGAGCCCCCGTAAATATTATTTTTTTCTGTTTTTTAGTATTTGTTGTTATAGCAGCAACAGAAATACATCATATGTGAAAATTTCAACTGTCTAACTATCACGGTTCATGAGATACAGCCTGGTGACAGACGGACAGACAGACGGACAGACAGATAGACAGACAGACGGACAGCGGAGTTTTAGTACTAGGGTCCCATTTTACCCTTTGGGTACGGAACCCTAAAAACTAACTCTTCAGCTTTAGAATAGACTACCTCGCAGAGTTGATCATTATTTTGCTGCGGAGTTATTATAAAACAGTTATATCTGCTAAGATATTCATTGAAATGAAATGATGTAAGGGCAACTTTGTTGAAAATTAAATACTTGGGATGAATAACGTATTTATTTGGATTAGGATTAATACCATGTTTATGAAAACTCCTTCGCAAATAATGCATTAATTTGGAACAAATTTGATTACCATCAAAAATGGTTATAATGAGTCAATCTTAAAAGAGACTTTTTTTAGAACATTTAAAGAGGAACAATTCCATCATACATAATATTTGCGTAACTTAAACCATTTACGCAGCGCACGCAACGGAAGCTCTCAAAAAGGAATATTTTTTCCCGTTTTTGCAACATTTTTCATTTATGCTCCGCTCCTTTTGGTCGTAGCGTGATGTTATATAGCCTATATGTTTCCTCAATAAATGGACTATCCAACACATAAATAATTTTTCAATTCCAACCAGTAGTTCCTGAGATTAGCGCGTTCAAACAAACAAACAAACACTCTTCAGCTTTATAATATTAGTATAGATGTATCCAATAGCAGTTTTGCAAACTATTTTTAAAACATTTTGATAGGGAGTTAAAAAAAAAAAGATTTATGATGTTTCTAATCAAGTGACTTTTTTATTTTATTAAGTTAGAATTTTGAGATATAGCCTGGGATATGGAGAAGGACATAGGGTACTTTTTTATGCGATAACCGACATCCACGCGGGCGAATCCGCGGGAAAAAGCTAGTTAAAATTAATATTAAGTTAGAATTTTGAGATATAGCCTGGGATATGGAGAAGGACAAAGGGTACTTTTCTATGCGATAACCGACATGCACGCGGGCGAAGCCGCGGGCAAAAGCTAGTTAAGGGTATAATTTATAAGGTATTTTTATAAAGGGCATTGGAACCAACTAATTGAATATTTATAAAGTAACTAATTCGATAACTTTTTTTTTAACTATGGCAATCTCGAGGTTGACCTTGAGAGGTCGTGGCTCCTTAACCGGGCTTTCCTTTGGCTGACTTAAGTGAACTTAAAGCCTCCAGCCAGGGCATAAAACTTATAAACTAAACGACTGCACACTAAGAGCACGCCCTGTGGGGTACGAACCTCGGCTTAGGGCAGCGTCGGGGGGAGGACAGCAAGGTGGGACAGGCTGGATCAAATCTGGGTTATGATTATTGAATTGGGGAATTTAAAGCTACAGGCTCAGCTGCGGCGCGGGCTGGCGCTTCGTCGAGCAAGAGTCGGGGAACGTTATTACAATCCTTTTTATACCCTACCAGCGTCACCTTACCCTACTACAAACATTCACCACCAACATTTTGAATCACATTCACCATACAATTTGGCTTAATAATTTCTAATTAGTGATGGGTCGAGAAAATTCTCTCTCTGAGAATATTCTCCGATCGAGAATATTCTGCAATATTTTTTTCGACGGAGATTTACGAGAATTTAAAATTGCTTAATTTTAACTCAATATAAATTTTGATTTCAAGGTCTAACATCAACTTCTTTTGTGGTTATTTAATTATTCTATACTTTACTCGAAAAAAAGTTACTCTATGAGTTTTAGAGTGGAAATTTGCTAATATTTCTTTAGATATGTAAATACCAGAGACTTCATTTTACCACTTTGTCGGGGTTTTAATATGTATACCCATATCAAATTACAGCTTTCTAGTACCTACTAAGTTTCTAGTCTCTGAGCTAAGTCGCGGATGGACGTACGGACGGACAGACGGACTGACGGACTGACGGACAGACGGACTGATGGACTGACGGACTGACGGACAGTCGGACATACGGACAGACGGACTGACGGACTAATGGACTGACGGACTGAAGGGCTGAAGGACTTATGAAGTGATGGACTGACGGACAGACGGACATACGGACAGACAGACTGTCAGACTGATGGACTGTTGGACTGATGGACTGACGGACTGACGGACTGACGGACTGATGGACTGATAAACTGACGGACTGACGGACAGATGGACTGACGGACTGATGGACTGACGGACAGATGGACTAACGGACTGATGGATTAATGGACTGACGTACTAACGGACAGATGGACTGACGGACTGATGGACTGACGGACAGATTGACTGAGGTACTGATAGACTGACGGACTGACGGACAGA
Organism: Dryobota labecula; assembly: GCA_947523025.1. Lineage (NCBI taxonomy): Eukaryota > Metazoa > Arthropoda > Insecta > Lepidoptera > Noctuidae > Dryobota > Dryobota labecula. The sequence goes on from OX383297.1 coordinate 26,272,961, forward strand.
TGGACTGACGGACAGATGTACTAACGGATTGACGGACTGACGGACAGATTTCCAATTTAATTTAATTTTAAGAATTGTTATGATTGTGATTGTTATTTTGTTTTTAATTATTAACGCCATACACCTTTCAATAATGTTTATATTTTACTAGCTTCTGCCCGCGACTTCGTCCGCGTTAAATGTCTTGTTCCCCCGACCCACCCCGTCGCAACACATTGCCTGCCCGTGCTTTTACTTCGTTTTCGCATAAACTTTCATATAAAAAAAAAAAAAATATGGTATTCTAGTTAATAGGAATGTAATTCTTCCTCAAGAATTGGGTTGTAAAATGCAAAAAGATTTTTTTAAATCCAACTCGCACTTCCAGAGATTAGCGCATTCAAAAAACAAAAAACCGGCCAAGTGCGAGTCGGACTCGCGCACGAAGGGTTCCGTACCATCCATACAAATCCTTATCCTTACTAATATTATAAATGTGAAAGTAACTCTGTCTGTCTATTTGTCTGTCTGTCTGTCTGTATGTTACGTTTTCACGCCTAAACCGCTGAACCGATCGACCTGGGATATAGAGAAGGGCATAGGCTACTTTTGAGGCGATAACCGACATCCACGCGGGCGGAGCAAAAAAAAACGGCAAAAAAATCATGTCCGTTGTATGGGAGCCCCCCTTAAATATATATTTTTTCTGTTTTTTTTTGTAATTGTTGTTATAGCGGCAACAGAAATACATCATATGTGAAAATTTCAACTGTTTAACTACCACGGTTCATGAGATACAGCCTGGTGACAGACGGACAGACAGACGGACAGACGGACAGGCAGACAGACAGACGGACAGCGGAGTTTTAGTAATAGGGTCCCATTTTACCCTTTGGGTACGGAACCCTAAAAACTAACTCTTCAGCTTTAGAATAGACTACCTCGCAGAATGATCATTATTTTGCTGCGGAGTTATTATAAAACAGTTATATCTCCTAAGATATTCATTGAAATTAAATGATGTAAGGGCAACGTTGTTCAAAATTAAATACTTGTGATGAATAACGTATTTATTTGGATAAGGATTAATACCATGTTTATGAAAACTCCTTTGCAAATAATGCATTAATTTCGAACAAATTTGATTACCATAAAAAAGGTTATAGTGAGTCAATCTTAAAAGATAGACATATGCTGTCGCGGACTTTTTTTTAGAACATTTAAAGAGGAACAATTCCATCACACATGATATTTGCGTAACTTAAACTGTTTACGCAGCGCACGCAACGGAAGCTCTCAAAAAGGAATAATTTTTCCCGTTTTTGCAACATTTTTCATTTATGCTCCGCTCCTTTTGGTTGTAGCGTGATGTTATATAGCCTATAATATTCCTCAATAAATGGACTATCTAACACAAAAATAATTTTTCAATTCCAACCAGTAGTTCCTGACATTAGCGCGTTCAAACAAACAAACAAACAAACTCTTCAGCTTTATATATTAGAAAAACTCAAAACTCAAAACTCAAAGCATTTATTTCAAATAAACCAATTACAGGCACTTTTGAATTGTCAAGGGGTCGGTCAGTCAGAAAGATGAAGCTAGTTGCCCATTCCAAAGCGTAGTAGGTTCCTATGGAGAAGAACGGACAAGAAACTCCATGGACACTCTTTTAAAACAAAATATTGTTACAAAATATGGGTTACATCATTCATGTTGAAGTTATACATGTGAGAACAATGTAGAAAGACGTGCACGTTAGAAGCGTCCGTAATAGAAACAATTCAAAAATTAAAATAAGCCGTGGCAGCTAAGAGATGACCAGTCCCAACTGACGGCGCCCGTTCACGAACATGACGCATGGATCAGCACCTTTTAGCTCAATCATTATGAAGGGAACTTAATGATCCAACACACACGCCACCACCAGCGAGACATTTGAGTGAGCATGACATACTCTCAGCCGCCAGGGCACATTCAAGTCAATAAAAGACATATTACCCGGTAAATGGTAGCTCTATAGTACACAGTACTCACACCTGTGCTATGCAATTATATAATTCAAGGACATTGAGTTTATACAATGCAAAAATAGTTTACAATCTTCAGCAGCTCCAATAATATTTTCAAATGCTAATCAATTAGTTTATGCGCCCTTATGGAGCAGGGCCAGCATTGAGCCAAGCATTTTTGTCAGCGATGTAATCCCCCAATTTATAAAATGCTTGGCTGCATAGTGTGCGTTTTATACAAGTTTTAAATTTTATTTCGTTCAATTGGAGTATGTGGGGAGGTATTTTATTGTAACATTTTAAACAGTACCCCATGAAGGATGAGTCTACTTTAGCCAGTCTGAAACCTGGTTGAACTAATTGGTCCCTATTTCTGGTACTATAATTGTGTCTTTCACCTCTTTTACTGAAAATATTTACATTTTTCCTTACGTACATGATGTTTTCATAGATGTATTGACAAGGTACCGTCATGACGTTAATATCTTTAAACAGTTCCCTTAGAGAATCGCGCCTGCGGAGGCCATATATTGCTCTGATGGCTCTTTTCTGTAGAATAAAAATAGATTCGATATCTGCAGCCCATCCCCATAGTAAAATACCGTAAGACATGATACTATGAAAGTAACTAAAATAGACTAGCCTAGCGGTATCTACATCAGTAAATTGACAGATTTTTCTCACAGCATATGCTGCTGAACTTAGCCGCCCTGCAAGAGATGTTAAATGAGGACCCGATTGCAGCCTTGAGTCGAGCGTGATCCCTAGGAAAACAGTTTTATCGACGAATTCTAGTTTCTCCCTATTCAATACTATGTCACAATCACTACTTTTAACATTCGGTAAAGCAAATCTTATGCATTTAGTTTTTTTCCCATTTAATACTAAATTATTAGCAGTGAACCAATTTTGGACCTGCAATAGGGCGTTATTTACGTCGTCAAGATTTGATGCACGTCTATTTATCTTAAAAATTAAGGAAGTATCATCAGCAAATAACACCATTTGTGGTTGGTTTTTTAATAAATGGGCTAGATCATTAATATATACTAAAAAGAGGAAAGGACCCAATATCGAGCCTTGTGGCACACCCATTTTTATTCTTAAGCCGAGTAAATTGACTCCATTTATTTGAACTTGCTGTTGTCTATCATTTAAATAAGATTTTACTAAACTGAGCGCAAGTTTACCTAGTCCGTAATGCTCACAAAAGATTCCTATGGCATCTTGGGCCTCCTCCCATGCTGTAAATATGTGTCTTAATAAGGTGACACCGGCAGGTTAGTATATAGATATAGATTAAAGCTGGTTATTTGTAACTCATAATTACTCATAAAGTTTGTTTTAATGCAGAAATCGTAATTTAACATTAATACCATACGAAATTTAATAGAATTTATGAGAATTTTCTCGAAAATATTCTCGGGAATATTTTGGCTCAGAAGAATTTACTGAGGATTTAAGTTATAGAGTAGTAGTATTTTGACGTAAACTACGTAAAACGTTTAAATGCACTCAAAACTATTACCCTAAAAATAGATTGATACAATTGAGTCATCCAATTTTTTAATTCTCGTAAATTCCCCTCCAAAAGAATATTCTCGGGAACTTAACAACAAAGTTCTCGCAAGGAGAATATTCTCGGGAATTTACCATCACTACTTCTAATACGGGGTAAACACAAATCTTATGTAGTCAAACCGTTTTAAAACATTACAAGGTAATTAAGCAATTTATTAAGACCTAATTCGTAATTCTTAGATATAATTCAATAGAATATCAACATCAACTAACAGATTGTGCCAATCATTGTACAAGTTTTATTAAATATTACGTAATAATGTATACTTATAATAGGGGTTTATTCATAAACGTTGCTTAAAGTTAAGTGACGTTCAAACGTCAAAAATGTATGGTTAAACAGTCGCTAATCATTACTTAACTTTAAGCAGCGTTTATAAATAAACACCATAAAGTCTCAGTGATTTTTGAAGTTAAAAGTGTTATTGTTATGGTAAACACAATACCTAGTCAAATCAGGTAGGTACTTCTAAGCTACATTGGTCACAAGCTTTGTAAATGTGACAGATGCCATCAGCCAACAAACAATATTCTAATAATATCAAAAGTTATTTGTGCAACAAGAGAGCAAAGTTGGTTATTGCTGCGAGTGCTGATTTTGAATCCCGAGTAAGCGAAGGATTCTATAATTGAATCACGAGCGTAGCGAGTAGTTATAGTTTAGCACCCTGAGCGCAGCGAGGGATTCAAAGACCGAGATGCAGAAGTTGTATGTTTTACACGAGACCAAAGTTATTTAACTTTGGTCTCGTGTAAAACATACAACTTTTCACCTCAGCAGCGAGAACATGTATATTACCTACTGCAGTATTATTTACTGCATTTTTTAAACTTTTAGTCATAAAGCGATGCAACCTACTTAAAAAAGAATTCTTCTTTTTCGACACCTATTTAAAAAATTGAATTTGCTTTGAATTTGCAATGACATTGTTCGGATTCTTTGATATTTTTCATGGTAGGCTGTCATTGCAGATTTTGATTTGAGGATGGATGGTCCAATTTGATTGTAATTTCTATTCTATCACTCCCAAATTATAAAGTTCTTTTTGTAAGATTATGGTATAAATTTGTTGTTTGTCAAGCGTTCATTTTTGTTCATTGATTTGCGTTCGACTATAACAGTCATTTAAAAATAATAAACCGATAGAAGTCTATATTCCCGGAAACGGGTATGTATTCCTTTCATTCGATTTTAAATTATGAGATCCAGACAAAGTATCTAGATTCCGGTCTCTACGTACCTTTTTTTTGCTTTAGGAAAGACCCTAGGCTACAAGCCGGATCTTGATTTTTTCCCCCTACCTCTGGACGCGCACAAAATCCACTTGAATCTGTGGATCTGCGCCCCACATCAATAACGCACTAACGGGACTAAAATAGCTCTTTAATCCCTAGGGACTAAAAAAAGTTTGTGATAATATAAAAAACGCGCGAAATGAACTCCGCCTTCGTTCGTAATTGTTTGCTCAAATTCGGATTTTACTTAGTTTTATAAAAAAGAGAGACAGAATAGAAGAATTAAAGTATTATTTTAACTCCAGATAAAATTGTATCGGACGCAAAAAATGTGATACAAATAAATAAACGTACTATTCTTACTCATAAATTGCACTTACTTATTTTTTCATAGAGGGTGATAAAAATTAGAGTGTCCACCTCGGGAGCAACACTATTTTAAGCTCGAGTGAAGTAATTTGAATCCCTTGTTGCGCTCAGGATTCTACTTTAGAACCCCTCGCTGTGCTCGGAATTCGACTCTAGAATCCGCTCTGGATTCAAAGAAAAACTTTCGACTTCAAAATAGTTGTTTGCTCCCTTGGAAAACAATCTACTATTTTTTTACTTTTTGGATTTGTGTTCACCGTTTTGATATTTTTTATCGCTAAGCAATCGCTCATTTGATGTCAAGTTGACAACTGAAGTTGGATATGCCTGCGGACATATACGACGTAGTAACGCGTCGGCGCCGTACACTGCTGATCTAGTCCTATATTTTATAATATCATTTAGCTAGCGTAACAGAAGAAAAAAAATGAAAATGTGAATACCGCTATTTTTTAAAGATGCGTTAGAAAACTGCAGCCGCGGAATTTTGTCACAATATTAAAGATTGTTAAACTATAAATAATTATGTCGATACATGATAAACTTCGATTTTTTTCTTCAACATTTTCTTTATTTGATTATAAAAAAATATAATTCGAATAAACTTATTCAGAAAAATATAATTATTACATTTGAAACCTTAACATTATCTGAATGTTTTATCGTTTCCTTTTCGGGCCTACTAGGTATCGAATTTGAAAATCGATTCGAATCAACTTGTTTCTATCTCTCGCTTTTGTCGTATCGAAGTTACAGTGACAGAACATAGTGAAGTTCAAATCGTTGGAATTTTGTGAGTAGACCCAACACTGTTCTCGGCATTGAAAAAAATAATTAAAAAGATACTTTGTGTCACGCTCGCAGCAAAATCTAATTTTGCTCACTGTCTTTAAACAGCAAAACAAGCAAGTTTTGCTGTTTGAGGTGCTGAGGTGAAAAATTAATTATTTAACACATGCATAAGTATTCATCCTGACTACAGTAGTGCGAGTATTGGCTGTGCAAACTCATGGTAGAGACCATGAGTTTGCACAGCCAATACTCGCTAGCGTCTCCGTAAATAATATGTATGAAATACTGTACAGCGCCCCTAGCGGTCACTGAAAGAACTAAAATGCGTACCATGAGCACTATAGATTTCGATAGGTAAGAAACCTAACGTAATCTATTCGATTCGTGACCATAAGCAGTACTACACCTTGCTTGTTCTTCATTCCTCGCATCTCGTGTAGTACACAGCAAAAGTGTAAAAATCAAAATCAAAATCAAAATATTTGATTTCACATAAACCTACATGGGCACTTATGAAACGTCAGAAGCTAGGTGCACGGTTCTAATTAGTCGTTTCCTATGGAGAAGAGCCGGCAATTGGCTTTACAATATTATTAAATAATAGTGATAATAGGTATGGGAGGACAGTGTAGGCCTTTCAACAATTACCAGGTACTTAACAAAATAGAAAAGTGCCAACAAATCTACACTCTACTATGCCTACAACGTTCTCACATTCACAAAATATAAAATAATCTAAGTATATACAATATTAATGACATGATTGCAATTACAACTACAGTAACATATCTGAATAAATATCATGTCCACAAAAGCCACTAATAAAAAATTGGAATTCGATTTGTAGGTAAATAATGTCAAATAATGAAAAGATTATGTCAAGGAAGTATGTAAAAAAAAAAAAAAAATCTAAATAAACATCGTTATTTGGGAGCAGTTAATAGACATTGACATAGTTATGTTGTTTATGAGGTACCAGGGAAGCCACATGTGCAGAAGGAATTATTGCCAAACTTCCTTGTCTTCAACGTAGTCTTTTATCTTATAACTAGCTTCTGCCCGCGACTTCGTCCGCGTGAAATTTCGGCCCACCCATCGCGTCGCATTCGCATCCCGTCGCTCGCCCGCGCTAAAACTTCGTTATCGCCTAGCGTTCTTTCTGACTTCCGTTCTTTTCGCTTGGCTTCTAAGGATCGTAGCGTAGATATATAGCCTATAGCCTTCCTCGATAAATGGGCTATCCAACACTAAAATATTTTTTCATTTCGAACCAATAGCTAGTTCCTCAGATTAGCGCGTTCAACCAAACAAACAAACTCTTCTTTATACTGTACTGTATAGCTTTATAATATAGCTGACCCGCGCAACTTCGTCTGCGTCACCTAAGAGAGAGAGTTGTTTAAATAATGAATTTTCTACTTATTTTGTTGCGGAGTTATTTTAAAATTATGATATCTCCTAAGATGTTGATTGAAATCAAGTGATGTCAAGGACAATTTTGTTTACATTTAAATACTTGTGATTAATAACATATTTATTTGGACAAGGATTAATATTATGTTGATAAAACTTCTTCGCAAATAATGAATTAATTTCGAAAAAATTTGATTACTATAAAAAAAGGTTATAGTGAGTCAATCATAAAAGATAGACATATGCTGTCGCGGACTTTTTTTTAGAACTTTTAAAGAGGAACAATTCCATAATACATGATATTTGCGTAACTTAAACCGTTTATGCAGCGCACGCAACGGAAGCTCCCAAAAAGGAATATTTTTTCCCGTTTTTGCAACATTTTTCATTTATGTTCCGCTCCTATTAGTTGTAGCGTGATGTTATATAGCCTATAATATTCCTCAATAAATGTACTATCCAACACAAAAATAATTTTTCAATTCCAACCAGCAGTTCCTGAGATTAGCGCGTTCAAACAAACAAACAAACAAACTCTTCAGCTTTATATATTAGTATAGAAGTATAGATATGCTTTTTTGATAAGGACACGTTTGATGTGGGTTTTGAACTTCCCGTCGCTAAGTTCTGTAACCGACTTTGGCAACTTGTTATAAAAGCGGATACTGTTTATAAGAAATGACTTGCTAGTTTTAGTTAATCTGAATTTGGGTATCACAATTTCATGTTTACTACGTGTATTTATATTATGGAAATCGCTTCTTATTTTGAAAAGTCCTAAGTTTTTGCGAACATAGAAAAAACTTTCTAAGATATAAAGAGAAGGCAAAGTTAGTATATCAATTACTTTGAATTTATTTCTAAGGGACTCACGAGAACCCATTTTATAGATCGCGCGGATTGCTCTCTTTTGTAGAATGAAAATGGAATCTACGTCAGCTGCCGATCCCCACAGCAGAACGCCATAAGACATAATACTGTGGAAATTAGCAAAGTATACTAACCTAGCTGTGGCTATATCAGTTAACTGCCTTATTTTTCTTACTGCATATGCAGCTGAACTTAATCTACCTGAAAGAGCTCTAATGTGGGCGCCCTATTGCAATTTCGAATCTAAAGTAATTCCTAGAAATACAGTTTCCATAATAGCATCTAGTTTCTTGCCATCAAGTTTTAAATTTAGACCCACTTGGGGTACATTTGGTAATGAGAACTTAAGACATTCCGTTTTATTCGCATTAAGTAAAAGATTATTAGCTGCGAACCATTTTGAAAGAACAGCGAGACTATCGTTGACATGTAAGACATCCGTGTCTTTTCTATCTATTTAAAAAATTAGAGATGTGTCATCAGCAAATAGAATTATATCCGATAAGTTAGCCATCATGTAAGGAAGGTAATTAATATAAACTAGAAATAGAAAAGGGCCAAGAATTTAACCTTGAGGCACGTCCATCATAACTAGAGACCCCGAGTAAGTCGCCCCGTTAACGTGTACTTTTTGCTGCCTATTTGATATTTTCTAGGAAAGAACAAGATCGGCAGCTTGTCCACGAATTCCGTAGTGGCGTAATTTACAGATCAGTGTGTTGTGGTCAACGCAGTCAAACGCTATTGAGAGGTCACAAAATATGCCAATTGCATCCTGGGACTTCTCCCAGGATTCCAAAATATGACTGATGAGTTTTACTCCTGCGTCAGTCGTCGACCTGCCCTTCGTGAAACCAAACTGGCGACTATGTAAAATCCCATTTGAGTTAAAATGTGACAACATCTGGTCTAGCATGATTTTTTCATATATTTTATATATATAGGTCTATAATTAGAAGGATCACTCTTACTACCCGATTTAAAAATTGGTACTACTTTACTATGCTTCATTAAGTCTGGAAACGTACCGCTGTCCAAACATTGATTAAATATTCCTGTTAGGACAGGGGCAATTGTGTCAATAATATCTCCAAGAACTTTAACGGAAGTGTGACTGTGTGCGTGAAAATGTGTGCGTGTGATAGAGTTTTGGAAGCACTGCTTTCGTTTTAATCCTTTTAAATTAAAAAGCTGTAAAAACACCATTTCATTGTCGATTCAAAGTGTTGATTTTTTTTTGTCGGGTTGACCAAATGACCGATTGATACATTCGTTCGATAGTTCGTAATTGCAGTTTTTTTTAAGTTTTTTCGCCATATTTATTTATTTGGCGCAAGTGAAGTGATTGACTGTCTTTAGCTGTCTTAGTAATTATATTAAGTAAGTTTATTGTAAAAAATGGAAAATTATACCTGTGAGACCTGTGCTGGTGAAGTGTGTTTAAATAAATTAAAATCTGCCGCGTTTTCGATGTTATCTTTTGAGGAAAAAGTTACATTAATTGCAAAGGGAAGGTGTGTACCAGGGTTGAACTTTACTCAAAAAAAAGGTAATGCTACTCGTTATTTTCACAAAAAGTTTTATGATAATTATAACTGGCTAACAGGTTGTGTACACACAAACACATTGTATTGTTACCCTTGCATTTTGTTTAAAGATAAAAAGAATGTTTGGAATGCTTGGTTCTTTAGCGGATATTCCGATTTAAATAATTTTCACAATGCGGCATATAAGCACGATTCTTCAGAAAAACACCTTGAATCATGCTTGAAGTTCCAAACTTTTGGTAAAGGTAGAATAGAGACTAGTTTGAATAGCCAGTTTAAGTTAGATGCGAAAGTTGAGAGAAATAGAAATATTTTCAAACGGTTGATTGATGTAGTTTGTTTTCTGGGTAAACAAGAATTATCATTCCGTGGTCATGACGAATCCAGCTCGTCGCTTAACAAAGGCCATTTTCTGGAACTTATAGATTTGTTGGCTCAATATGATGGAAATTTGGAAACCCACTTACAATCAACATCGGGTACCTCATTCACGGGGTTATCGAATAGGACCCAAAATGATTTAATTTCTAGGATAGGTAGTCGGTTGTCCACCGACCGCAATAAGCTAAAACTGGTAAGTTTTTATTTTTACCCGACTGCCCCAGAAGGAGGGTAATGTTGTTTATTTTAGCTGTGCATACCCTGTCTGAAATCTCTGTGCACGCCACTGCTCAGCACACCCTCGCGTCCACTCGTACGACTGTTGAAGTCAGACACGATGTCCATTGCAACTGCTCTGCGAAGACACTGCTACGTCACTTGTGTAAGCCGCGCTTGCCGAACTGATGACACTGACTCTGAGAGATCATAGGCGCAGCTTCCAGGCCGAGCACAATAATAATTACGTTCACCTGTCAGACTTAGGGACTACTCACACTTATTCAGCTCTATTCAGCTTATGCCCAATACAAAACAACGACCTTTTATGAAGAAGCGTACGCATCCGTTCAGCTTTCCGCGTCTATTCAGCTTTCACGGCTAACAGGTATAAAATGAGGACAAATGTGTTTTTATCATGCGAATGCTATAGATAGAGTTCAGCGTTGTCCCGCCGGCGCCGCGTTCACGATGCGTTGCTGTACACGATCGCATCTTGTCGACGAGGAATCGGGAACAGTCCACGTTCAGCGCCGAACGTGGCAGAACGTAATAATTTTATAAAATTTAATATTATTTTCCTTTAATTGGGGTACCAATGTCGCGTATTCTCCAGCCAAATTTATATTTCTCCACAGTGGGTCGACCCACTGTCGTTTGCGTTTATTTTTTTTACTTTTAATTTTCTATATTTTATATATCTAATCTATTTCTTCTGCAAGAAGCGAAATGATAAAAATATCGCACATACAACTGTCCATGTTGAAGGCACAATACTAATTGAGTAGCTTACCGTCTTCGCAGCATATTATATTCAGCGCCGTACACAGTAGATAGAAGCGTTTCAGCGGATATAACACGCTATGACGGCTTTTCTCATTCTTACGATGCTGTACGCGGCTGATAGAAGCAGAACTGTATAAGTGTGACCAAAATCGTTCAGCGAAACGCGAATGGAGCTGAATAAGTGTGAGTAGTCCCTTAAGGATAGCGCAATTTAGGGCAGGCTGTACCGCAACGCATCGCAAACCTCCTTCACCACTTTCGTACATTTTCTATGAACCAACACACACTACAGCCGGGTCGGATCGAACTCTTTTGTATGAAAATGCGTTACGCTGTGCTTTAGGCTACACACACTGCTTGCATTCTACGATTGATTCCTATGGTAGTGTACATAGTGTTGTTGTGTTGCAGATGTGCAGTCTGGCAGCGTTGGCGCGCGGCTGCCGGCCCGCCGCCGCCGCCGCCAAGCCCTGCTGCCTGTGCTGGTGCTGCTGTTGTTCGTGCTCCTGGTCAGTAGCCGCTCTGCTCGCACTCACACGCATGTTGTGCTGCTCGTCAGTTCAACCTGCACAGTACCTCAACTACAATCTGTCCTGTTTAAACAGTTATCGACGTAAGCGCCGCTAGAGTACCGGGCTTACATCTCGACGAATAGGTAGCTTTACAGCTTGCCAGCGCCGGCCCATAGCCGACATAAGCTCTCATAGCTTATGTCGGCTATGGACCGGCGCTGGCAAGCTGTAAAGCTATACCTACCAGTTACTGCGGTGATTTTGTTGAGAAACAGCTCTATTCCGTTGTTAATGCACTGCAATACTGCGCATTCAACAACATCTCGAAACGAGACAGATTTAATTTGTTTTTTAATAAAAATATAATTATAGGTACTTATCTACTCTTGTCTCGTTGTGGGTACCATCATTCTTCACGTTCTTATAATAGATACGTCAAGATCAAATTCATAATTATTGTTTAAGACTTGTATGTTTGTTCTATTCCAGGGCTAAATGGTGAGTGCAGCGAAGTCGTACAACCCCCCCTCCTCCCTCTCATGTAGACATAGATCACCCCGCCCCGGCCCGGTCGGTAGCGCGCAGCGCGGCATGGGCGGTAGGGCGCGGCGCCAGCCCGCACGCTATCCGTGCCGTGTATAGCGCTTTTTATGTCGGTGAGCGGATATTGAGTTTGAGGGAGTCCAACAGAGCTCTAGCCGAGCCAGCAGCCAGCCACGTCTAAAAAAGACTTGTGATCGGCACTAGACAGGAACGTATGGCGCAAAATAGAGGAGGCCAGTATTCAGTAGTGGATACCGATGGTGACAAAAAAGATGACATCATCACTTCAAAGCACTGTTAAGCATTGGCCACGTTGCCGAATATTTTCCTAGCTATGGAAGTCACAACCCAAGCCTTGCGAATGAGGGAGCTCGCGCACTAAGTATATCTTCGCGCACAATCTTGGCCTCAAAAACTCATACCAAGAAAACAGTTTTGCCACAACTGATCGGACTGTCGGTCGTCGACATCTTGTCGTTTATCCTTTGGCAGAAAGCAGACTTAGGCCCGTATTACCGAACATCATTCAAGACTCGAGCATTACTTAAAACTAGTTTAAAGCCATTTGGTAATTAATCTATGGTCTGTTCAGGGTGATCCCTAGTAGCATTTTTGCTGGCGTTTGGTTGGGCCACATACCTCTGAAGGTGGCCCAACTAAATGCTAACGGAAAATGCTACTAGGGATATGTCGATGATAATTGACACTGCTGCAAGCCCTAAAGCAATGTGTTCCGCGTGCGCTCGGACTTATGGCACCGGCACATACCGCTTAATACAGAAACTGTGCCCAACAAGCGTAACAAAAGACGTTGCGTTTGTGTGTAGAAGGTATTTTATGTAAGTAAAATATTTACTGTAGTCGTGAAGGATATCTGCCCACCACCACGAGAGATTAATTATTGTTTTTTTTTTAATAAATTCCCGTGAGGCTGGAGAGAGTACTGGGCTGGACGGGGGCAGTGTGGGCACGCGGTGACACCGAGCGTAGGGAACACGAGAATTGCAGGAGGACCTAGACAAAGCAGCCACAAAACGGTGATTGGTGGACAATGGTCAATAACCCCATTACGACCTTTTGCTTTTCACTTCTTCAGATAATAAGGCTGTGAATATGATGTCTTTTCTTAACATGCTAGGTGGACATTTCGGTGATAGTTAGGATGTTTTGATGTACGACAGCGTCAGCGTAAACCCCAGTCCGTCTCCACTTTCCAACGAAACAATTGAAACCGGCCGGCGGCGCGGGCGGGTGACCGACGACCGTAGATGCAGTAGAGCTTATTAGTAGAACGGAGTAGGAGCATATGTAATGTGTATCGCGGTAGAATGTACAATGTAGTGTACTGTGCAGCCTGGCGGTGCGCGGCTCGGAGGGCGGGCCGGGCAAGAAGCCGGGCGAGTTCGGCCCGCAGGAGCCGCTGCTCAGCGACGGAGACGCGCCGTGAGTACCTCACTAGAGCACTTTCACCACACGATTTATACACATTCTATTGAAAAAATATTACGATTTTTCAATAGAATATCCATACTAATATTATAAATGTGAAAGTAACTCTGTCTGTCTATCTGTCTGTCTGTCTGTCTGTCTGTATGTTACGTTTTCACGCCTAAACCGCTGAACCGATCGTCATGAAATTTGGCAGAAATATAACCTGGGATATGGAGAAGAACATAGGCTACTTTTTTACGCGATAACCGACATCCACGCGGGCGGAGCCGCGAGCAAAAGCTAGTATTCTATATATCTGTCCACATAGTTTAAACAGGGTCGGACCCACATTGAAATTCTGAAGAACTTTCATAGATAAAATAATAACACTGAGTAGAGCCCCGGCTCGAGCGGCTACCTTGGACCATCAGATTCATACGATAAGATGGAGTGTTGTGTTGCAGGCCCACACTGGACGAGATCCAGAGCTGGGGGCAGTCGTTCGACCGCCTCATGCGCAGCGCTGGTACGTATCGTCGCGTTGCAATGCTTTAGATATTCATCTGCATACTACGTAACATACATGCACTTTTAACACCATACTACGACCGCCAACCCGCCTGCCAAGCGTGGCGATTATGGCAAACCCCCCCAATTGGGGGAGGCCTGTGTCCAGCACCGGACGGTTTTCGGCTGAAATGATGATGAATGATGTCTACGTAACACTATCATCATCCACCTACCCTCATTCAAACTACGCAGCGGACTTTACAATAGAAACATGTACAATAGTACCTACCTACTTATCTTACGTGTTTCAGCCGGACGGAAAGTATTCCGCGACTTTCTGCGCGGCGAATACTCTGAGGAGAATATAATGTTCTGGCTCGCGTGCGAGGAGCTGAAGCGAGAGACCGATCCCGACGCCGTCGAGGAAAAGGCGCGCTTCATCTACGAGGACTACATCTCCATCCTGTCGCCTAAGGAGGTAAGGTCGCGCCCACCCCCGCCCCACCCTCTCCACCTCCTGCCACATTACTGACCGCCGCCGGTTGCAGGTGTCGCTGGACTCGCGCGTGCGCGAGGTGGTGAACCGCAACATGGTGGAGCCGACGCCGCACACCTTCGACGAGGCGCAGCTGCAGATCTACACGCTCATGCACCGCGACTCGTACCCGCGCTTCGTCAACTCGCCGCTCTACAAGACGCTGGCTCGCCTGTCGAGCGCCGAGCTGCCAAGCGCGACCCCCGCCACCCCCGCGGCCCCAGCGACCCCCGGGCCCGCCGGGACTCCAGCGACCCCCGGGCCCGCCGGAACCCCAGCGTCGCCCGTGCTGGTCGCGCCTGCTGCGCCGGACGAGCCCGCTGCGCCCTCCGCGCTCCCCGCGCCCCTTCAGCCAGCCGCGCCACCCGCGCCCCCTGGGCAGGTGCAGCCCGCGCAGTGACGTCATCCGCACCCTCCCCACGTGTAAATAGACTCGATATACATTCATTTAAACGGGTACTAAATTTGTACATAGCTAGGTTAAGTGTGAGAGTAGGAGCGGCGCGCACCGCCGCGGCCACTTCGCTGGTCCACCGACCCGCGCGCCCCGCGCCCGCGCCCAGGCCCGTGTCCGCGCCCGCGCCCGCGCCCAGGCCCGTGTCCGCGCCCGCGCCCGCGCCCAGGCCCGTGTCCGCGCCCGCACCCGCGCCCGCGCCCGTGCCGCACGTCGCGCGACGAGCAAAGCGCACCGCGCACCGCGGCGATCTGCGCGCATCTAGTTAGAAGCAATAAAGGTGGACCAATTAAGTTTGCCGAGGAGTCAACGAATAAATAAATCAGTTAATGTAATAATGCCTTTTATTTCTTTGTACCGCTTAACCCCCAAAACGATCGGTTGCAAGAATACACGATCTTCGCGTTCATGTCACTCAATTGCGTGGAAAATCTGCCCTCTGTCAGCACGACCACGTATTCATGTTCGGCAAACAAAATGGACGCGACCATCGCGCCACAGATCGCGCGTCGTGCCCGTTTATATCCCTGCGTCCTAACCGAACGCGAGTGTCGCGCGAATACCCGTGTTTACGTCCCCGTTGCCCGCCTACAGTATTTTATATAGGTATTTTACTCGGTTGGAAAAAGCGAAATACCTACCTATTAAAAAAACATTTAAAAAAACTACAAAGTGAAAAATAACGTTAATTTCGGAAGTCGGTGTCTTTAAAAAATTTAATAAATAAAATAAAATGTATTCAAGTATAAAGTAAAATAATGATTTAGATTAATTACAATCGAGGAACATTTTATTCTAACTGTAATGAAGACCTGCCTGATCTAGGTTTATTTAAAACCTGTGTTTCAGACCATCAATTTACATCAAACATTTAAAAAGCAGACAACGATAGGTATATTCCTTTAAAACTAGATTATATAAGATATATTGTGTTTAAATAAATTAACAAATAATATTAAAGTAGATAAAGTGGACACCATTATTATTTAGGTAAAGGTTCAGATTCAGATTCATTTATTCATTGTAAAACATAGGTACATTATAAGTTCTTATTTGGTAATACATTGAGGGCGCTATGTTTTGCCTCTAGGGCGTACAAAAGTAGTAATACATGCAATATAATTAAAAAAAGAAATTAATATAGATTATATGAACTACAAATAAACAAGTTAATAAATAAGATCATCTATCGCATCAAGAATTTTCAATCACACTGAACAATGTTGATTAGATAAATTAAGTGTAGTGAGAAAAAATAAAAAAATGAAAACAAAAAATGTCCGCAGTTATTGTAATAAAATGAAAATTTTCAGCACTTAATTATAAAGAATGTTAAAGAAATTGAATGATGTCATAAATTTAAATTAAATGTCATTTAAGGAAGATCATGTCAGAAATTTTATAACGGCATGTCATTCAAATATTCGGTGATTGAATAATAGCATTTTTCTATTAAAAAAATCTTTAATTTTCTTTTAAAGTTGTGCAAATTTTCATTCTTAATGCTATCAGGAATTTTATGGTATATAACCGGACCCATGCCTAAAATACTTCTCCTTGCTAGTGCTGTTTTGAATTTACTTGTACACAACATGGTTCTGTATTGGGATCTAAGTTGAGTGGTTCGTATTCTAGTATCTACTATCGCAGGAAACAAGTTCAAATTACATTTGACAAACACTGCTACTTCAAATATATATAGGCATGGGAAAGTCAAGATTTTTAATGAATTGAAGACAGGCTTACAGCTATCAGTAGTTTTTAGGCCTACCATACATCGTATACATCTTTTTTGAGTTCTAAATATAGTTTCTCTTTTAGCACAATTGCCCCAAAAAATTATGCCAAATCTCAATACTGAGGAAACAATCCCATGGTATGCTATACGTACTGTTGGTAAATTAACTTTCTTTGCCAAGATGAAAAGAGCATAAGCAGATTTACTTAGCCGCGCACATATGTCGTCTGCCTGCATTTTCCATGTTAGTTGGCTGTCAACTAGAATACCAAGAAATCTTGCTACTTTTACCTCTTCTACCCTTTGTCCGTTATAAGAAAGATTTAAATTGTTGGGTTTTAGCCTTTGGTAGAAATGCAATAACTTGGTTTTTTGTATATTAATAACCAAGTTATTTCCGTCATGCCAATCAATTAATTTTTTTAAGGGTGTTATTTACATTTTCTTCATAAGTCAGATTATTGGAACATTTAATTATTGCTGTACTGTCATCAGCGAAGAGGATCATTGGATTCTTTATTTGTCGTGGTAGGTCATTAATATATATAAGAAATAATGGTGGCCCAAGCACACTGCCCTGTGGTACCCCATAGTGAAGTTTCCTACAGTTTGATCGGTATTTTATTGCCCGTTTCGTATTCAAATTGACTCTAGTTATTTCTGTATATTGAATATTGAAAGGAAGAGACTTAGAGTAGGTAGCTAGAGATATTATTATTTTAAAATTTCTAGTAGTTTTTCCGTATCTGCGTAATTGAGTTTTGACAAATATTCCTGTACACCTATTATAACATAAACTACAAATCTTTAACACTCTGTTAAATTGGATATACAAGTAGGGCCCTAAAAAATTCTTCCGAAATGAAAGTTATTTTTCACTTTTTAGTGTTATTTTTTTGAAAGTCGGTTGTTTTTTTGTTAAGAAGTTTTTTATTTTTCACTTTTTAGTTATGATACCTATCCCACAACAATTCGATAACCACTTCTTGCTCTACCGCACAAACAAGAGTGATACAAGAAACCTATACGAAGTAGATTAAATCACTATCACTACATATTATAAAACAAAGTCCTCCGCCGCGTCTGTCTGTCTGTCTGTCTGTTCGCGATAAACTCAAAAACTACTGCACCGATTCTCATGCTGTTTTCACCAATGGATAGCTTGGTTCTCGAGGAAGGTTTTAGTATATAATTTGTTAAGTTTTTGTATACATTTTTGTATAAATAAACGATATTTGTTGGAGGTGTCGGAAAAAAATAAGCCGTCTGGGAGCTTTCAACGAAAACGCTGTCTAAACCCTTTGAGATATAACAAAATAATGTATGGTGGAATTGTGTATCTTATAAAGGTCTTCAAAAAAGTCCGCGATGGCATATGTCTATCTCTTAAGGATAACATACTATATCCATTTTATTGTGTTTTTGTAGGTATTTGATTGCTGAATTTTACTCTTGGAAATACGATTACTATAACAATACGCTATAATATCAGTAGCTATTAGCCAAATTATGTTCGTAGATAAATAAGCTAACTACTTATGTGTATTTCAAACAGTAGGTATACAAGAATATTTATCATAAAAACATTACTAAATACGGCGGCCTTATGATCAAAATTTGTGCATTCCTAAACTTTCATTACTTTTTCACTGACATATTTATGACTTTTCCATAAACTTACACTCAATACGAAATCTACATTTATTTCTCAGTAATTCTGTATATGATTCTTCTAAGATTAAACCATTTTCTCATTGAATCCATTACTTTACGCACGTATAACCTTGATGAATGTTTACATCGCGCCACACCGCCACACGACCACAGAGTACAGACGTATTTTGTTTTTTTTTTTTTTTTGTTCGTTTATTGGTGTTCCCGCTAAAATATAATATTACCGGTCAAGGTATTAGTCAATTAATCAAATTCTACAGCCAGATTGTGTTGCAAGTACAAAATAAATGTCAAATATATCGTCCAATTGCGAACGTGACCCTGAGAAAAGTTATGCACCAATGGTGTTCATTAGATATTTCGAACGTTTTATCGGAACAAACGTATCATGCGACATTTCGGAGGATTTCGTTTTGTTTTCACATTGTTGGTACTTACGTGAATTATTTTAAAATTATTATTAACTAGCAGCCCGTCCCGGCTTCGCACGGGGTAGGCAATACGAAAGACATTTTAAGACTCATTTTTCTACACCTTCGGTTACATTGTTCAAATTTTACCAAGGATCCCTAATTTTTTTCAAAATGAAATGTAGCCTATGTCAAATTGGAAGAATGTAGCATTCTATTGGTGAAAGAATTTTTTAAATCGGCCCAGTACTTTTTGAGCCTATTCATTACAAACATACAAACATACAAAAATAGGTACAAATCTTTCCTCTTTATAATATTATTATTATGACGTTTATTTATTTTTTATCCATATTAAATACATTTTCAAATATTTCTTAAAATATATATAAAAAACATTTAAAAATATAAAAAATAGTGGTCCGCCGGTGTCGGGAGCAGGGTCCAAGCTACCGGTGGCTAGGGCTGCAGAGACAGGAACCTCCGCACAATGCGAGCCGTATCAAGGAGTACTGCCTTCTGAATCAGGCCCTTGATCCAACCGCCTAACGAAAGCCTCGAGAGATGTTGATCGAGGCTTTTGGCCATCAGGCCATTGGCCGTCACGACAATCGGCACAATGATAGCTGAGCTCACATTCCACATGTCAACAACCTCGTGTGCTAAGTCGAGATACTTTATTTGTTTCTCTTTCTCAGCTTTCACGAGGTTCTCATCATGTGGGATGGTAACATCAACTATCATTGCGCGGCGCGCTAATCGATCTATCACCACTATATCAGGTTTATTGGCAACAATAGTCCTGTCAGTAATGATAGACCGATCCCAGTACAACGTGACATGGTCATTTTCGAGAACTGGGTCGGGCACATACTTGTAATACGGTACCTCAGAATCCACAAGTCTATATTTCAAAGCAAGTTGCTGGTGAATAATCCTAGCTACTTGATTATGCCTGTGCAAGTACTCGCCGTTAGCCAGACGAGAACAACCAGAAATAATATGTCTGATGGACTCACCCGGACGGTGGCATGCCCGACACACGTCAACCGTCCCATCCCTCATAATATGTCTCCGGTAGTTATTCGTTAAGATAACTTCGTCCATAATTGCACAAACAAAACCTTCAGTTTCCCCGAAAAGGTCACCAAAACGTAGCCAGGATACGGACGCTAAGAAATCTACATCGGGCTCATGGAGAGCCCGGTAGAAGCGCCCGTGAAGCTCCTTGCTTTGCCATACTTTCCTGCGGTCATCTGTAGTAAGTACCACAGGTTTGCGCCAGTTCTCTTTAGCCATGGACAGCGGGGTGAGCCCCTTGTCCACCGCGACCACATCACGGAGCATACCCACTTCGGCTTTAAAAAAATATTCTCTGAGGCTGCACACCTCGCGGTTGTGGAGGGTCTTCGCATTTAAAAATCCTCGGCCCCCGCACTTCCGCGGGATGTACAGTCTCATCACCGATGATCGTGGGTGATGCATCCGGTTTGCGGTCAGCAGTGTACGGACCCTCCTATCCAGGACGTCTAGTTCGGTCTGAGTCCATTTGAGTATGCCGAAAGAGTACATCAAAACCGGCATGACCCAACCATTGAAGGCGCGCACCTTGTTTCCGCCTGAAAGAAGGCTAATTAATACCTTCTTCAGACGACCAAAGAAGCGTTCCTTCAACGATTGTTTCATGTCAGCAACGTTGATGCCTAACGCTTCCGACATACCCAAATACTTATAGCTTTCGGATGAGGAGAGGGATCTAAGGTGTATGGAATCCGAGAGTTGTATCCCCTCGGATTCCATAATCTCCCCTCGCTTTACATGCATGACTGCACATTTGTCTACACCAAATTCCATCCTGATGGCGCTACTGAATGTTTCAGTTACCTTCAGTAGCTCCATCAGTCGCAATTTGTTGGGGGCAAAGAGTTTCAAGTCATCCATGTAAAGGAGGTGAGATATGACCTGACCACCTCTCCTCAACCGATAGCCCAGACCTGAATCCTCCAGCAGGGTGCTTAGAGGATTCAGGGCTAAGCAGAACCAAAGTGGACTCAAACTGTCGCCCTGAAATATTCCCCGTTTAATCCATACAGGTTTATCATTCCCATGAATTTGTCGACATCCTGGATAGCGAAGGACTGTCTTCCATTGCCCCATACATGACATCAGGAAGGTGCGCAGAGTTGTATCTATCTTGTACAACTCCAGCACCCTCATGAGCCATGTATGTGGCACTGAATCGTAGGCCTTCTTATAGTCTATCCAGCATGTCGACAGATCCTTGCGGGATCGACGAACCTGTTGGCTTATGGCCATGTCGATGAGGAGTAGCTCCTTAGTACCGCGGGACCCATTCCCACATCCATTTTGAGAGACAGACATGATGGAATTACTGTCAATGTGCGTACTAATTTTCGTTCTCAAAATGGATGTTAGAAGTTTATAGACCGTCGACAAACATGTGATCGGTCTATAATTCTTGGGTTCCGCGGGACTACCTGACTTATGGAGCAAGTGGGTAATGCCTGTTGTTAGAAACTGTGGTAGCGACCCAGATTCTAAGGATGACTGGAACTGAGATGCCAGGCAAGTGTGCGAACTACTTATCCATTTTAACCAAAAGTTGTGCAGTCCGTCCGGTCCCGGTGATTTCCAATTTGGTAACGGACGAACTGCCCTGGCCACGTCTAATGGCGTAATTTCGACTCTATCCATTTCTGGTATAGACTCACACACTCGCTCAACATCCCGAATCCAGTCAGCCTCAGCGTGACAGACGGGCACCGACCAAATGCTGCGCCAGAATGAACTCGTGGCGGTATCATCCGGACGGCACCCCTCCGTCACATTTTGTTCAGGTCGCTCCCAAGCTCTATATACCCACCTCTCATCGCTCTGGAACATGCGATTCTGCGAGTACCGATCAACCCGCCGCTTATACCGCCGAATACGGCTCGCCCATGCACAAACTTTCTGCTTCAGGAAGTCGATGCGCTCTGTGATATGGGTCATGTATTCTCGGGGGCCGATTCCAGTCCCCGAGAATGCCCGCCTCACAAAGCGCATCACTCGTGGTCGTGTATTACCCTCCCTGAAGCAGTATAGTTTGCCGATGAGTACCCTGGTCTCATCGATACGACGCTCGATCCTGCACTGCCAGGCTGGTACGGCTGGTTTTGGTCGAGTAGCTCCGTCACAGTTTGGAAATTTGACATTTGCTAAACGACATGCCGCAACAGCCGCGCAATACAGGATCGAGTGTGTATCAACGAGATCCTCGCTGCTCTCGAAAAAAATCTTAAGCTGCGAGTCCAAGGCACACACCAGCGCCCTATTTTTCTTATGCATAGGCAAGCGTGGTAATCGGGGCCTAAGTTCGGTTAGAGTGGACCTACACTCGCAAAACGCATCCTCCAGTGCGCTCCTCAATCGATCATTGTACTGGCTACTTACTGTGGCAACCCTATCATCCTCCTCTTCCACACCATGATTGGACCGCGGCGGGATCGCATCAACAATTGACGCGTGGGCCGCGGTTTGTGCTGGAGTTAAGACGATCTGGTTGCTCAGTACCTCTGAGCGCAGTTTATCAAGCGCGGCATCGTCCAACCTATGATCGCGTTGGATAACCCGCACCTGATCCGACAGTCGTTGGGCCGAGACGTTGACGGTTGGTTCTAGTTCCTGAAACAGAGACAGCATCCTAACACGGTACGCAGTGAGGTTAGTTCCCCCCTCTATAGACCCGTAATATGCGCGCATGACGTTCTCATTCATAGACTGAGTCCATCGCATGCGCTGCACACAACCACCGGCAGCGGGGACCCGGCTCGGGGCCAGTTGGCCCCTAAGTCCCAAGCTCTTCGGTGGCCGGCGTCTCCCCTGCCGACGTACAGGTGTTGGCGACGTCGGCGGGGAAAAATACTCGTCGCTCGAGCTCGACGCAACTACCGCGGCCGGTGTAGTCACAGCACTCACGGTGGGGCTGGATACCGGCGGCGGCGAGGCGGAGCTGAGCGACGAGTCCGGAGGTGGTGGGCGTGCTCGTGCAGCTGATCTCGTCAACATTTATCGTTTTCAATCGTATTCTTTCCGTTTTTTCATGATTTTATTTGATTTGACATGACAGATGTCACCTCGGTATTTTTTTATTATAGTCTATTTCTATTTTGATTCATTTTGCTCATTTTTAGATTATTTCTTGATGAAACAGTTTTAGGTTCGTTTTGGCCTTCTGATAAAATAAAATAAACTTTGTCTCAAATTAATACAACTATAAAAACGATGAAAACAAAATTCCGTGACTTGTTGACGTTGGTGTTGCCAGCTTATTATTATTATTATTATTATGTTTATATATCGTTTATATATCTCGGGACCCTGGGGTCCCGGACCTTTGGAAGGCGTACGAGGGGCCGAAACCAACTCGCAGAGGCCCCTTAGACAATTTTAAATGGAATGAGGCACCAACCGACGATTATCCCTGTACGCACTATGCAAGTGCACCCAAGGACAACCCCCGGCTGGTGTAGGACTATTGTAGGATATGGAAACAAAGATATTGGACTATGGGTTTGGGTGGTTAAAATGGACTGGTTACCTAAAACTATGGAAGGACTATGGCCCCTGCCTGATCAATGTTTTATTGTACACGGATAAAATGGCAGGGGGTGACTTGCACACTCATTAATGGGCCCCCGGAAACGGTCGCTAGCACATAGTAACGTAGCGACAAGGGGGGCAACATATCCTGAGGTGCTCGAGGAGTGGAGAGGTATTCCACGGCTCTCAGAACAATCCCAGAGCCCGGAAGATGGTCAAGATCCCTACAAGCACTTACTGGAATACTTCCTTCCTCCGAGCACGTTTGCTCTTGCGAATCTCCACTCAAGCCGGCCAGTAAAGGCAAGAATGAGGTGGGAGCTCAGTTCCTCGTCAGTGTTCACTCCAGCCGGCCAATAAAGGCAAGCCAGAGATGAGGAACATGACTTCTCCCGGGAAATAGGGTCCGTGGGGTCGCAACTGCCCAACAGCTCGCCACATGCTGCCCTGCGGGTTTCTGTATCTCTCTTGGTCTGGCTCCTCACCCTAGATTTGTTCCGGCAAAGTAAACTCTACCGGCACAGACCTAGAGTTCGGAGCGCGCAAGCCCCACCACGATGTCAACGTAGAGATACGGCGGTGGGGTTATTATTATTATTATTATTTTATTTATGTCTACATATCTCGGGACCCTGGGGTCCCGGACCTTTGGAAGGCGTACGAGGGGCCGAAGCCAACTCGCAGAGGCCCGTTAGACGCTTTTTAATTAAATGAGGCACCAACCGACGATTATCCCTGTACGCACTATGCAAGTGCACCCAAGGACAACCCCCGGTTGGTGTAGGACTATTGCAGGATATGGAAAACAAAGATATTGGACTATGGGTTTGCGTGGTTAAAATGGACTGGTTACCAAAAACTATGGAAGGACTATGGCCCCTGCCTGATCAATGTTTTATTATACACGGATAAAATGGCAGGGGGTGACTTGCACACTCAATAATGGGCCCCCGAAAACGGTCGCTAGCACATAGTGACGTAGCGACAAGGGGGCAACATATCCTGAGGTGCTCGAGGAGTGGAGAGGTATTCCAAGGCTCTCAGAACAATCCCAGAGCCCGGAAGATGGTCAAGATCCCTACAAGCACTTACTGGAATACTTCCTTCCTCCGAGCACGTTTGCTCTTGCGAATCTCCACTCAAGCCGGCCAATAAAGGCAAGAATGAGGTGGGAGCTCATTTCCTCGTCAGTGTTCACTCCAGCCGGCCAGTAAAGGCAAGCCAGAGATGAGGAACATGACTTCTCCCGGGAGATAGGGTCCGTGGGGTCGCAACTGCCCAACAGCTCGCCACATGCTGCCCTGCGGGTTTCTGTATCTCTCTTGGTCTGGCTCTTCATCCTAGACATGTTCCGGCAAAGTAAACTCTACCGGCACAGACCTAGAGTTCGGAGCGCGCAAGCCCCACCACGACGTCATTATTATTATTATTATTACTAGCAGCCCGTCCCGGCTTCGCACGGGGTAGACAATTACCATTTTAAGACTCATTTTTCTACACCTTCGGTTACATTATTCAAATTTTACCAAGGATCCCTAATTTTTTTCAAAATGAAATGTTGCCTATGTCAAATTGGAAGAATGTAGCATTCTATTGGTGAAAGAATTTTTTAAATCGGCCCAGGACTTTTTGAGCCTATTCATTACAAACATACAAACATACAAAAATAGGTACAAATCTTTCCTCTTTATAATATTTAATATAATATTATATAATATAATATATAATATAATATAATATATAATATAATATAATATATTATTAGTGTAGATGTCGCATTTTTATTTCGTGTTGCAATTTGGTACAATCGATTGCTTTAAGAATTTGAGTGAAATTTCGTATTTTGATTTTGTGTTTGTTATCTTTAGGTAAAGACTCATTAGACGTTCAGAACAAATGTACTTTTACGAGATTAAATCATTTGTTCGGTTTCTATTCACATAGTGAATCACATTAAAATTAATATTAAATTAGAATTTTGAGATATAGCCTGGGATATGGAGAAGGACATAGGGTACTTTTTTATGCTATAACCGACATCCACGCGGGCGAAGCCGCGGGCAAAAGCTAGTACAAACTAAACAACTAAAAAACTACCCCAGCAAAGTTAATAAAAATCGGTTAATAACCATTTATAGCCCGAGTGCATCTCATGACAATTCCAATAAGCCCAAACATGGCTAGGATACATTGTTTTATTACGAAGTTTCGGTGCATACCTTCCGGCTTCATCTTCAGATCAGTTCGATGGTACCATTTTCATCAGAATTATTTATTTAAATTTGCTTCATAGTCGCTTAACAATCTTAATCGAGATATCTTATTGCCACCCGTGAAATACTTATCATTGAGGAGTTCCGGTGGCCATTTGTGGTCTTCTTGATCAGTTTCCACTTCATCAAATGATACTTTCTGAGTGCAAATGCTCGAGTTGTTGATGAAAATATAAAAATCGCTATATTTTTGCCTATAAAATTTGAGGATTTCCCTCAATTCCTCATGTATCCCATCATCAGAACTGGATTTTGAAAAAAATTAGACCAATCTGGAAGTATATCCTTTCAAATAAGTAATTTTTCAAATCGGTTCATAAACGACGGAGAACGGACGTAACAAACATAAAAAAATAAAATAAAAAATACAACCGAATTGAGAACCTCCTCCTTTTTGGAAAGTCGGTCAAAAATAAATAAAATTTAGTAAAAGCATGTTTAGTCTGAGAGTTAGCACAAACCAAATTTTTTCTTCTCCTATCTGAAGGTACTAGGTTAAAATAAAGTTCAGTGTGTTGGAATAAAACTACATTCAAAACAAATAATTGACGTATACCGAAAGTCTCTAATTCAGATAAGTTATGTAAACAAATTTATAAAAAATATCTATAAAATCTATACTCTATACTAATATATAAAGCTGAAGAGTTTGTTTGTTTGTTTGTTTGTTTGTTTGTTTGTTTGAACGCGCTAATCTCAGGAACTTCTTAAAAAAAATTCTTTTTGTGTTGGATAGTCCATTTATCGGGGAATATTATAGGCTATATAACATCACGCTACGACCAATAGGAGCGGAGCATAAATGAAAAATGTTGCAAAAACGGGAAAAAATATTCCTTTTTGAGAGCTTCCGTTGCGTGCGCTGCGTAAACGGTTTCAGTTACGCAAATATCATGTATGATGGAATTGTTCCTCTTTAAATGTCCTAAAAAAAAGTCCGCGACAGCATATGTCTATCTTTTAAGATTGACTCACTATAACCTTTTTTATGGTAATCAAATTTGTTCGAAATGAATGCATTATTTGCGAAGGAGTTTTCATAAACATGGTATTAATCCTTATCCAAATAAATACGTTATTCATCACAAGTATTTAATTTTGAACAAAGTTGCCCTTACATCATTTAATTTCAATGAATATCTTAGGAGATATAACTGTTTTATAATAACTCCGCAGCAAAATAATGATCAACTCTGCGAAGTAGTCTATTCTAAAGCTGAAGAGTTAGTTTTTAGGGTTCCGTACCCAAAGGGTAAAATGGGACCCTATTACTAAAACTCCGCTGTCCGTCTGTCTGTCTGTCTGTCCGTCTGTCACCAGGCTGTATCTCATGAACCGTGATAGTTAGACAGTTGAAATTTTCACAGATAATGTATTTCTAACAGAAAAAATAAATATTTAAGGGGGGCTCCCATACAACGGACATGATTTTTTTGCCGTTTTTATAGATAACTAGCTTTTGCCCGTGGCTCCACCCGCGTGGATGTCGGTTATCGCGTAAAAAGTAGCCTATGTCCGTCTCCATATCCCAAGCTATATCTCTGCCAAATTTTATGATGATCGGTTCAGCGGTTTAGGCGTGAAAACGTAACATACAGACAGACAGACAGAGTTACTTTCACATTTATAATATTAAGTATGGATGGTAAGGAACCCTTAGTGCGCGAGTCCGACTCGCACTTGGCAGGTTTTTTTTGTTTTTGAACGCGCTAATCTCTGGAACTGAGTTGGATTTGAAAAAATCTTTTTTTGCGTTTTACAGCCCAATTCTTGAGGAAGAAATATATTCCTATTAACTAGGATATTTTTTTTTTAAATGAAAGTTTAAGCGAAAACGAAGTAAAAGGACGGGCAGGCAATATGATGCGAGGGGGTGGGTCGGGGAACAAGAAATTTCACGCGGACGAAGTCGCGGGCAGAAGCTAGTATATAATATATAAGAAATATCACTGTCAAAATGACAGGATAGTGGTGAAAAACATCTTATCATTATATTTTTTTTGTAAATAATCACCTATGAAATTAAAGTGAATTAATTATAAGAATTAAGCAAACAAAATACCGTTGCCAAATAATTTATTTATTTATTTATTTAAGGAAAAACAAACAGTAGCACAATAAGAAACAGTCATAATATCTTAAATATTACAATTTAAACAATTATGCTACCCACTACGTTCTCCACAGATTACTATTTAAAGTATTTAAAAACTAGCTAGTAACACAGATACAATACCAATACAACAAATATTATCCCAGAACTCATAACTGGATTTATAAATTTATGAAAGAAAAAAACAAAAGTAAAAGTAAATTTGTGTGCGTACATTATTAATCATTACGTCATTATACATTACTTTGCTGATCCTTTAGGGTTGCTTGGATTTGCTTCTTAAATGCATTTTTACTAAGAAAAAGAATGTCGATTGAACTAAACTCATTGTTATATGTCTCAACCAAACGATGTAGTGGTGAACGCGAGCCAGCGTTGGATTTACAGAGGCCAGTAGCAAATAGTCGTCGAGTACGTACCTCACGTACATGAACTGTTCGAGGAACCAGGTAACACAGACTCTTAACTAAGTCCGGACAATCAAAATGATTTTAATATGTTTTATATATGTAGTGTGTCACGGAGACACGGCCTATGATCGTCACAATCAGCCCTTTTTAAGTCTACTGCTAGACGTAGGCCTCCCAAAGTCGTTTTCCACTCGTAACAGTTCACAGCCGTTTTCGTCCAAAATGTGGCTAGATATGCTACATTATATATATATACTAGCTTCTGCCCGCGACTTCGTCCGCGTTAAATTTCTTGTTCCCCCGACCCACCCCGTCGCAACACATTGCCTGCCCGTGCTTTTACTTCGTTTTCGCATAAACTTTCATTAAAAAAAAATGGTGTTCTAGTTAATAGGAATGTAATTCTTCCTCAAGAATTGGGCTGTAAAATGCATAAAGATTTTTTTCAAATCCAACTCGCAGTTTCAGAGATTAGCGCGTTCAAAAAAAACAAAAAACCGGCCAAGTGCGAGTCGGACTCGCGCACGAAGGGTTCAAATCCTTATCCTTACTAATATTATAAATGTGAAAGTAACTCTGTCTATTGGTCTGTCTGTCTGTATGTTACGTTTTCACGCCTAAACCGCTGAACCGATCGACCTGGGTTATAGAGAAGGACATAGGCTACTTTTTAGGCGATAACCGACATCCACACGGGCGGAGCAAAAAAAACGGCAAAAAAATCATGTCCGTTGTATGGGAGCCCCCCTTAAATATATTTTTTTCTGTTTTTTTTGTATTTGTTGTTATAGCGGCAACAGAAATACATCATATGTGAAAATTTCAACTGTTTAACTTTCACGGTTCATGAGATACAGCCTGGTGACAGACGGGCAGACAGACACACAGACAGACGGACAGCGGAGTTTTAGTAATAGGGTCCCATTTTACCCTTTGGGTACGGAACCCTAAAAACTAACTCTTCAGCTTTAGAATAGACTACCTCGCAGAGTTGATCATTATTTTGCTGCGGAGTTATTATAAAACAGTTATATCTCCTAAGATATTCATTGAAATTAAATGATGTAAGGGGCAACTTTGTTCAAAATTAAATACTTGTGATGAATATCGTATTTATTTGGATAAGGATTAATACCATGTTTATGAAAACTCCTTCGCAAATAATGCATTAATTTCGAACAAATTTGATTACCATAAAAAAGTTTATAGTGGGTCAATCTTAAAAGATAGACATATGCTGTCGCTCACTTTTTTTTTGAAAATTTAAAGAGGAACTATTCCATCATACATGATATTTGCGTAACTTAAACCGTTTACGCAGCGCACGCAACGGAAGCTCTCAAAAAGGATTATTTTTCCCTTTTTTGCAACATTTTTCATTTATGCTCCGCTCCTTTTGGTTGTAGCGTGATGTTATATAGCCTATAATATTCCTCAATAAATGGACTATTCAACACAAAAACAATTTGTCAATTCCAACCTGAGATTAGCGCGTTCAAACAAACAAACAAACAAACTCTTCAGCTTTATATATTAGTATAGATTACACCCTCTTGGAGTGTCAAATTGCACAGGTCATTTATATATATTAAAAACAAATTAGGACCCAAAATACTGCCTTGTGGGATTCCATAACAGCTATTTTTAAGTTCAAAACTAATGCATTAACCTATTTTTACACACTGATGGGGGTCGGTAAGGTCGATGACATGAAAATTTTTGCCACTATTTCAACGCTCGAAGATAGACAGACTAGCACTACAGGCTGACTTGTATCGGCTTGAAGAGTATTGACGGGCTAACAGACTTGATCTGAACCTATCCGAGTGTTCGGTGATCACTTACCTACACTAGAAAACGTGCAGTCCTTGCCACTACGTATACTTTGGCGGGTCAGATCTTGCCACATCTTGCTGCATCGAAAACATCCAAAGACGGTTCATAAAATATCTTTGCTTTTATCAAAAGATTCCATATCGGTCAACCGATTATCTTGGACTCTGTAAGAAGTATCATCTGCTACCACTGGTAGATCGACGTAAAATTGCAGACTGATTTATTCTTGTTGAAAGTCCTCAATAACAATATTGATAACCCCGAGTTGTTGTCAAAATTTTATTTTAATGTGCCAAGTAAAGTACTTCGCTTTAATCCACCAATACGTGTACCTCATACATCTTCGAATTACAGGCAGAACAGTTATATTGTGCGCGCAAGCAGGAATTTCAATGATATATGCAAGGAATGCGATTTTGATCCATTCACAATTTAGTGAGAAATCGGCCAGAAGGTGTTTAAGCCTCAAATTTTTCAAGTAGTGGTAGGTTATATTTGTTTTTGTTTTATCGTCAGCAAATAACACCATTTGTGGTTGATTTTTTAATAAATGGAGTAGATCATTTATATACACTAAAAAAAGGAAAGGACCCAATATCGAGCCTTGTGGAACACCCATTTTTACTTTTAAACCGAGTGAATTGATACCATTTATTTGAACTTGCTGTTGTCTAACATTTAAATAAGATTTTACTAAACTAAGTGCAAGTTTTCCAAGTCCGTAATGCCCAAGGTTCAAAAGTAAGGTTTCGTGATCGACGCAATCAAATGCCTTGGAGAGGTCACAAAAGATTCCTATGGCGTCTTGGGCCTCTTCCCACGCGTTAAAAATGTGTCTTAATAATGTTACACTGGCGTCGGTCGTGCAACGTCCTTTGATGAAACCATACTGTAGTTCGTGAAGGATTTTATTCGTGTTAAAATGATTGAGCATTTGATTAAGCATTACCTTTTCAAACACCTTACTGAAAACCGGCAACACGGATACGGGTCTATAATTATTGGTGTCTTTACTGTCCCCGGATTTGAAAAGAGGTATTACCTTACTGTATTTCATTAAATCCGGGAAGACTCCTTGATCTACACACAAGTTAAATATTAAGGCTAAGTAAGGCGCTATAGTCTCAATTATAGAGGTACAAACTTTAATAGACATTCCCCAAAGATCTTCGGTTAATTTGATCTTGATTTGCTTAAAAGCTTTTATTACTATTATGGGGTTAATATGCTTAAAGTTAAATTCAATCGGGCAGGCTGAAACGTTCGCCTTTACTAAATCAAAAGAGAGCGAGGGTGAGGAATTTAAGGTTTCAGTCGTTTTGAGTGGGATACTGGTAAAGAAATTTACAAATTCTTGCGCAACTACTTTGTTATCGCAAATAAGACCACACGACGTCTCCAGTGTATAATCAGAATTATGCTTTTTGTTCCTATTTGTTTCATTATTGATAATTTTCCAAACCGTCTTTATTTTATCGTCTGCTGATTTAACCTTGTTACTGATGAATAAGGCTTTAGCTGCCTTACAAGTGTTCTTAAAAATTCTAGAGTAAGTACCAACATACTTATTAAAAGTTTCTGTGTTAATATAAGGCTTAAGGCCATACAACTCGAAAAGTCTTTCCCTACTTTTCCTGAGTCCTTTAGTTGCCCAGTCACTAAATAAAAACCTAGGGCTGATAGTTTTAGTGTTACTTTTAAAATAATTATTAAACTCGGTTTGGACTACTGAAAAGAATTCTTTATACAAAATATTAACATTGTTCATTGTAAGGTCCTGATCATTTAACTTATAAATTAAAGTGCTATTAAATTTATTTCAATTAACTGTTGTTAATGGTCTGAACTGTATCTGCACTTTTTGTATTGGTATGTTGGACTCAAAAGTTACGGTTTGACCGCTGTGATCAGAAGGGAGATAATTAACTATGGCTTTATCTAAATAGGTGCAGCAACAAAAAACATTATCAATACATGTAGCAGTAGTAAGAGTTAAGTGCAAGTATGATAGGTACTTAGCGACTTGAGCACCAGAGGGGTTTGTATGGTTGAAATTATTATGATTACACCAATTTAGCCATTTTTTCCAAATACCAGCATACATTTTCTTCGTAGAAGGTCGCCAGCTAGAATTAAGTAGGCCTATTTCGTTTTGAGACCAATTTTTTAATTCGGCACACCACCCTTCAATAGCCATGCCTCTAGATACATCTGGTCCACGTGAACTGGAGGCAGATAAGTCCGTGTATCTAGTAACCGCCGATGAAGATTGAATATGGGTAAAGGAGCGCTCACCGCTCTCCTCTTTAGGTCTGGCCGCCAAAACACTTTGGACCAGCGCGGTACTATTAGGATGTATCGACCCTTGCACAGGTTGAGGTGTGACAGAACTCGTGGAATTAGGTGTGGTGGTGGGAATATCCACGCTCGACGGTATGTCCACCTTCTGCTGAAGGCGTCGTGAAACTCTGCGTTCGAGTCTTTGCAATCTCGTGAGACGTAGCGCGCAAGCACGTGTGCGATTTTCGAGGCGAACAAGTCGATTTCGGGCATTCCGAATTTGCGAAATACCTCTTGACATGCCTCTTCCATTAGGGTCCATTCCCCGGGTAATTTGAGTCTTGACAGCATGTCTGCTTCTGTGTTTACCTGACCGGGCAGGTACTGAGAGACCAGGGGAATTTTGTTCTCGTCCGCAACCTCGAATAGCATGCAAGTTAGCCGGTAGAGGTTCTGTGATCGGAGACCCCCCTCGTTCCGCATGTAACTTACCACACTCTTGTTGTCTGACTGAACTAGCACGGTTGAATGACGTAGCGATTGCTGACGATTGGTTAAGGCCTGTATAACTGCCCACATTTCTTTTAAATTGCTGTGCCATTTTTTCTGCTCCGGGGACCATAATCCGCTCAGACAAGCGTCGTTTACAATGGCACCCCAGCCTCTGGCAGATGCGTCTGTCGTTACATAATGTGAGACAGGATCTGGATGTATCGCTGTTCCTGTAGACAGAGCTCGTAACCACCACATTAACGTCGTCAACACTTCCAACTCGAGTGGACGTTTTACGTGTGCTTGGTGCTTTGGAAGCCGATTGCAAGCTACTTGTAACGGGCGGCAATGAAGCCGACCTCTGGGCACAACGAAGGCTGCAAAATTTAGCATGCCTAGCAAGCATTGAGCGTCGTGCAAACTCCATCGATTTACCTGTAGTATGTGGCGTATCATATTGGAGATTTTGTAAACCTTTTCCTGGGGCAAATACTTGGAATTCAGGGAGAGATTCCATTTTATGCCGAGATAATCTACTGCCTTGGCAGGGATCAATGTGGATTTTTTGTAGTTGATCATCCATCCCAAAGTTGTAAGGACTCTTATAGCTTCCGCAGCATGGTCCATTAGGGTTAATCGATCTTGGTTCACGATTAAATAATCGTCCAAATAGACGATAACTCGCATGCCCTTCTCGCGCAGCACGTCTGCTACCCAATTTGTCACTGTCGCAAATGCCCTGGGTGCTGATGACAGCCCGAATGGCAGACAAGTGACCTGAAGGAGCTTCGGGCTCGACTTCTTTTCTGTTGCGTATAATACTCGCAGAAATGGGTGATGACTGGGGCTGACTGCTAGGTGAAAATAGGCCTGAGAAAGGTCTATTTTGATCGCCCAGTCGTTCGGTTGCAAGAAATCCGGCACACGGTACATATTTATTAAGCGAAACTTTGTTTGCATTACATAGCGGTTTAGATTTTTTAAATTGAATATCGGGCGATTGCTGGTATCTGACTTTTGCACTAAAAACATCGGACAGACATAACTTGGAGACGGATCTACTCGAATCAAGATTTTCTGTTGTTTCAAAATCTCGATTTGTTCCGACATCAATAAGCTTGTAGGAGTTTGAAAACGTGTTAATAAGTTTGGACTTTGAAGTGGGGGTATTTTGAAAAAGGAAATTCGGTAACCAGATATCATTTTTATAATGTTCTCTGGAGCACCGTAATTCCTCCAAATTTGAATGTAATTTTTTAACCGCCCGCCATAAAATGAAATTTCTTGAGGATAGTCACTTACGATACTGATCGGATTTACGATTGCCGAAGGACCGTTTTTTGTTTTCATTATGCCTTGAACTGGATTTATTGTTTCCCGACTTTCGGCCTCTACTTTTGGGGGGCGCTTGAAAGCTCGTGGATGGCTGGGGATCGAACCCAGGATTGTCACCGTGAAAGGGCTTGCGTGGTCGCTTAGCTGGAGGGCCATCCTGTCTATTCCGCATAGACATGGCATGAGGCTCTTCCGCAGAGCGCTTTTGGGCAGAGAACAACTTACTAGCAGCACCAGCATTTTGTAAAAAGGTGGTTAAATCCCGTGGGTTAAAAAGGTTATATTGTGTTGGGGGGATCTTTTGCAAGTCCACCTTTACATATTTGCCCTTGACATCCGACAAAATGCAGTCACGACGTCTTTGAATAATATCAGCACGTCTTCCACAACTCATTTGCAAGCGATCCTCGGACACTTTCATGTAAGATGAGTTTTCGGAAAAAGAAGCATTAATCTTTTCAAAAAGCGTGTCAGCGTTAAGTACACAGCCAGGCGATTGCGCCCATTCTATGATTTGCTGAAAGTTGTTTCTTAGCAGCTGATTTTGTCGTATAAGCCCATGAGTAAAAAAGCTCCAAACGATCTATCAAGTAATCTAAGCCAAGAAGAATTTGCATCACAATGTCTAAGTTCAGTGTTAACATCGAGTTCGTAAAAACCTGGCTTAGCTTATTTAGCACATATAATCTTCCCTCAGAAGCATTTTCAACAGTAGGTTCTTGTAGGTTAGTGGACACCGGAAATTCGAATACTTTAGCCTTCTCTGGTTTACTGAGAAGGTGATCATTCCCAAGAGAAACCCTCAAGCCATCAGATGGATGTATGGAAATATCAGAATCAGATTCAGGCTCGGTTTCTTTGTTTGAAAAGCGATCGTTATTTTTTAAATAGGATAATATTTCACTCACTTGATTTGACAGCAAATCTAACCTGCGCTCGTCTTCTCGGGTTTCCTGCCGCAGCTGCCAGCGTCTCTGACGTGGGGCGGAGCTGCTCGACGACGACGAAGATGCCTGCGGTGATGCAGGGGGAGGCGGGCGACTCCCGACACCCTCGGCAGGCGCTCTCGTGGAATTTTCCATTACGTATACAAAACACGCACTCAAAACTCTATTAGTACTCAAAACACTATTACCGAGTTTTTCAAATAACCACTGAATAAAGTTTTTCCACGAACTAAACAAATTATTTAAACTAATAATTATAAACACTAAACAGCAGCGCTGTTGCCCGCACTAGAAGAGGTGTGATCGCACCGAAAAACGATGCCAATGTGAAGAGCACGCCTGACTGTTCGGGCAAGCTCCACGCCACCTCCCCCCGGCCACAGCGGGGCGGAGCCGGGTGGGAGGGGAATAAGAGAGGTCGTGACGTCAGATCCAGAAAGTTGCTGTCTCACTGTATAGGTCTAGAATAACGGTTCATAGTGTATAATATTAATCTTTATCAAAATAAATATGTTATTAATCACAAGTATTTAAATGTAAACAAAATTGTCCTTGACATCACTTGATTTCAATCAACATCTTAGGGGATATCATAATTTTAAAATAACTCCACAACAAAATAAGTAGAAAATTCATTACTTAAACCACTCTCTCTCTTACGAGTAGGTGACGCAGACGAAGTTGCGCGGGTCAGCTATATAATTTGCTAGCTTTTGCCCGCGGCTCCGCCCGCGTGGATGTCGGTTATCGCGTAAAAAAGTATCGTATGTCCTTCTCCATATCCCAGGTTATATCCATGACGTTTCACATTTATAATATTAGTATGGATAAAGCTGAAGAGTTTGTTTGTTTGGTTGAACGCGCCAATCTCAGGAACTACTGGTTCGAATTGAAAAAATATTTTAGTGTTGGATAGCCCATTTATCGAGGAAGGCTATATATCTACGCTACGATCCTTAGAAGCCAAGCGAAAAGAATGGAAGTCAGAAAGAACGCTAAGCGATAACGAAGTTTTAGCGCAGGCGAGCGACGGGATGCGAATGCGACGCGATGGGTGGGTCGAAATTTCACGCGGACGAAGTCGCGGGCAGAAGCTAGTAATAAATACATAATAATATGCAACTATGACGAAGTAGAAAGATAGTGATCTTTTACTCTTCTTTTAAAGGCTGCAACAGTTTGGCAGTCCCTAATGTCAGGTGGCAGTGAATTCCACAACCGAGCCGCCTGCACAGTGAATGAGTAGGAGTAGAATTCGTATGAGTGGGGAGGGAGTCTAAGGAGATTTCTAAGATGCGACCTGCAAGATGTATCCGAAGGAGGATCGTAGGAAAAGCGTTGTCGCAGATAGGATAGCGTTTTAGGGTTGTGAAAGATGTTAAATAGCAGACACAATATTCGAGTGTTCCTGCGTATATACTTGAGTATCTTGCGATAGATAGAAACGTGATCATACTTTTTAAGGTTAAAAACCAAACGAATACATATATTTTGCAAACGCTCAAGTTTATTTAAAAGCTCCTCAGTGGCATCCAAACAACAGGCATCAGCGTAGTCAATGATGGGTTGTATGAGAGTTTGAGCAAGGGAGATTTTGGTATTCAAGGGCAAGAAGCTCTGGAGGCATTTTAACGAATGGAACGTGTAGTGCACTTTGCGTCTGACATGAGCAACATGGGCAGTCCACGATAGGTAAGAATCCATGGTCACCCCCAGGTTTTTAACCGTGTTTGCGTATTCAATCTGAACTCCATTCAGACAGAGTGGAGACAGCGACGCAACATCAAGCCTTTTCCGCATATACCTGCCACCGATAACTATGTCCTGGGATTTCTTAGGGTTGATTTGCAGTCCAAAAGACCGCGACCACTCGCTAATCAAATCCAGGTCACAGTTCATAGCAGATACGGCTGCTTCCGCATCCTGCCTCAAGAAGTGACTGTAAAGCTGCAGATCGTCGGCATAGAGATGGAAGTGCGAAGAGATGACTCTGGTGACAAAGTTAATGAAAATAGAAAAGAGAAGTGGAGACAGAACGCCACCCTGAGGCACACCCGCTGTAAGAGCACACCAGTCAGACGAAGACTCTTCGAGACAAACCCGCTGCGTTCGGCCTTCAAGATAGGAGTCGAACCAATTAATAGTAGAAGGAGAGAAATTGAAAAATTTTAGGATACCTAGAAAGATGTCGAAATCGACAGAGTTAAAGGCACTGCTAAAGTCGAGAAGCACAA
Source organism: Dryobota labecula (assembly GCA_947523025.1). Lineage (NCBI taxonomy): Eukaryota > Metazoa > Arthropoda > Insecta > Lepidoptera > Noctuidae > Dryobota > Dryobota labecula. The sequence goes on from OX383297.1 coordinate 26,310,472, forward strand.
GCAGTAAGAGATTTGTGGTCCATAGCCCAGCGGATGTCATTAGTAACCTTCAAAAGAGCCGTTACTGTGCTATGACCAGGTCGAAAACCAGATTGAAACGGACTAAGAAGGTCATTCGAAGATAGAAATGCAGAAAATTGCTGATGAACAATGTGCTCAAGAACTTTAGAGAGGTAGGGAAGGATAGAAATGGGTCGGAAATCGGCCGGTGAGACCGGATTAGGAATTTTAGGTAAGGGGATGATGTGGGCTTGTTTCCAAGCCTCAGGAACAGTACATGAAAACAAGGAAATCTAAAAAATATGGGTCAAAATAGGAAGCAGTGTGGGAAGGATAGGAGAAATCATTCTTGCACAAACATTGTCATTACCAACTGCAGAGGAGGAGATAGCATCAATAGATTTTTTGACCTCACTTTCATCCACAGGACTTAGCTTGAAAGAAGGACACTGCGGCACAGGCAAACAGGAACAGGTTTATTTAAAGTAGCTGATTTGACGCGCGTATCTAACGTAACAGGGGGATGTGAGAAAAGTTTGTTAAGAGCACACACGTCAGTGTTCTTACTGCAAGCGACTGGGGACTTACCAATGCCGACAGTTTTTAGAAACTTCCAGACTTCTGATGAATTACGGTTGTCGAGAGAATTATGGAAGTAGCGTCTCTTTGCATCTCTACACATACGACTGCAGCGATTTCGCAGCACCTTGAACGCATTCAAGTTGCGCTCAGAAGGACAGCGTTTTAGCCTCCTTTTAGCTCTATCTCTACTTGCCATTGCATCCTTAATGGCTGGAGTAAGCCAGGGAGCCGGAACATACTTGAATTTGACTATGTAAATGACTTTGTAAATTATGTAACAATTCATCTTTTAATTTATTGTCCGCTGAAACTTGGTCGGATCCCCACTCATATATGATATCTTTTTTCAAGAGCTTTGTTAGCGGGTTTGCTTTATGAGCACCATCCTTTATAAATTTTCTAAAATAATTAATTAGGCCCTAAAATATATGCAAATTTTTAGGTTCAGGATAATTTTCTACTGCCTTTAATTTATTTTTACCTGCATGGACATATACAATTCTTCGTCCTTCGTAAAATTGCAATCAATTAAAATACGACAGCTTAGCTAAGTCATCACAAATATAATTATAGGACCACATTAGGACCATATGGCAGAATTTATTCCTTGTATCACCATGTACTGTACCCATATTTGCAAAAATTAAATATCTTATCCTATCTTATCATTAAGCTCGGCATTATTAACTATAATGTCAACCTGTACCCCATGTGTGACCTCAGAGAAAGAAGAAAGAATGTTTTAAATCTTGTTAATAAAACATGTTTATTTATTTGGAAAATGGTTGCTATAGAAAACGTTATAAGAGAGCAACCACTGCCCATATCAATAAAAGCCTGTCGTTTACATGCATTATAATTACAATTGCTTTATATTTAATCTTAGGTGCAAGTTCAATAATTAGACTTCGCTATCCTTTTCCGGTTTCATTTTAGGTACATTCAATTTCTACATGACCAAATCTATTATACACATTACATTTGACATTATCCTTCTGACTGCAGCTGGACTTTTTGTGACCAGGTTCACCACAGCGAAAACATGTTATATTTGTACCAGCATTGGAAACAGAACTATGCATTAGCACTCCATTAGAGTTGGAGGAACCGTCTGTCTTTTTATCAACATTACTGTAGGATAAGCGTGTTGAATTTTTAACGTGCAAAATGTTTTGATCCTGAACGGATTTTTGTTCCAGGTCATCATAAATTTTCCCGTGTAAAAATGAGGCCAACTCATCACAGTATTTAAAATTACCAGCATCTGCTGCAGTGATTATATTTATATCGCCAATTGATCCTACGATTACTCAAATTATATCTTGATCAGAAAATGACAATCTCATCTTGTCAATTTTGCCTTTTTGTACCAAATAAAATTCATATAATGACTGGCCATCAGAGGGTTTTGTTTGGATCAAGTCTTTTAGCAAAAAATACATATTACGCTTTGTTTGAAATGTGCCTAATAGTGTATTTCGCCAATCCTTCCATTTCCAGCTAGTCCATTGTGTTTTAGTTTTTTGAAGTGAGTCATACCATGTTTTTGCAGTATTACGCAATTTTTGCAAAACTTGATATTGTAGGACACGCTCAGACCAACAAAAAGCACACACATTGGCTTCCACAACATTTATCCACATTTCAATATCGTCCATTAATGGGTCAAAATCAGGAATCACTGAAGATAAAATAACATTTTGGCTTACTGTGGGAGACGCACGCCTGGTGCGTCTCCTTTTCCTACGCCTGTGTCCATCAGAGCTGCTGCTGCTGGACGAAGGCGAACCAGAGCTCGATGACGAGCTACTCGTACGACTTATTTTTGATGCACCTTTTTTTCCTCGAGTGCGCTTGCGGCTTCGCGGCATTTGGGCGCGTTTCCGTACCACTACTGATGTAAAGGACTCTAATCAAACTGCACCAGTAAACAATAATTATAACTTTATTTTCTAGTCTAAAATATAACCTTACTATAAACTACACTACTTTTATAACAATTCTGGAGGTGTTACTCGTACTGAATCCGATGATCCACTGCCGATCACTCCTTACAACATTTGTGTGGCAAGTGTCGCCCCACCACTGCTCCGGAAGTTCGCAACGGAACAATAATGGCGCGACACCAGTGCTGCCAACACAAAGAACACAAAGAGAATTTTAAATAGGTAAACGTATGTCATTTCAAGTAGCTCTAAAAAGGTTATTAATTAAATACGTTTTTAACAAATAAATCAACTAATAATTAAATCATAAATCAATATAACAAATTTTATGTGTAAATATGTATGGTTGTCATCGAAGCGACAACATTAGAGAGCTGAGTTTTTTTTTTTTCAAACTTATCTTTATAGTCAGCATTTGCATTTTTTTTCTTTAGCAGCCGATTCGTATTGATCGAAATTATTGCGTGCATTACTAACACAATCGATCAGAGATACTAATCAGTTTAATTTTAATATTTCAATTTCAACGGTAATTCTTTGCAAGTAACTAAAAAATTTTACAAAAAAAAAATACGCTATTGAAAAGAAGCGTTGGATCGGCCTTCAGGGGGCCCCCGTGAGGTCGGGGGCCCTGGGCACGGGCCCCGTGTGCCCTTATTGTAAAAACGGCATAGCGTGCAGTATAAGTTTCAATAGTTTTGTGTAGTGTCGAAATAAACGTAGCCGGCAACGCACAACTTGCTAACTATATAATATAGAATGAAGAGAATAACAGACAGCTATTTTCGAGCCATACCGGCGGCGGCACCTACTATAAAACAGAAAGAAGAATGTGAAGCTGGACCATCCGTTCATCCTAATAATAATAATAATAACCCCACCGCCGTATCTCTACGTTGACGTCGTGGTGGGGCTTGCGCGCTCCGAACTTTAGGTCTGTGCCGGTAGAGTTTACTTTCCCGGAACATGTCTAGGGTGAGGAGCCAGACCAAGAGAGATACAGAAACCCGCAGGGCAGCATGTGGCGAGCTGTTGGGCAGTTGCGATCCCACGGACCCTATCTCCCGGGAGAAGTCATGTTCCTCACCTCTGGCTTGCCTTTATGGGCCGGCTGGAGTGAACACTGACGAGGAACTGAGCTCCCACCTCATTCTTGCCTTTATTGGCCGGCTTGAGTGGAGATTCGCAAGAGCAAACGTGCTCGGAGGAAGGAAGTATTCCAGTAAGTGCTTGTAGGGATCTTGACCATCTTCCGGGCTCTGGGATTGTTCTGAGAGCCTTGGAATACCTCTCCACTCCTCGAGCACCTCAGGACATGTTGCCCCCTTGTCGCTACGTCACTATGTGCTAGCGACCGTTTTCGGGGGCCCATTATTGAGTGTGCAAGTCACCCCCTGCCATTTTATCCGTGTATATTAAAACATTGATCAGGCAGGGGCCATAGTCCGTCCATAGTTTTTGGTAACCAGTCCATCTTAACCACCCAAACCCATAGTCCAATATCTTTGGTTCCATATCCCGCAATAGTCCTACACCAACCGGGGGTTGTCCTTGGGTGCACTTGCATAGTGCGTACAGGGATAATCGTCGGTTGGTGCCTCATTTAATTAAAAAGCTTCTAACGGGCCTCTGCGAGTTGGCTTCGGCCCCTCGTACGCCTTCCAAAGGTCCGGGACCCCAGGGTCCCGAGATATGTAGACATAAATAAAATAATAATAATAATAATACCATTTATTTCAGGCAACATAGGCCCATAGAAATATACCTTAACCTAAACATACATATTTTAATATAAAACTTAGTACTTCACTTAGCACTAGCTGCACTTTGTACTGTCCTGTGGAACTTGTCCGCGGAAGCGACGGAACACCACGTCCTGCGGCCAAAAGTCTTCTTCCATCACACGACGGGCAGATACAGATTCGGAACACGCACGATGAACGCCTTGAAGTTGACGTTCCGGTGCGATTCCAGTAACTGCACCCTCGGCATGTACGTTGTCCTTTGGCGCACGTACTCCACGATGTCCTCCGCCTTAGTGGTGTAGTGCAGGCGGGAGATGTACACCGGTGTGTTCGGCTTTGCGGCACGTAGACTCACTTCGGGCTCCGGAGGAGCTTTGCCACAGCGGTTCTTGTTCGTTCGCGAACGGCGCTTCCTCCTTTGCACCGTCACGAAACCATCATCATTATCAGCCCTTTTCAGCGCCTTTTCTGGCATGGGCTTGATACTAGGAGCACCAGGGGCACTCGCGGTTAGGGCGTGCAAACCCGGTTTTTCGGTTTTGCTAAACACCGGAAACCGGATAAAATTTACCGATTTTTGAAAACCGGGGTTGAGAGACAAAACCGGAGCTACCTCCGGTTTTCCCGTTATTGAATAACATTTTGATTTAAATCAACTATTTTCGAACGCAATCAAGAAATATTAAATTTTTGAGTCATCAAATATATCCGAATAATCTTTATCGTCATCATCTTACGCTGAAGTTGTAGCTGATGAGCTAACTCTTCAAGAGCAGCTTGATAAGGAATTGGATAAATGCAGGAAAACCCCCAAGAATCGGTTTGATTTCGAACTTGCAGGGTTTGTCAAGGTAGAGCAAGCCATTTATGAAAGCGGAGGGCATCGGGGTGTGTATCTCACAGAAGCTTACAACTATTTTGATGTGTGTACTCCTAACAAGTGTTGAGAGTGAGAGGGCCTTTTCGAGTGCTGGGTACTTGTGCAACAAAATAAGAAGTACGCTATCTGACAAAATGTTAAATGCTCTTCTATTCTTAAGAACATATTATCAAGAACAGCAGTCTCTTGGAAAAAAAAAATTAATGATTATTAAATTAGTATAGAGTACACAGTTGATTTGATCTCGTTTTATAGTCAAATATGAATCCTTTAATAATGTTGTTAGTAAGTTCGCAATTTAAAGAGCTCAAGATCAAGAAAATAGTCGTATAATAATTTATTGTGGTTGTGTTTAGTATCTTAAGATGATGAATGTGTTTTGTTTAAAATATAGTATTCTTGATAACAGAATTGTTAGGTACCTACCTACTAAAGGTACCAAAAACTATCTTTTGTATTATTTTAAGTTCATGTTATCCAAATTATTAATGTGGTCTACTTGGTATTGGTAGGCATACATTGTTGATTAAAAAGAGGTTTATCATACAATTTGTTTTATTTGTAGATTTTGTGGGTGTATTAGAATACTTATTGTTTTCTTGTTAAAATTCTACTATATAAAAAATATAAAAATGTTGCCGAAACCGGGGCTAACGCCGGTTTCCGGTTTTGGCCCCTCAAAACCAGAATTCAAAACCGGTTTTAGAGACCTTCCGGTTTTGCACGCCCTACTCGCGGTGATGCTAGCGAAATCCCTTTGGAGGGGTTTCGCCAGGGCTGCACACACTGGCAACGGGACGGGGTGATGGGTGCTAATGAACCACACGTGCTAAATACAGATTCTGGGTCGTCTAGTCTGAAACCATCTGATAAAGGAGAACGGCACTATAATAAACAACGGGAAGAGAAATATAGTTGATTAGTTTACTATACCGAAAGTGGAGGTGCATTTTGTAAACTATGCCAAATTTTTATGAAAAATGAGCCAACATTTTTGCAGAAGACAGGTGGGGTGTTCATAACAGTTCCATTCAAATCATTCAAAAAGGTTTTAGGAAAGGGCGGAAAATTACACAAGCATGAGCATTCATCAGCTCATACTATAAGTGTAGAAAAGGAAAATCTCAGAAGGCAGGCCATGAAAAAACCCATTCATGCTCAAATTATTCAATAGAGTGATAGTAAAAAGAGTTGAATAGGAAGGGCTTAAAAGTACTTTTGAAAGGTTTGTATGTTTTAATAAAGGAAGAATTAGCTCCCACTACTAAATACGAGAGTTTGATTGAAAGTATTCTTGACCCTTTGTTCGGTACTGGACAGATTCTTGGATTGGACAGATTAGTTAGTTCGGCAGATTCGCTACTCGACTGATTCGGGGATTCGTCATATTCTAGAGTTCGACGGATTAGCTATACGACAGAAAATGAACAGTTGTGCACAAAAAGATTAAACAAAAAAACAGCCTTAGCAGGGTATTATACCTACTTATTTATAATTTTTCTAAATCTATGATTTACAACTAATATACTCGTATGGTTAAGTATGTAAACTCCTTGAATAGGTACTCAATTATCTAACAGGCCACTTCAAGTTATTGTCATTTAGCCTATGCCTACCTATTCAACTTCAAATAATCCACTGGCATTTGTTTTCCTGTTTGTTGTGAAGTGACATAGAGCATGAATAAAAATATTGCAAGAAATGGATCTTGCCGGCTCGAGCACCGATGTAGTGGATTTAAAATTTATTAAAAGTGAAAGGGGAAAACCCGTTGTTTTACATGCTGGATACAGATACAATTTTGTAAAAAATAACAAATGTGGTACTACAAACTGGCGATGTGTAAATAAGGCAGAATGCAGCAGTTCTATCACTTTGGACAAACTAAACCGAATTGTTAGAGAGTCTAGTCATATGTGCATGCCCGATTTTACCAAAAACGTAGTAGTCAGTTTAATAGACGAATGTAAAGACTTAGTATGCAAAAAACTCGAACCAATCCCAAAATTATTTGAAGATTTTATGGACACTGCCGACTGCAAATTAAATGATGAAGATAAACCAACATTTGTACAGAAAAAGGATGTGTTGTATAAAGCTAGATGTAATTACCTGAAAATGAATACGAAAAACTGTAAATATATGAAATCTCTGAAGCTACCGCACAGTCTAGTGGGTGATTTCTTTTTATTTGATGATGGAATCGAAGACAAAATTTTGATTTTTGGGTCAAGATTGGCGAAAGACTATCTGAAAAAAAGTAAGAGTTACTACGGGGATGGCACCTTTAAAACATGCCCCACTCCTTTTTATCAAGTCTACAGTCTTCATATAAATATTTCTCACGATGACAATACCATAAATTTTATTCCTGTGCTTTACATACTTCTACGTAATAAAACGCAGGCAACTTATGAACGATTGTTCACTATTTTAAGGGACCAATTTTCCGTGATAATTGAAAATTATAAGTGCGACTTTGAAATAGCAACCATTCCAGCCGTGACATCAGTTTATCCTGGTGTAAAAGTAACTGGCTGCTACTTTCATTACTGGAAAGCGATACTCAAAAAGAGCCAAAATATTGAATTAGATAAAACTGAAAATGGAGAGTATATCATGCGCCTTTATATACAACTGCCGTTGCTTCCGCCGATTTTGGTTCCCGAAGCAATATTAAGTATACAAGAACTGGTTAATGACTCACCGGAATATAATACATTTAATAATTATTTCTCAACTCAGTGGATGGGAATATATACCGAGAATGTGTTTACTTGTTATAATGAAAATTTTCGTACAAATAACCCAATCGAAGGGTGGCATGCGAGACTAAAAAAAAGATTTCCCATTAAGCCACCTCTATCTATTTATACAATTGCTAAAAAAATAATCCCGTTTTCAAGACACAAAGTTAAAAAGAGAACAAATTTATTGCAACGGGAAGCAGCGTAATGCAAAACTCATACAAAAAAATTGTCAAATAAACAAAATTGTTACTGCAGCAATGAAGAATGAAGTTAGCGTGATTGATTGTTTAAAACAGTTGTGCAAGGTTAATTTTATATTTAAAAGTTAAATATGTTTTTTTTGTTCTTTAATTAAAGTGCGTTTTAATTGTTTTTGTTTTCACCTGTACTTCTGCCGTATAGCTAATCCGTCGAACCCTAGAATATGACGAATCCACGAATCAGTCGAGTAGAGAATCTGCCGAACTAACTAATCTGTCCAATCCAAGAATCTGTCCAGTACCGAACAAAGGGTCCCAATTTTAATAACTAAACAATTACTCATGCAGTCTTGTCTTGAGGAGGTTCCTCGACTGTGACCTTAAGTGATTCTTTTGTAAAGAAAGAAAGAAAGAAAATACATTTATTTAGCACAACTAAAAGGCACACATGACACAATATAATTTACCGCAAATAAAAAGTAAATAAAAAAACAAACAAATAAAAAGAGTAAGGGCGATGTAAGGAATCAGCAGGCAAGTATGCCTCATGGCGGCGCCAAAAAGGCCCAGGTCAGCATAAATGCCAGACAACTAGTGCCTGACGCTGGTTTTCAACTTGTAAAGACTACCACACCATCGTTTTGACTGTGGTTTATTTTGGTATGCAATAAGTTTTACCCAGGTATTACTGGAAGGTAATCGATGCGGTTAGCTAGCCAGCACTCGGTTAATACCATATCACAATCAAAGTTTAGTCTATGTAGGAAAATTTTAAAGCCAAAACATTCGTAGTATTTATAAGAACATAGATATTCTTATAAATACTACGAATGTTTTGGGTCAGTACGGGTAGTGACTTTTGATAAGTAATCGGAAAGATATTGTCTGCAATCCTCAACGTCACATGTCTTTGACACAGTTAAAAACGTGTTATCTATATCGGTAATTAAGTAATTATCCATACAAAAAATAACAATAACAAAAATACGACAAAAATATAAACTAGTATGTGGCGCTCTTAGGCGCCTTTACAATCTACTAGCTTTTGCCCGCGGCTCCGCCCGCGTGGATGTCGGTTATCGCGTAAAAAAGTAGCCTACGTCCTTCTCCATATTCCAGGCTATATCTCAGCCAAATTTCATGACGAACGGTTTTCAGCGGTTTAGGCGTGAAAACGTAACATACAGACAGACAGACAGACAGACAGACAGATAGACAGACAGACAAAGTTACTTTCACATTTATAATATTAAGGATTTGTATGGATGGTACGGAACCCTTCGTGAGCGAGTTCGACTCGCACTTGGCCGGTTTTTTTGTTTTTTGAACGCGCTAATCTTTGGAACTGCGAGTTGGATTTTAAAAAATCTTTTTGCATTTTACAGCCCAATTCTTGAGGAAGAATAAAATTGCTATTAACTAGGACACAATTTTTTTTTTATGAATGTTTATGCGAAAATGAAGTAAAAGCACGGGCAGGCAATGTGTTGCGACGGGGTGGGTCGGGGGAACAAGAAATTTAACGCGGACGAAGTCGCGGGCAGAAGCTAATAATATTATAAACGCGAAAGTTTGTGAGGATGGATGGATGTTTGTTACCCCTTGACGATGAAACTTCACGGTAATATAGCTTATATATCATAATAACACATAGGCTACAATTTATAAAGATTTTGTGTGACTTGGCCATAATATAATTATAACGATTACTATCAAGTAAGTCGGAAAAAATCCTGCCCTCTGAGAGCTATCTTGGCGTGCGCTGCCTAAACCGTTAGAGTTACACGAAGATAATGTACCATGGAAATGTTTATCTTAAACGGTTATAAATAAAAGTTCACGACAGCATATATCTACCTTTTACGTGGAAGCCAATAAATCCAAAATAGTGAGCCATAAATACATTTAAATTGGATACTTTTTTTACAATGCACATTTTAGAGTGCTTCAAAATCAAATAAAATCAAAATTAATACCTTTATTGCTTGCGGTATTTAATGTAGATAAACTTTGTCTTTTACACAAAGCAATTTAGACGAAAAGTTAAAAAGTTATCACGATACCTATGAATATAAGATTGACCTGAGTCTGAGTGGAGTGCGATTAATGCCTACAGAGTCGGCGGCGGACTGAGCGGGGGTGAAGGGGCGGTCCAGGCAATGACGCGCCATACTAGCGGATCTAGCGGAGTACGCGACCGGAACGCGGGCAGACGTCGTTGATGGTTGTGTTCATTTTGCGTTTTTTTTTATAGCTAGATTCGAAGCGATTTATTACCAACCTACAGTAGTCATAATTATAATTTTTAGGTATTATATTTTAAGTAGCAATATAGTTTCATTTTTAATTTAATTATTACAGTCATAATTATAAGAAGTGTTTTCTTTGTTTATTTAATTATAGGATTGTATTTTTAGTTAAGTGTAGGTTGTATCTATACTAATATTATAAAGCTGAAGAGTTTGTTTGTTTGAACGCGCTAATCTCAGGAACAGGTTGGAATTTAAAAAAATATTTTTGTGTTGGATAGTCCATTAATCGAGGCAGGGTATAGGCTATATAACATCACGCTACGACCAATAGGAACGGAACATAAATGAAAAATGTTGCAAGAACGGGAAAAAAGATTCCTTTTTGAGAGTTTCCGTTGCGTGCGCTGCGTAAACGGTTTAAGTTACCGAAATATCATGTATGATGGAATTGTTCCGCTTTAAAAGTTCTAAAGTCCGCGACAGAATATGTCTATCTTTTAAGATTGACTCACTATAACCTTTTTTTAAGGTAATCAAATTTGTTCCAAATTAATGCATTATTTGCGAAGGAGTTTTATCAACATAATATTAATCGTTATCCAAATAAATATGTTATTAATTACAAGTATTTAAATGTAAACAAAATTGTCCTTGACATTACTTGATTTCAATCAACATCTTAGTAGATATCATAATTTTAAAATAACTCCGCAACAAAATAAGTAGAAAATTCATTACTTAAACCACTCAATCTCGTACGAGTACTTTGGTGACGCAGACGAAGTTGCGCGGGTCAGCTATAATATTACAAAGCTGAAGAGTTTGTTTGTTTGGTTGAACGCGCTATATTTCAGGAACTACTGGTTCGAATTGAAAAATTATTTTAGTGTTGGATAGCCCATTTATCGAGGAAGGCTACATCATGCTACGATCCTTAGAAGCCAAATAAAAATAACAAAAGTCAGAAAGAACGCTAAGCGATAACGAAGTTATAGCGCGGGCGAGCGACGGGATGCGACGCAATGGGTGGCCCGAAATTTCACGCGGACCAAGTCGCGGGCAGAAGCTTGTATACATATATAGACGAATTGAGAACCTCCTCCTTTTTGTGAAGTCGGTTAATAGAATAAATTGGGAATCAAACGAGCTTACCTGTTAAGCGAAGTCTTGATTCTAATTTTATGAACGGCGATCTGAAATATAATTAATTAAACAGAGTAGTATTTCTTATACACACGTAATAACATCGCGTTTTTTAGAAATAGAATATATTTTTTTTTTTGAAATATTGTTATTCTGCTACTGGTGACACAGATATGTCACTTATTTTAGAGATCCTTAGGAACGAGCTCTGCTTTCTGTACAGAGTAGTTCCACATACTTACATTCACTAGGTTTTCCTGAAAGGATAAGTGAATTAGTTAGACTAATTATTGCAGCTATGGGGCTGTTAGCTTGTGGCGGGTGGGTAATTATATTTCAGATCGCCGTTCATAAAATTAGAATCAAGACTTCGCTTAACAGGTAAGCTCGTTTGATTCCCAATTTTACTTCACGGCGGTCTGAAATATAATTAATTAAACAGAGTAGATGTTTAGAGTTGCCTGCAATAATTCAGTTAATAAATTATTGGTTTATAAATATTTAGGTTAATTAAGTAGGTGCCTTTATTTATCTTCATTAGCATTGCTTATTTATGAATAATAAACAAAATCATCAGCAAAGCGGCATAATCAACAAAGGGTAACCCACATTGTGTCTGTCTCGGTTGATACCAGTTCTAAGTTGAGCTGCTCACTTAAAACAACTTATACTCATAGAGACTTTATACACTGTCAGTATTTGTTTTATTAGTCCTCAGAGTCGACTTTAAGGCTAGCCAGCTTCTATGTAGGTTTTCCTAGATTTTTTTCTGTATAACTGCAATCTGAATAATTTTGAAGGACATTGCCAACGCATTGGTTGACATGCCCGAGAACCTCGTCCGATCAACCAGTGAACGGCGCAACGAACCTGGGCCTCAAGTCTGCTATTACGAGTACAATAGTGTCAGAATGGTCTCTTCATTGTGAGTTTTTGACAGATTTGCCATACAAACACTGTCAAATACTCACAATGATGAGACCATTCTGACACTATTATAATATCAGACTTGAGGCCCTGGGACCTGCTGTGAGTGTGTTACACAATTACCCCGCAGGAATAATTATATTTGTGAATACTTTAAAAGTTTTCATGGTTGAGAATATCAGCCGTAATGTCTCTGTCAGAGACATAGTTTCACTTATTTGAGATGCATTGTGGGACATAATGTATGAGTTGACAATAAGCTCATAAACTCTTTAATGAATTATGTTGAATTGTGCATTATAAGTTTTTTTTTTTTTTGTCAGCTGCATCGTTAGTGCTAGCTGTTTTATGAGTATGATTATATTTAAATATACTTTTAGCAGAGTAAGCTTTTATAACTTAATCAATCTTAAGTTTTGTAAGCACCATTTAATGGGTTGTTTACCACCCATCATTTAATATACCATAGGTACCGTTTAGTAGGCTATGTTGGGTAAGAGAAAGTTTCTAACTAATTTGGCTAATTTCCCTTTGTGGACATTTGAAATGCTTAGTTGACAAGTTGAGAGCTAATGGAAAAAAGTAATCTCTTTTCCTTCGCCTAATATACATGATTATGTATATACAAAATTAAATTATTGAATGAGTTAGGTATATAGTTTAAGTGAGGGAGTTGTATAATTAGTTAATTCATGTCCTAATCACAATCCATCAATATTTTGTCCTCACTTCACAGTGCACTCCCCCCCTCTTTGTTTCCTTGACAATTTCACTTTAGTGTTGTAGTTATCAATATTTGGTTCGACATTTTGATTTTATAACCATTAAATAAGATCTCCCATCTCTGCCCAGCCCTTCGAGAAAAAAGGGCTGATGTTGTACAAACTATTGTTAACATTTTAAAAGAGTAAGTATGGAGTTTCTTGCCCATTCTTCTCCATACATAACTACCTTTTGGAAGGCGCAACTAGAATCAATTAACTATTCATGTAATTTTTGACGTTCAAAAGTGCATCTTCGTGCCTATTGACTTTAAAGCGAGTGAGGTCACTAATATTTTGACTTTTGTTTTAATAAGGTATATCAAGGCACATGTTTTAATTAAAGATATCATATTAGTCGAACCTAACAATTCAAATACTATGTTTGTCATGTGCAAACATCTAAATACGCGTAGAATGGTATTTATAGGTATTATGTTTTAGGACAGTCTTGATGTATGCAAGTAAATAATCTTAGTAGGTTGGTAGAAAACTTTGTTTCGGTAATTGTAACACTCACTACTGGTGATTTAGTAAGTCCAGCAGAGCTATATATAAGGTAGGTACTGTTGAAGTATGAAAGTTCTAATAATAATAATAATAATAATAATAACCCCACCGCCGTATCTCTACGTTGACGTCGTGGTGGGGCTTGCGCGCTCCGAACTCTAGGTCTGTGCCGGTAGAGTTTACTTTGCCGGAACATGTCTAGGGTGAGGAGCCAGACCAAGAGAGATACAGAAACCCGCAGGGCAGCATGTGGCGAGCTGTTGGGCAGTTGCGACCCCACGGACCCTATCTCCCGGGAGAAGTCATGTTCCTCATCTCTGGCTTGCCTTTATTGGCCGGCTGGAGTGAACACTGACGAGGAACTGAGCTCCCACCTCATTCTTGCCTTTATTGGCCGGCTTGAGTGGAGATTCGCAAGAGCAAACGTGCTCGGAGGAAGGAAGTATTCCAGTAAGTGCTTGTAGGGATCTTGACCATCTTCCGGGCTCTGGGATTGTTCTGAGAGCCGTGGAATACCTCTCCACTCCTCGAGCACCTCAGGATATGTTGCCCCCCTTGTCGCTACGTCACTATGTGCTAGCGACCGTTTCCGGGGGCCCATTAATGAGTGTGCAAGTCACCCCCTGCCATTTTATCCGTGTACAATAAAACATTGATCAGGCAGGGGCCATAGTCCTTCCATAGTTTTAGGTAACCAGTCCATTTTAACCACCCAAACCCATAGTCCAATATCTTTGTTTCCATATCCTACAATAGTCCTATACCAGCCGGGGGTTGTCCTTGGGTGCACTTGCGTAGTGCGTACAGGGATAATCGTCGGTTGGTGCCTCATTCCATTTAAAATTATCTAAGGGGCCTCTGCGAGTTGGTTTCGGCCCCTCGTACGCCTTCCAAAGGTCCGGGACCCCAGGGTCCCGAGATATATAAACGATATATAAACATAATAATAATAATAATATTTTATTGACATAAAAGTATGTTACATTTATATGGAAACCCTGACTCCTGCGCTAGGTGTAACCTGTGTTACAGGAATCAGTGTCTTCTCCCAGTAGTTTTACACAGATATTATGCAATAAAAATTAAACAATTTTAAATTATACAATTTCTGCTCCATGCGTATGTGTGAGGGTGGGTTTGTGTGTATGTGTGTGTATATGTGAGCGTGTGAGGGGGTGTGTGAGGGTGTGAGGGGGTGTGTGTGTGTGTGTGAGAGGGTGCGTGTGTGTGGATGCGTGAGCGTGCGTGTGCATGTCTATCATGGTTTATATATATTTATCGTGCATGTTTATAATGGGACCTGGCAATTGCAGGGTTTATGTTATTAATTTTTCAGTCTGTATGTAATCCAATGTTTGTAGCCAGGTGTTTATTTTCTTTTTAATTTCATTTTTAGAGAATGGGTTAATCAGTAGGGCCTTGTTTATCTTATTATAGATATGCGTAGCAAGAAAAAGATGTTGCCGTCTAGCTGAGGCAGTCTTACATTTGACGTATTTACAAACATTAGTGATTGTGCGTTTACTTTTGTAACTTTTGTTTATAGGTGTTATAAGGTGTTGCTTCAATGTGATATTGAGAAGATATAGCTGTCTCACTGTGAGCACTTTACAGATTTGGTACAAAGTTATGGTCGGGAATCGATACGGTTTGAAGGTCAGAACTTTGAGCAATGATCTTTGAGCTCTTTCAACGTGGATCATAATTGTTTTACAGGCTCCTCCCCACACCGTGATACAGTAACCAATTATCGACTGGGCTAGAGAAAAATATAAAGTGCGAAGTAGATTAAAATCAGCTACATGTCGAAGTCTCTTAAAGGCCCAAATAAGCTTCCTAACTCGAGAAGCAGTTAGTTCGACTTGGGGCCGCCAACTTAGTTTTTCGTCCATCAATACACCTAAATATTTAATATGTATTTGTTTTTTGTGATATTGGGAGACATGAGCACTGAAGCCTGTTTTCAGGGAAATTGCAAGAGTGAACTTTAAGGGTTATTGCTATAGGTTTGGTTTTGGCGAACCTGAACTGTAAGTATGAAGTTTTGGCAATGTTAAGGGTAAGTAAGTTTTCTTCCAACCAGTTACTGACTTTACAAAGTCCCAGCTCAGCCATGTGTTGCACCTCCTCCCAAGTCGCTCCATGAAATATGAGCGCGGTGTCATCAGCATAGCTAAATATTCTACCCTTAATAAATTGTTGCTGACACAAATCATTTACATATATCAGGAAGAGACTCGGGGAGAGGGCACTACCTTGCGGCACACCACAGGTGACGTTGGCTTCGCTACTGACGACTCCACCTATCTTTACCCTTTGTGTCCGATCACTCAGAAAATCAGTAAATATACTAAGAGCTTCTCCTCGAATTCCTATGTGGTCTAGTTTGGTCACAAGAGTGGAAATAGAGACGGTGTCAAAGGCCTTCGCGAGGTCGAGAAAAACCCCTATGCATTTCTGTTTAGCATCGACCTTCTCAGCAACGTGATCAACGAGTCGGCCAACTGCCTCTTCTGTACTTTTCCCAGACCTAAAACCGAATTGACCTTCAGATAGGATTTTGTTTTTTTCCAAAAAGTTAATGAGTCTAGTATTTAAAAGCTTTTCTAGTATTTTTGACAGTGCCGATAAAACTGATATAGGTCTGTAGTTTTTAACTTCATCACGATTCCCGCCCTTGTGAACTGGCGTAATAAGAGACTTTTTAAAGACTTGGGGGAAAACTCCTTGCTCAAAACAGATCCCAATGAGTTTTGTGATCGGGGGAATAAAAACTGCCTTGCCAGTTTTAAGTAGTTTCGCTGAGATAGTGTCCCAACCTGTGGCGCAGTCTGTTTTTAGATTGTTAACCACAGATTCGACTTCAGTCTCATCAGGGGAAAGTAGAACAATAGAATTAAGTGCTGGCGGTGAATTAAAATTATATGATCCAGGTTGGGATCTTCGGTTTTGACTGACAGTATCTGCAAGTTGTTTGCCTATATCAGCAAAATACTTATTTATGATCTCAATTTCTATCGATGCATTCTTTGTAGTAGGCAATAGTTCAGCCGCCACTGTTTTTTTTTCGACTTGGTTAGTTATGGATTTCACTATGCTCCATGTTTCTTTGCTGTTTTGTGAAAATTTTAGAGCAGATTTTTCAT
Source organism: Dryobota labecula (assembly GCA_947523025.1). Classification (NCBI taxonomy): domain Eukaryota; kingdom Metazoa; phylum Arthropoda; class Insecta; order Lepidoptera; family Noctuidae; genus Dryobota; species Dryobota labecula. The sequence goes on from OX383297.1 coordinate 26,327,314, forward strand.
GATTTATTCTTAAATTTCTAAGTAGTAAATTGCAATAGTTGCGGTATCGTTTATAAGAAATCTCCATAGTGGTATTTTTTGGGTCTTTTAAAACCTTATTATGAAGATTATCCCTATGCCTAATGCACCGTAATAGGCCTGGAGTTAGCCATGGTTTGATAATTAATTTACGGTTGGGCACAATAATAACTTTTGAGTGTAGTGAAATTGCAGTCATCAAACAATCTACAAAGCGTGTAGCCGCCTCATTTGCATCGGAGTCATTTGTTATAAATGAGAAATCAGCATTTTTTAAGTGTTCAATAGTAGCTTCAATATTTACCTTTGTAGTAAATCTGTTCTTATTGGTTTTACAAGGTTCATTATTTAAACATAATAATACAGAGGCGTGGTCACTTACAGTGGAATCCATTACTACAACTGTCGAACCAGTTGAGGCATTTATCATGAAGTGATCAAGGCAGTTGTGCAGTCTTGTTGGGTATGTGTGACCTGGTAGGAGGCCCAATTCTGCGGTTAGGTTGAGGTAAGATGCACTATTTCTGTCAGAGTTGTTCGGTTTTATGTCTATATTTATGTCTCCAGTAAGAACAATGGTTTTTGTTTTTAAACTACCAATTATATTTTCGAGGGAGTTAAGGAAACTGTCAATACGATACATCGAGGGAGATCTATAGGCTGCTAGGATACATATATTTGTGCCTCCTTTTAATAAAAGAAAATTAGCACCCTCGGTATCTGGCTCTTCAACCGTACATTGAAGGTGGTCCTTTGTGTATATTACAATACCGTCATTTTGATTGAGACATTTTTTTGAAGAGTGAGTGACGTAATTTGCTATGGCGGGAATTGGTTTGTCATTACTAAGCCAACACTCCGTTAGAATTATAATATCTATTTCGAATGCTAGCCTAGCTAGTTGGGCCTGAAAGCTATCTAAGTTTTTATAGATGCTCCGAATGTTCTGGGTTATTATTTTGAGGGACGCATTAGGATTTTTAATAACTGTGTTACAGGTGTCTGTATCACAATGATGAGATGTTGCCATTGTGATGTCATCTATATGTGATAAGATATTGCTATTTGTAGTAGCCATTGATAGTCGTTTCTATTTTACTGATGCCAATAAATGTCTCTACTTTCAATCTATGTCCCTTTAGATAGTCGAGTATAACTTCAGTCTTTACCAAAACCAAGCAAAACCCAAATGTATGTGAGCGAATGTAGGTTGTCGTTTGTAAGATCACGTGTAGTTGTAGAGCGTATTCTGAGTTGTATTTTATGTAATGTAATAACTGGTGTTTTATGCGTTTAATTGTGTTATGTGTATACATTTTAAGAACAGAGAGTAACTGCAGATATAAAAACAATAAAATTAACAAAAAGACACAAGAATAATATTTGGCTTTGCCTAGTCATTGTGCTAGGTTTACCTTAAGGTCGGCTTCACTTTTTACAAGTATGTGTTTCTTCCCTTCAATTTGACGCAGGAAAACTTTTCCATATGAAGTCCAGCAGAACTTAAAGCCATTGTCGGTAGCAAATTTGCGAGCCAGGTAAAATAAACGCTGTGATTTCAGAGTCAGGCACTCAGATAGATATACTGGTTTTGTCTCACCTTTTAGCTTGATATGAACGGTGTTCAACTTGGGTTGGTTATTGTTGCGATTGTACTGGCGAACTTTATCCAGCATATTTTCTTTTGTAGTGACCGAGACGAAATCGACGATAATAGATGGAGTTCCGTCCTTTTTATATACGCGGAAAATATCTTTAATATCCTGGCGCTCGAGTGAAACTTGGAGAACACTTGCTGTCTCCGCAATAATCTGATGAAGATCTTCTTTATTTTCTCCTTCTTTTTTTGGTATGTTTCTCATTTCCATTTTTGTGAGACAAAGCATTCGCTCTAGGTTTTCTACTTTGTCTTCAAGCTGGTTTATGTGAATTTTTTCGGCTTTGCGTTCCATTTCAAGGTCATCCATTTTAATTTTTAACTCATCGTATTGCTGAGAGACGAAATTTAAAGAATTTTTTATTTCGGCGTTCTGTGCTATTATTTCTTTCATTGAGTTTTGTAGTGCCAGATACTTAGTTTCAGATTGTGCAGTAGACGACTGTAATAAATCTCTTATCTCTTGCATAAAGGTGACCAAGTCGTCCTCGCGTTTACGTTTACGCGTATTGACGTTTTCTGTCTCAATACGATTCAAGTTAGGCGCAGAACTAGATAGCGTCATAGCTGAGACGACCACGCTGGGTGTGTCAGGTTCACCAAGTTCACTAGCAACAGGCGAATCCGGCATCTGCAGCCGCGGCGGCGTTCGTCTGAGAGGCATGCTATTTACTTATACGTTGGAATTTAGTAGATTGGAGAATACCTTGCGTATCGCCTTGGTGTGTGCGAGCTCCAAATACTAGGCGCGCAGGCAGCGAGTGGAGTAGTAGCGACGGCCCTCGTCACTGTGGCGCAGTGACGAGTAACTGTTTTAGGTTCAAAGTGAAACTGTATTTTTGTTTTTTTTTTTTTTTTTTTTGTTTAGGTCTGAAATATATGTTTCTTTGTTAGTCTGTAATGCATTTTAATTGATCTCAGTATTTACTAACTGTAAAAGTATTGAGAAGTTCAGATATTGAATTTGATAGGAATCAAATAGTTTATTGTATGGTTGTACCCACAGTCAATGACAGAATCAGTGTAGCTGTTTTGTCAGCATTTGGTTGGAACATTCCAGGATCACTCTTATGAATTTTTATTTTGGAGTGTAGATATAGGCCGGGTTGTTATTGAGATCCATTACATATATTCCTTTTTGTTTTCAATATTTATTGATTTCTGCTATTTACCCACTCTTGTAAGATATTTTTATTTGTTATTTATCATAACAGATTAACAACTGTTGTGTTTGTTTTACATTTTTGCAATAAGATTGTTAAGTTTTCTCTAATATTATCATGAGAATCAGTGTCTTGTGGTTTTAATGTTATTTGGTTAATTGTTATTGTTTGTATATATAAGATTGTATACTCAAGTTTGTTATTGTATCTGTTTGCTTACTAAATAGTACCTATAATTAAAATTCATGTCAATTAGAGATATTACTATTGAACATTGTAATTTTGTTGCATCAGCCAAGTTAATCAAAAGTTTATTTTTGCCTTGGCATAGGGTCAGTCATTGCATTCGCTATGATAGAGGTAACCAGTCCAGTTTGTTTCTGGAATATCTCAATTCCTTGTTCCTTCAGTTTAGGAGGAATCTGGGAGTAAGGCTTTCACCTCATGAATAGATAGGGGAACATAAGATAGCACTTTGTATGTTTGGTCCATTTCAGTTATGTCTGAGATCAAGGATTGCCGTACGTAGCTGAAGCATTTGTCGTCAGCCATTATATCACAGAATCATGTTAACAAAGTATCTTGTACAAATATTTGAATGTATGAGTACAAAGTTTATGCAATTTTGCTTTATAATAGATAGATAGATAGATAGAATGCTCTTTATTATATACACCATAAAAACTACAGATATAAATGTAGAACTGTTACATAGGGTGTCACAATGGGCGGTCTTATTGCTAAAAGCGATCTTTTACAGACAACCTTTATTTTTATAATTTTAATTTTCAACATAGATATCGTTTGTCAGTGTGATTAAACCACCTATTATAGTGCTTATACCTCATATAAGCACTGAGTATCTTGTACATGGTGAATTGTTTTAAGTATGTTTATTTGTTTGTTAACAATGGTAACTCAGCATCATAGCCATAAACAGAAATATAATAGCATTTTATTGGGCTGGTGTTTATGTCGGTAGCAGGTATGTGTAACATTAGTTAAGGTAATCTGCCAGGACAAGGTGTACTTTCATAATATCCTCTTTGATGTGAAAGCTAGATCACAGTGTTGAGATAACATGATATGACCATCTCGTGGTAGGCATGTGTATATTATGGTAAATATGTCTCAGCTAACAACATAACGAGTTAATGTTGTTAAGAGCATTTCATACTCACTGATAACAATTCGGGTAGCGACTTAGTACCCCGCACTCCCTAAGGGAGTATAGTGCTTTGGAAGTTTATAATGCACAGACAATGCATAGGGTTAAGTAAGGCTGTCTCGTGGCCTTTTTAGCTTAACCAGCTTTTAAGATTTTCTTAACCTATAACGTAGAACTGGGACTCACCTGTCATATCAAGTACATACCAGCAATAGCTATGTTGAATTACATCAGTAATTAGTACTTTCTCATCCAGTCAGTAACTTTACTGAGAGCACCTCGTACTCAATGGAGAGGTGACAAGGGGTATACTGCATGCATAATGTTGTTAAGAGTATTTCATACTCACTGATAACAATCTAGATAGCGACTTAGTATTTCGCAATCACTAAGGGAGTATAATGCTTTTGCAAGTTTATGACGCACAGACAATGTGCAGGGTTAGGTAAGGCTGTCTCGCAGCTTTCATGCTCTTAAGTTAAGGCATATTGAACCACCTTTTTACATTTTCTTAACCTATATCATAGAAATGCATCGATTTAGAATACCCTAGATACACTATCACCTACAAATCCATGTCGCAAAAGTGTCCCATCGCTAAGTTACAAGTGTGTGCGTCTACTAAGGCAAATCTAAAACACATAATGTACTTAAGAACATTTCAATTTTCCTTACATACAACCTTATGTGAATGAAATTAAGGTGTGGTTTCGAGTGCGCGCGATGGGCGGTTATGACATTACAAAATTAGACCATCGCGCAAGTTGTAAAATTTTATTGCTCTCAGCTGTAGGTAAGATAATTTTAAACTATACTATTCCTTAAGAAAATGCTTATTAAGTCAAATTCAGTTTACGCCGCGTGACAATCATAAAAAATGTTTGCTTTGGAACAGAAGGATAATGGAGTGGTCTTGAAATTTTACTCAGTACTATGTGCTTAAATAAAACAGGTTGAGGTGGTTAAAATTAACTTATTTTTATTTTATTTATTAAGACAATTTAAAAAGATTGATAGATAATGGTGCCGATTCTCTTGTCACAAAATTCTCTAAACTAAGACTAAAAATCACCAAAATTTAGTTTATTCCTGTCAAACGACCATTTCCTATTCTGAAATTGACACAACTTAACTATAATTTAGTTTGACAGCTCTAAGATGGTACTGAGTTTTTAAATTTAGTGAAAATGGCAATTTTACTATTCTGAATTTGACGTTTTTAAACTAAAATTTAGATTTTCTAACTAAATCTGATATATTTATAATCGCGATTAAAAAGGTGTGGAATAAAATTAGTTTTCATGAACTAAAATTCACACCAATCACCGACTCTCACGACTTCTGGTGCAAAACCAGTACTGTATATAAGGTGTATCTATTCATACACGAAATATTTTAAGAGAAACATCTTTAAGTCGAGTTTTTTTTTTAAATAATATACTCAGAATAAAAAAATAAAAAATCATTTCCATGGCTTCTTTACCACCTATAGATGTATCACTTAAAATATTTCGTGTTTATCCCAATATTTTTTTTTCTTTTCTTTTGCCTATATCTCCAAAATGGTGCGTCCTATCGCAAAAATAATGAAAATTTCGACCCCCTTTTAGAAAACCTTAAACCGCTATTACTCTACATGTAGGTAATCTGTTTTTTTATTTTTCACACAAAAAGTGAAAAATTCCATAAAAAAACACGTCGCGGCTGCCCCCCTATGCGCGGTTCCGGCTCTAAAAACAATCATAGGCAAACAATTACAACGTTGCGAAGCCATAAAAAAAAAAATACCACGTGGAGTCACGATTGTCAAATTCGATTTAGTTGTGCCAAACTTATTTTTAAATTTAGAGAATTTTGTATGCAGAATAGCTTTAAGATTCTCATAGCCAAAAGTAAGGAATTTTAGTGATAGTTTAGTTAGTTTAGTTCGGTGTACAAGAGAATCAGCACCATTATCTCAGCACATTTACTCAGTAGTCACAATATTTTATGTAAAAACTTACTGCAATACATGGAATAACCCCTTTCTTTACTTTCCGAAAGCCTTTCTTCGTATAATACATGTCATTTTCTGAGAAGTGACAAGAGCGAACCACACTATATTTTTTTTTTTATAGAATCATTTGGCTTAAAAAAATCTTCACTTCTCTCATTAGCTATAATCTTTCGCCATTTTTCCCTTTCAAACAAAAAAAATAATATAATATTATTTAACTATAATATAAAAAACACCAATCACCATTTAAATAAATTTTGCTCATCTCCGGACAGGCTATAGTTATTCTATGTTAATTCCATATTATTGACATACCGCAGAAAGAAAAAAACAATAAGCGACTCTATTCATTTAATATTTGACTATGTTCCACTTTATACATCTTCCATCTCCTTTCCACTTAATACAAGTGCTGCGCGAGGGAAAAAGCCAACTGCGTAGCGTCAAATGAAGAGACGTATTGAAATATATTTAAAAAAATATGTTTTTAATGAGTTTGAAGGCGTATTTTGCCACAAATTCATTACATTATAAAACTATTATCTAGTACTTACCGAAAATACGATATGCCATCCCTTTTCAACGTGGTTAAAGTATTATTTTTGCACTTTTTTACGGAGCACTTTGGCATGTTCACCCGACAACGAAGCGCGCGTTACTGAGAGCGCAACTGTGCTTAGAAGTAATTTAAGCACAGTTGTATCGAGACACATTTCAAGCGTTGATGGTGTATCTAGGGTATTCTAAATCGATGTTGAAATGGGACTCACCTGTCATATCGAGTACACTAGGGTTAGCTAAGTATGTAGAATTATGTCGCTAAATGCATCTCGTGCCACACTAGTGTAGTTTCTCACCCAGTCAGTACATTTAAGTAACATTACTGAGAGTATCTCGTACTCGCCTGGGAAGATAATGTAGGTAATGTTGACAACTTGACGATACCAGGTATAGCTCTGAACATTAACATCGCTATGAGCGTCTCGCGCTCCTGGCAGCTTCTCATTCAGATAGTAGCGTGGAGATAACGTTACTAAAGACATCTCGTGTCACTGAAGAGAATGTTTTAACAAGATTGCAGCGCACATGCAACATGCAGTGCTGAAGTCCACCACAGCGCCTGATTAACAACACTAAGCATCACAGCGTCACGTACAAGGTGGTCAGCCAAGGCCAGGCATTCCCGCACATTAGGGTTGTGGAAGGCCTCAGGATCTAAGTACATCCAATATGGTGGGTATGTACCACAGTCTGCTTCTGATCAGTTCTAATTTATCTATTTTATCTTCTTCCTGTTGAAGTCTTTGATGAATGCCGCGGCCGTCTCTAGTTTCCGCTAACGGTACACATAATACACTTTCTATCACTTGGAATAGTTAACCTTTTGTATTTTGTAACATTTTGTTTGTGTAATATACGTAAAGTGTACTTTAAACTTAATAAAAATGAATAATTTAACGAGAAATAAATTTTTCTTGCGATGTCTTGCCGCGTGACCACAGAACACTATACTCCTTAGCGGAGCGCGCGACAAAAAAAGTGACATATCTGTGTTACCAGTAGCAGAATAACAATATTTAAAAAAAAAAAAAACTATTTCTAAAAAACGCGATGTTATTACGTGTGTATACGAAATACTACTCTGTTTAATTAATTATATTTCAGATCGCAGTGAAGTAAAATACCGTTACGACAGCCGTGGTATTAAATTATGTTATTAAATTATCAAATTATGCTTTACATAAATAGCAGTTGAGCGCGACATCACTTCGGTGGTGTCATGGGAAATAGTGATTTCAGTCATTCCCTATGACACCACCAGTGGTGTCGATTTTATTGATGTCATGGGGAATGAACGTTCGCCCGAGCCCTAAGATGACCTTCTGCGGGATTTGTAGACTTCGCCCACTGACTACACTAGTCAGGGACTTTTACAAATTACGAAATTGTTAGTTTAGATACATTGTGATTAGATAATGTTATGTCGCACCGTGGATATAAAAGGTCTGAGAGCGATGGACGGTCAGAGTAGTCACAAAATGAGCCCTCGCATGAAGTACTTGTTGATGTTGTTAGTGGTGGCGCTTGCGGCGCAAGCACAGGCCGAGGAGTCCATCATGCTGCACTACCATGAAACCGTTGGCATCCCGGAGGCGGCGCGCATCAAGCAGGCCGAGCTCGCCACCGACTTCGACGGCTCCCGGATCGTCGGAGGAGCGGCTGCTGCTGTCGGCACCTATCCCTTCTTGGTATATCTTTCAACGATTAGTATGTCGAATCCGATATAGTGTACAATAGTTCTTGCTGACGAGGCACGTTTGTGTGACGCAGGTGGGGCTGGTGATCACGCTGAGCTCGGGCGGCACGTCGGTCTGCGGCTCGTCCATGCTGAGCAACACGCGCGCGCTCACGGCGGCGCATTGCTGGTGGGACGGCCGCAACCAAGCGCGTCAGTTCACGCTGGTGTTCGGCTCGGCGCGGCTATTCTCCGGTGGTACACGCGTGCCCACCTCCAGCGTGCAGATGCACTCGGGGTACAACCCCAACAACCTCAACAACGACGTCGCCATGATCGCCTTCGGCTCGGTGCCGTACTCGAGTAAGTAGCGCTGCACGACGCGCATGACCAGCACTACGAGTACCGCACCCGAGCTGACGAGGCCCTCTGTTACAGACGTGGTTCGCGCGGTGGCGCTGCCGACCGGCGCGCTGCTCAGCAGCAACTTTGCGGGCTCGTGGGCGCAAGCCGCCGGCTACGGCAAAACCAGTGACGGTAAAGAGCCGCTTGCTGCTGTGTTACTTAAATATTCATATTTTATGAATTATAGTAATCGTAATTCAATTAATGAAGTTACGTATTACTAAAGTTTATTATTTGTACCTAGCCTTTCTTTGAACATTGTGCAATGATCGTGTCCGTACTGCGACAGCCGCCGGCATCTCGCAGAGCCAGTTCCAGAGCCACGTGTCGCTGCAGGTGATCACAAATGCAGCGTGCGCGCAGTTTTTCGGCGGCATCATCACGGCGTCCACGCTGTGCACCAGTGGCGCCAGCGCGGTGGGCACGTGTAGCGGCGACTCCGGCGGCCCGCTCGCCGTCTCCAGCGCCGGCCAGCGCGTGCTGGTGCGTTCTGAATCCTGCCACAGTGTACACTCTCGCATACATCACTTGTCTGAACGGTTGTCATTTTTGTCAACAGATTGGTGTGACGTCATTCGGCTCGTCGCGCGGCTGCCAAGTTGGGTTCCCATCTGGATTCACTCGGGTTACCTCCTTCTTGACTTGGATACAAGCAAGACTCTAAATGCGATTAACCACTCTACGACGAATTTTGTACTTTTATTGATAATAAAAATGAAACAATCACCAATTACCAATCAATTTGATTAAGTGCAGTTTTGAGACTCTTTCTCGTTTCAGCCTCGCCTATTGAACAATGGGCTTACTTATCTCAAACTCAGTGCTGCCATGAACGCCCTGTTTCTTTAACTTAGAGGTATTCACACATACAGAAAACACAACAAAAATAGATATTTATGTTGCGTTTTCTGTATGTGTATTAATGTAATGTGTGTTTTCTTTCAGACCTACAGCCTCTATTCCCACATGTACTTATCTAGGTACATGTGGGAATAGAGGCTGTAGTAATTAAAATATAACAAACTAGTTTATTATCTAAACGTACATAAGAATAATTCACACAGTACCTACCTATAATGATTAAAATATTAAATTAGGCGTCTTTTAAGCATTATATTCGTTTACATAATTAATAAAAACCAGATTGCCAACGTCTGTATTCAACGCAACGCACGACGTATAGTTGCTTAGGAGTGCAAGTAGTAAGTAATAGTACTATGGAAGGTACTCACGTTTTATTGAACACACAGCACTGATCACAGTCAGACGGAGAATTGTTATAATATAGACTAGCTTTTGCTCGCGGCTTCGCCCGCGTGGATGTCGGTTATCGCATAAAAAAGTACCCTATGTCCTTCTCCATATCCCAGGCTATATCTCAAAATTCTAACTTAATATTAATTTTAATGTGATTCACTATATGAATAGAAACCGAAACAAATGATTTAATATAATAAAAGTACTTATGTTCTGAACGGAATATAGACAATCGGAATCGTCTGTCAACTGTCAACACGCGTAGGCGCGCTGTTGGAGAATAAAGTGACTTACGTGTGTTATACCGCGAGTTTATGCCTAAAAACATTGTGAAAGTGAAGTTTTAACTGTAATAACTGTAAACAATTGTTTGTAGCGTAAAATAATAAGTAATTTAAACAAAAACAGTGATCGAAAAACAAAAGTGATAATCCAAGTTTCCAAAGTTTTTCAACCTACCCTTGTTATTATTAACTTTTTTTTCAATGTCCATTTAAATTATGTCAGAATGTCATCTGACATTTGGAAAAGTGTTGCCATTGTAAAAAAATAATTACCACCATGAGTATCAAAAATGTTGCCAATTTGACTAGTGTGGGAAATCAGGCTCTAAGTCAAATTAACGATACTGATGAAAATCAAAAGAACAAAACCTCGCCTAAAAAGCTTGTTCAGCAAATCTTTCACCCAAGTCTTTTCAATAGACAACGATGTAATTCACTAAGCGAAATTTCAAGCAGTCGGGTTCTTCCAACAATCCCACCTTATTCGCCTGTGAGAAAGACACATATGAAGCCACAGGACCAATGCCAGCCACAAAGCCATCTACAGATGTAACACAACCTACACCATGGCAACGAGTTCCTACATCTAAGAAAAGAAAAATATGCGACAACTCGCCTCCACCTATTGAGTCAGAAAACCGATTTTCAAACCTGCCGGTTGACCTAACAGAGGATACAGGCACTGAGCCTAAACCACCAAATAAGCCCCCTCCTATTGTTCTGTATGGGATCGAGGATCTAAATGAGCTTACCAAACTAATTGAGTCCGTAATTCGCCCGGAAGAGTTTCGGTATAAAATAATAAACAAAAACCTCCTACGCGTAATGGTTAGCACTACTGATGATTACAAGCAAGTCATTGATCTGATACGCCAGAAGGGATTAATCGGACACACCTTCTCTCGTAAAGATACGAAATGCTACCGTATAGTAATGTGTCATCATACAGGAGCTGGAGAAATCTGGTAACAAGGTGAGAGGAGAAATCATCAATCACCGCTATGGACCGGACAAAACACCTACCTCCACATTTTTTGTTAATTTGGAACCTAGTCTAAATAACAAACTAGTTAAAAATATTCAATATATCCATCACCAACGCATCAAAGTTGAAGATCCACGCAAAACTAAGACAATCGTGCAATGTCAAAGATGTCAACAATATGGCCACTGCAAAAACAACTGCATGACGATGATGATGTGTCAAATGTGGGGAGGTCCACAAAACGTCAGAATGCCCCAAAAAAGACAGAAACACACCCGCCAAATGCGCTCTTTGCTCCTGCGATCATCTTGCCAATTACAAAGGTTGTCAAGTTTACAAAGAAATACTTGGAAGAAAAATTAAACCAAGAAATATTCCTACCGGCATCTCCAACTTTGCTACTGAGAAAATCCGCAACGATACAATTTCAGAAAGCTCCGCTGTGCCCCAACGAAACTCCTATAGCAGATCAGACCAAAGATACTCGGATATTGCCGCTGGACGCCCCAAGGCTCCTCCACGAGAAAACGTCGTTACATCTCGTCACATAGAAAACTCTCAACAAAACGTAACAGTTATGGAACAACTCTTAATAAAACAAAATGAGAAAATAGACCTACTCCTGAAACAAATCAGTACCCTAATGGGCTTACTGACTACAGTCATAACTAAACTAGTACCATAAATGACTCCTCTACGAATCGGAATCTGGAACATCAATGGATTGGCTCCCAATATCCAAGAGTTGGAGACTTTAATCAAAGCCAACAAACTAGACGCAGTATTAATTTCGAAGTCGCACGGGACGTCAAGATGCTCGTTCTGCATTAAAGGCTATAATATTTACCATTCCTCCCATCCCGATGGTAGTGCGCATGCTGGCTCAGCGCTGGCTATTCGAGCGAACCTGAGACATTCACTGATAGAACCATATACTACAGTGCAGATGAGCATGAAATTGACACATTATTGGAACAAGATCTTCAGATGTGTATGCCCATTATACCAACAACACCTAAAGAAATAGCGAAGGAAATCAGACTGCTAAACTCGAGAAAATCCCCGGGATTCGACCTGATCACGCCTTCGATACTTAAAAATCTTCCCAGAAAATGCATTTCTTTCCTTGCAAGTCTATTTAACGCAATATTTCGAACATCTCACTTTCCTGACCTGTGGGAAATCTCTGAAGTTGTCATGATCCACAAATTAGGTAAATCTGGACAAGAAGCCTCGTCTTATCGGCCGATAAGCTTAACGCCTGTACTCTCCAAACTGTGGGAGAGGACATTCCTAAACCGGCTTAAACCGTGCATGGACGCTAATGATGTTGTTCTATCTCACCAGTTTGGCTTTCGGAAATCTCACTCAACAATAGAACAGGTTCACCGAATTTACCAAACAGGAAGACAGGCTTTTGAGTGTAAACAGTATTGCTCAGCGGCATTTCTTGATGTACAACAAGCATTTGACCGTGTCTGGCACAAAGGATTGCTGGCTAAAGTGAAGGAAAAACTTCCGCACTCAATGTTCCTGCTCATCCAGTCGTATTTATCCGACCGCTGCTTCCAAGTGAAACAGGGTGAAGCAAGATCAAAATTGTTTGAAGTGAAAGCTGGTGTACCACAGGGATCTGTTCTTGGCCCAGTGTTGTACAACATATTTACATCGGATCTACCAACATTGGATGGCATAACAATAGCAACATATGCCGACGACATAGCCTATTTATCAGTTGATGAAAACCCAGAAAAGGCCAGCAAGAGACTCCAAAAACAGCTAGCAAACTCATAAATGGCTCTATAAATGGCAGATGGGTCTCCCTTGTTTGACCGAAAGGAATTTGACAAATTTTCACTTCCCAAAAAAATTTCGCATATTAGTAAAAAATCTATTCACAAAAAATTGTAACGCAAACCTAATGTTAGGCAAATGAACGTTTAAACTATAACATGTTTACCAACTAGTACTTTTAACATTTTTTATTTAGTCAAGTATTTCAGTTGGAATAACAGTTTTTACGCAAAATCAAATAAGCCAAATATTTTGTATCGTCAGTTTTCAATTCTAAATAGTTGAGTTCCGAGTAACCTACTAAAAACAATATCTTTTTTTCTATTGATGCAAGTCGTGTCTGGCACTCGCCGGCCGCTAACGCGGCACCGCTCGCTTCGCTCGCTCGGCTCGTGCGTAGGGGGTCACAGTTTTAACCTAACCTAACCATTTTTTTTTTAATAATTAACCTACTCTAACTACTATATTAAAATAAAATTGCATTTTTTAATTACATAATTCCCAAAAAATCTTATTTTTTGTCTTAACAAATCATTTCACCAAACGTTTATTGTCTGAAGATTGTTTGCTGTAATAAATCATTTGATTAAAGACCAAATGCCATAATGACATTATACTTGGTAATATTTTGCCAAGTAAAAATTTGACCAAATGAAAATATGCGTACTAAAATCATTCAAAATATTGCAATGGTATAAAAAAAGGTTGCTAAAATTTGTTTGGGTAATGAAATTTTGTCAAATTCCTTTCGGCAAAACGGCAGGCACCCATGGCGGATACGTGCCAGTGCATCCAAATCTAACCATATCACCTTCACACTCAGGCACGGGAACACCCCACCTGCTAGACTTGGTCCTGATATCTTACCACACACAGATTGTGTAAAGTATCTTGGCTTCCACTTGGATAGGCGCCTAACATGGAAGCATCACATTAAAAACAAAAGGGACGAGATAAACCATAAGTTCCGCAACCTGTATTGGCTCATGGGAAGAAACTCTGTGCTCTCTGTAGACAACAAGCTCCTCATCTACAACTCGGTCCTTAAACCAATATGGACCTACGGGATGCAACTGTGGGGTGTTGCCAGTAAAACTAACATACTCTGCCTACAAAGAGTCCAAAATGGCATCCTAAGATCAATAGCAAAGGTTTGCTAGGAACGGCGAAATCCACGACTATCTACAAATGCCCTCAGTAAACTCTGAAATCGAGCGGTACAAAATACAACACAAGGCACGCCTAATCTTGCATCCAAACCCACTAGTTACTGAACTGTTAAACCCGACAGCGGTGGTAAAAAGGCTGAAAAGGAACCACCTTCTTTAAGTGGGAGGCGCAGCACTGTCTGCTCCACCACAACGCCATTTGACATGCAACGTTTCCGAGGACTGATTGCAAATAATAATTAAAAAAAAAAAAAAAAATGTTCTAACGTGAATGAGCCTTTACCTAAAGATAACAAACACAAAATCAAAATACGAAATTTCACTCAAATTCTTAAAGCAATCAATTGTACCAAATTACAACATGAAATAAAAGTGCGACACAAATAATAATTTTAAAATAATTCACGTAAGTACCAACAATGTGAAAACAAAACGAAATCCTCCGAAGTGTCGCATGATACCAGTGTTGCCATGTCCAAAATCTGGTAGGTGGTAAATCCATTATAAAAATACGGTAGATTTTAAAAACTACGGTGATTGGGTTATGAGAAAACACGGTGTAATTACGGTGTAACACTTTTATTAATATCATACAAAAATACAAGGTAAGTTACTAGATAATAATTCAAAAACATATTTTGTACAAAAATGAGGAGAGGTAAGGAAAAAAATACCATACCTATTCTGAATCTGACACCAAAATCTCCTCATTTTTGTAAATGTTTTGATTTAATTACTTAGCCAATCGCGAAACTCTGGTTTTAGTAGCCATTCCTCTCGAAACTTCTGTTTAGACTGTTTTCTTTTTTTAGTCGGAAGTTCCACTTCAGACTGAAGTCAGTGTCACTTTCAGTTTCAGTTTCAAAAATAATCGACAGTTAAACAAAGAAACTGTAAAAACTTGACAATATACAAAACAAACAAAATTCGACGAATGCTATGTAACTAAATGAAACGACCGTAATATTACTCGAAATTAATATCTAATTAAATACGTCAACTCAAGTTGTTAGCATTATAAGGAGCTCGAAACAGGGAAAATTATAATACGTCTTTATTCCTTGCCCTGAAATGGAATAATTGATTGCAATTCAACTGATTATGTGACAAACCATTGTATTTTGTAATTGCAGGACAGCAAGTGGCAGCCCCCGACGGTTTTGGTTTTTGCTTACTTACCTTCTTTTAAGTTGGTGGATTTTAAGATTTTATTTATTCCTTTTCGTATAACCTACACTTCTTTCAAGCGGAGTGGGTTTATTTCTTTTACTTATTACTAACATTTTTGCACTATTCTGTCTATTCTCAAGGTGTTGCGTCTATAGCATCATTTTAATGTACTTAAGTAGCTGCGTAAGAATCATTTATTCCCGCGCGAAATCCCCGACTAACGAATAGTCCTCCCCGACCCTTGACTGTAAGTGAAGCGCCAGCACGAGTTTCAGCTGAGCAGCATGTAATCCAAACTCCCCAGGATAATAATCAAAACACTGATTTTATCCAGCCACCGTCGGTCCCTTGCCACCCTCCCTCCGACTCAGCTGCCCTAAGCCGAGGTTCGTACCCCACAGGGGGTGCCCTTAGCGAGCAGCAGTCGTTTAGTTTGTAGTTTTTTGCGCCCTGGCTGGAGGCATTAAGTTTCGATAGGAGCTTAAGGCAACCACAGGAAAGTCCGGTTAAAGAGTCGGAACCTTAGTGGTTACACTCTGAGATGCCCTAGATAAAAAAATAATTAAAAAGACGTGTGGCACTCGGGGACTGCCGCGGTAAAGCTATTGCATAGCATTTTGTATCAACTTATGCAATTATAATTATTTATTTATTTTATTTATGCAGTATTTCTTTTTCTTTGGTATTAATTTTATTTTTTTTTCGTTACGGAATTTCTGGATTCGGTCCCCGCGCTCAAGGCCCGCGATAGAAGCTATGCAATAGCTTAAAAACAAAATAAATAAGTGCTGAACGTCGTAAAAGTGTATAACTACGTAAACAAAGTCAAATACTATTCAAATATAAGCATAATAACAACTTTCAAATAGACGAAAGTGTTGAACCTAAAGTAATTTTAAATAAAAAAAGAGTGACAAACTGTTTCGACAGCGAAAAAATTCCATGTACATGAGTCATTTCCAACCGTCTAGTCAAGTTTAAAAATTGTTCAACTGGAATGGTATCAACTATTTGGCAAGCTTTAATTAAGCCGTTGTAGCCTTGCGGTGCAACAGGGGAACTGAATGTACTCGTAATCGACTGGTGGAGAGTTCAAACCCCACTATCAACAATCACTTTTTGTGAAGATCATAATTTTATAAACTAATATTTATAAGAATAAAATACGCAGTACACAGAAAAAAGAACTGCCAGAAATTATTAGATCACTAGAGGGTACTGGTGTAGTAAAACCGTCGGAGTGGGGAGCGTGAGGTTTTTTCGTTACGGAATTTCTGGATTCGGTCCCCGCGCTCAAGGCCCGCGATAGAAGCTATGCAATAGCTTAAAAAAAAAAACATTTATTTAGTCGCTAATAAACACCATTGAAGACAGACGTATTTGTGATTTTCTAACAAGTTTCCCGTACACACAAAAGTGAACCTAAACAACAGCAACATATGGTCGATATCTCGCCGGATCATTTACCAGTTACGAGCGCAGGTGTCGAGCGGCCGGCTCGCGAGAACAATAGGACACCGCATTCCTGAGCGATAAGGATTTATAACGATGTCTACTACGAAGGAACTATTAAATGTATTGGAAGATACTGCTTCATTATTTCAAAAAACTCAAGTTAATCTCAAGAAATGCCCGAAATCACGATTAACTAAGGGATATATTGAAACCCGTATAAAGGCGATAGAAGATTATTGGTCTACCTTAAAAAACGCTCATCATTCTTTGGTCAAAATAACGCCGAAGGAACAAAAGGCAACATTACCATATTTTGCTAATGGGGAGTTTTATATACATGAAGACTTATATCTAATTTTGTTGGCTGATTTACGTGATATGTTGAATGGACAGAATACAACAGCGCCGACTACGTCATCGCAAAATAATACTAATATCGCGACGAATCCTGATCAACAAAATACGCGTGTGAGGTTACCTAGAATACAGCTACCATCTTTTAGTGAAAAATATGAAGAATGGCCTACATTTCAAGATTCGTTTACATCGTTAGTGCATACTAACACAACTATTAGTGACGTACAAAAGTTACATTATTTAAAGTGTAATGTTACGGGAGAAGCAGCGACCTTATTGAAACATATCCAGGTAACACAGAAAAATTATGAACAAGCATGGGACATTTTAAAAACTAGATATGGAAACAAACGTTTGATTATGAACTCAGTATTAAAACAGTTAGTCTATCAAAAGAAAATGAGTTCACAATCACCTAATCTAATTAAAAGTTTATTGGACACCACGACAGATTGCCTAAATAACCTTCAAAATTTAAACTTATGTTTAGATTCGTGGGATCCTATAATTATCTTTCTGGTTGTTCAGAAATTGGATCCTGAGTCACACAAGGATTGGGAACAATACGCATACAAAGAAGATGTCGATGACTTACCCAAATGGAACGATCTGAAAAAGTTTCTTCAGTCCACATACCGAACACTAGAGCTTGTCACACCAGCAACACAAAATAAAGCAACAAAAGAGCGTGCTGTTTATATCTCAAGTACATCATCACCACCGTCAGAAAAAATATGTGTTCTATGCAATGAAAATCACACGTTATGCCACTGTAAAGAATTCACAAAACTGCAACCTAATGAACGAGTTAATTATGCAAAAACAAAGAACCTATGCTACAACTGTTTAGTACCAGGACATTCATCAAGAAAATGTAGACTACCAGTGTCCTGTCGTATATGCAAAAGGCGTCATCATAGCCTTCTACATCTCAACAAAGAACCTGAGACTTCGGTACAAGAGACCTCCACGCAACCGAAGACTGCTCAAAACAATGTAGAAGAACAAACTGAAGTTACTGTCAATACAACGGTCGCCTCACACCACAGTACTAGACAAGGTAATGTAGGTAGATTTATATTAGTTAGTTATTAAGTATGTCGGTACATGGATTTTGTAGATGACGTTAGTCCAATTATAACTCTGCTTTGGAACGCTCGACTTTCATTTAATAGCCTCGAATATTACAGTGGCGACGAGGATTGTAAAATTCGGACAATTTCGCGTGTGATTCGTATTTTATTGTGCATATTTACGACTAGTCGCGAGTGTACAAAAACAAAATACGATGTCGATAGGAAGAATAAAAGAATTCGACGTAAAGTCAGTGGTCAGTGTATGTGGTCAGTGTATGTGGACCGGTTAGACATGTACTTTAAAGTGAACAAAATCGATGACGTGACAAAATTGCCTACGCTAATAGCGGTCATGGGGGATGAGGCGTATGAATTGTTGAGTAATCTAGCAAGTCCCAAAAAGCCAGCGGAGTTGAAGTATGACGGAGCGGTCGAGCTATTACGTCAACATCTGGAACCTTCGCCGTCGGTACTCGCAGAACGTTATCGGTTCAGACAACGGAGACAGGCTAGCGAGGAAAACGTAGCGGCGTACATAGCCGAGCTCAAGAGACTCTCACGACATTGCAAGTTCCAAGAAGGTTTGAACGAGAATTTGCGGGATCAGTTTGTCTGCGGCGTAAGGAGTGACATAATTCGTCAACGACTTTTTGCGGAAACCGACACAATATCGTATACGGACGCGGTAAGGTTGGCGAGTTCGTTGGAAGCGGCGGAACGGGACGCGGCCGCGGTGGAGTCGAAGGCGCTGGGCGGCGGAGGTGACGTAACAGGAGGCGGGGCACTGCCGGGGCAAGCGGTGCACGCGCTCGGCAGCAGCCGAGATGGCGGCGGCGCGGGACAGCGGGCGCCGCGGGGCGCGCGCTTGGCGCGGGGCGCGGCGGCAGCGGCGGGTGCGCGGCACAGCCCCGCGACTAGCGGGCGGCCGCATGCTGGCGTGCGCGGCGGTGCAAGCAGTGGCGGCCAAGGGATGAGCTGTACGGGATGCGGAGCGACGGAACACTCGTATTCTGAGTGTCGTTTTCGTAACTAAGTGTGCAGCGGCTGCAGGCAACCGGGACACCTGCGACGCGTGTGCCCGGACAAGGCGGCGAACGCGGGCAAAGGCACAGGTCCCAGGCGTTCGGCAGCGTACTACGGGGACGCGTGTAGGTGTGAACATCTACCAGGAGAGGAGAGGTCGACAGAAGAGGAATTGCATCATCTGTGCTTGAACGAGTACAGAGCGGTAAAGTTGCGTATATGTATTGATAACGTTAATATTTCTATGGAAGTCGATACTGGTACCGCGGTATCGTGCATTAGCGAAGCAACATATAAAAAGTTTTTCAGTGCTCATGAATTAGAACCTAGTAATTTAGTGTTGAACTTTTATGATGGCTCAAAAATTAAACCCCTAGGAATGTTCAAACCGATTGTAGTTACGGGGATTGCAGTAAACAACTAGAATTATTTGTTATTGGGGGAGGTACCACTTCATTACTAGGCCGACAGTGGTTAACAGAATTAAAAATAAAAATTCCAGTTTTTAGCAACTGTAACAATGTAAGTTGGGAAGGAGTCAACATGTCTAAGGAGATTAATGTATTGTTAAACAGGTATAAGGAAATATTCAGCGGCGGGTTGGGGCTGTACACTGGGGGCAAGGCAACGCTGCGCGTGCGCGCCGGTGCGACGCCGGTGTTCCACCGCGCGCGGCCCGTGCCGTACGCGCTGCTCGGCCGTCTCGACGACGAGTTGGACGCCATGCTGCGCGACGGCATCATCGCGCCTGTCGACTGCTCCGACTGGGCCTCGCCGCTCGTACCGGTAAATAAACCTGACGGCTCGCTGAGAATCTGTGCCGATTATAAGGCGACCGTGAACCCTGTCTTACTTATTGATCGCTATCCATTGCCTAGAATCGAGGACTTAATAGTTAAACTTAGCGGAGCAAATTATTTTTCGAAAATAGATTTAAGCCAAGCCTATAATCAAATAGAACTCGATGATTCTAAGGAATTTACAGTGATAAATACACATAGGGGTCTTTATAAGTATAATCGGTTAGTATACGGTCTAGCTTCAAGTCCAGGAATTTTTCAGAGAATCATGTGCAATTTGTTGAAGGGGATTCCTAACGTTGAAATATTCCTTGACGACGTGATAATAGGCGGTAAAAACAAAAAAGAACATTTAGAGGCACTAGAACAGGTTTTTAGTAGATTACATCGTTCCGGTTTAAAGTTGAAAAGTAGCAAATGTGTGTTCTTAGTGAAAGAAGTGCAATATTTGGGATATGTAATTAATAACGAGGGAATCAAAACAGATCCGGCCAAGGTGGAGGCCATAGTTAATATTCCTCGTCCGTCAAACATAACGGAGTTAAGGTCATTTTTAGGAATCATAAACTTCTATGGAAAATTCGTTAGGAATATGAGTAGTAGGTTAGTACCTCTTTATGAACTACTAAAAAAAGGTAAACAATGGCATTGGTCGATTGAGTGCGAGAAATCCTTTGTGGAAATTAAAAAAATTCTAGCGGGCGCGGATGTATTGGCACATTACGATCCTAAGAAACCACTATTATTGACATGTGACGCGAGCGCGCGTGGGGTAGGGGGGGTCCTCTCGCAGCCAGGCGAACGGGGCGAGCGACCGATAGCCTACGCGTCGCGCACACTTATAGAAGCAGAAAAAAATTACTCTCAAATACATCGTGAGGCACTAGCGATTATATTTTGTGTTAATAAATTTCACCAGTATTTATACGGCCGTAATTTCACCCTACGTACGGATCATAAGCCGTTAGTGTCAATATTTGGTCCAAATACAGGAATACCGACTATGGTGGCGAGCCGAATGCAAAGATGGGCTATTATTTTATCAGCTTACTCATTCAATATTGAGTACGTGCGCACCGATCTAAACGGAGCGGACGGGTTTTCAAGATTACCGGTAGCACCGAATAAACAAACTACTACGGCCGCACAGCCGGAGCAAACTCATTTACATTTTGTGCAACAGTCATTGTCATTAGATTATAATGAGATTAAACATCAAACAATGCGAGATGCGGAACTGTCAAAAATATTGAGTTACCTGAGAGATGGTTGGCCTAACGAGTGTGACTTGAGCAACTTAAAACCATACTTTAATAGGAGAAATCAACTTTATGAAGAATTAGGATGACCATTAGACCCAGATTAGTGGTACCGGAAGCGTGTAGAAGTAAAGTGCTATTAATGTTGCATG
This sequence comes from Dryobota labecula, assembly GCA_947523025.1. Lineage (NCBI taxonomy): Eukaryota > Metazoa > Arthropoda > Insecta > Lepidoptera > Noctuidae > Dryobota > Dryobota labecula. Next base: position 26,348,738 of record OX383297.1, read on the forward strand.
AACCACACATGGGTATAGTTAAATCAAAGGCTTTAGCACGTAGCTATGTATGGTGGCCCGGGGTAGATGAAGCAGTGGAGCACATGTGTCGCGCGTGCGAGGTGTGTGCAGCGCAGGCGGACGCGCCGCCTCGGCAGGCGCCGCGCATGTGGCCCTGGCCGAACCGACCATGGAGCCGGATACATATTGACTATATGGGACCTATAGGCGGGAGAACATACCTAGTTGTAGTGGATGCCACATCTAAATGGGTGGAGGTTTTCAATGTTTCAAGCATTTCAGCTTTTAGTCTCATAGATAGATTAACTGAGTTATTTAGTAGATGGGGTTTGCCTAGGCAAATAGTCAGTGATAATGGAACACAGTTCGCGTCGAAAGAATTTCATGAATTTACAAAATTTAACGGTATAGAACACATTTTTACGGCGCCATACCATCCCGCTTCAAATGGATTAGCAGAAAATGCAGTTAGACTACTAAAACGGGTTATAAAACAGGCTATTATAGAGAAACAAAATATAGATAGGGCATTGTGGACATTTTTACTGCATTATCGGAACGTAGAACATTCGACAACCGGAGAAAGCCCCGCAATGATTTTATTAGGCAGGCGTACACGTACTCGACTGGACACTATAAAACCGGATAGGGAAAACAAGGTACATCGAGCACAACAACGACAGGCTGAATCTGCACAGGGGGCGAATAGGAGCGTTGGGGGTGAAGGGGAAGAGGTATGGTACCGACAGTACTTGAAAGGGGAGAGATGGATTCCCGGTCGAATAGTAGATAGTCGGGGCCCTAGCGATTACCGAGTCCAGGGTCAAAGTGGGGAAATAGTCCATAGGCATATTGATCAATTACGTAGGAGAACAGGGAACAGATTATCCTTAGTATCTAGTGGTCCTAGTATTACGGAGCGATCAGACATAGATTCTCAGACGACTCATAAGGAGGATGACTACAGTGGTAGTGGTGAGCGGGCTCAGTCGGAGGGTTCGCCGGATTGCGTGGTGTCGCCGCGTGGAGTGACGTCACCGGCTCAGCCGAGTAACGTGGCACCTGCAGAGGTCCAGGCTTCAGCTGAGAGTCAGGTTGCCTTGCCTCAAGTGCCACAGACCCCACAACCAGAACGTGCCGTTAGACAGTGTAGGTTTAAGGTTCATAATTATAAGGTTTAGAATAAGTATTGTTATTATAGCTAAGTTAGTTATTAAGTTGTTAGTTGATAATTATAGTATTAATTTAGTAGGGAGGAGTGTAATGTAGGTAGATTTATATTAGTTAGTTATTAAGTATGTCGGTACATGGATTTTGTAGATGACGTTAGTCCAATTATAACTCTGCTTTGGAACGCTCGACTTTCATTTAATAGCCTCGAATATTACAGCATAGCACTATTAGCTACGGCAACAGTGACAGTACGAAACGAGCAAAACCACACTGTTGTACTACGCGCATTAGTGGACCAAGGTTCGCAGATAGCACTTATTAGTGAGAAAGCAACTCAAATGCTCAATCTGACCAAACGATCAACAAGAGGAAGTATCATTGGAGTGGGTTCAACGAAGACAAATGTAAACCACGTGGTGCAGCTGCAAATCGGTTCCCGTTGGAACAAAAACTTTAAGATAGATGTCGAAGCATTCGTCATGTCCAAACAACTTACCACGAAACTCCCTCCTAAAACAATTACTGCTGATAACTGGCCACATCTAGAAGGACTCAACCTGGCTGACTCGAACTACGATACGCCAGGCCCTATAGACTTACTTCTAGGTGTCAAACAATACTCTCAAATCGTACAAGAAAAGCTTATCAAGGGTCCATCGGGTACACCATGTGCACAGAAAACATACCTTGGTTGGATTCTCTTCGGTGAAATAAATACAAGGTCACAAGACGATTCAGCTCTTGTTCTTCATCACCAAGTAGACATGGATATCATGCTTAAATCTCTGTGGGAAATAGACACAGAAAACAAAAGAAACTTAACAAAAGAAGAAAAATTATGTGAAACAGTTTATGAAGAAACACACACACGGACAAAAGAGGGAAGATACATGGTAAAGTTACCTTTGAAAACACCACAGCCAACATGTCTAGAAGGAAACACAAAAGAAATAGCCAAAAACAGACTGCTACAATTGGAAAGAAAATTTAGAAGAACACCCAACCTGAAAGAAAACTATAAGAAGGTAATGAAAGAATACTTAAATTTAAACTATATGGAAGCCATACCTGAAAAAGAAGTAATTAATGAAAGAGTTGTATACTTACCTCACCATGCTGTCGTCCGTGAAGATAAAGAAACATCGAAGACTCGCGTGGTCTTTGACGCATCGGTGAAGGGTTCAAATCAAGTCTCGCTCAACGATGAGTTGATGATTGGTCCTCAGCTTCAGGAAGATCTAAGAAATATTATCATGAGATGGAGAATGAAACGTGTTTGTTACGCCAGCGATATAACAAAAATGTACCTGCAAGTTTGTGTTTACCCAGAAGACGCCAATAAGTATCAGCGTATTCTGTGGCGAGAAGAGGAACATGACAGCATTAAGGAATATCGCTTTCTTAGAGTTACATTCGGAACAGCATCAGCACCCTATCTCGCGGTGAAAACACTCCATCAAGTTGCTGATTATGAAGGACAAAGTTACCCGAATGCAGTCAAAATTATCAAAGGAACCTAGTTGACGATTTGTTGGCGGGTGAAGATACAACAGATCAAGCCATAACATCTGCAAAAGAAGTATCTCACATATTGAAAAAGGGTGGATTCACACTATCGAAGTGGTCATCTAACTGTCCGCAATTCATGAAATCCATTGATACAAGCAAACGAAGTTCTGTTGCACACCTAGAGATAAACAAAATGGATGGCACTATAAAAGCACTAGGTTTGATTTGGAATTTGGGAACAGACCAATTTCAATACCAATTGAAACTACCGACAGCTTCTGTCAACATTACAAAAAGAACTATCTTGTCAGACGTTCAAAGACTATTTGATTGTGTAGTTATGGCTAAGATGTTAATACAGAAGCTGTGGCTGGAAAAGGTCGATTGGGATGATGTAATAAGCCCTGAACTACAAGAAGAATGGATGATTATTCGTGAAGAATTCAGAAATATAAACAAAATTTACATTGATCGATGGCTTGGAACCTATAGCACAGAAATAAAAGATGTACAAATTCATGGCTTCAGCGATGCGTCCATGAAAGCTTAAAAAAAAAATTATTAGCAAAATTAATAGCAGCGAGGACAAGACTCGCGCCACTAAAAACTGTATCATTACCACGTTTGGAGCTTTCCGGTTCAGTACTTCTTTCACGATTATTGAATCAAATAGGAAAGGCTATGAGAATATCAACAGCACAAATGTTTGCGTGGACGGATTCTACAATCGTTATTGCATGGTTATCCGCGGAACCACATAGATGGAAAACATTTGTAGCCAACCGAGTCGCAGAAATCACTGAAAATCTCAATAACAACCAATGGCACCACGTTGCATCAGAAGATAATCCTGCAGACATTGCGTCGAGAGGCATGTTACTTGCTGAACTGAATCAATCAGAGTTATGGTGGAACGGGCCAAAATGGTTATCTGAAAGGAAAATAATATTGAAACAGCCTGATGTAGTAGCCACTGACCTGGAACAGAAAAGAGATAAAATACAAATAAATATTAAAATTCAAGATGAAGAAGAACATAATTTCACAGCAAAATTTAAGCAATTTGATAACTTACAAGAATTATTAAAGGTGATAACATACTGTCGAAGATTTGTTAATTACATGAGAGAATTGGATACTTACGAAAGTTATAGAAGTTTAACAACAGAAGAATTACATACATCATTGATAAAATGCATTAAGCTAGTACAAAGGGAAGAATTTACAGATGAAATTTACAGATTAAAACTAAATAAAAATGTGAATAAAAATAGTAACATTAAAACACTTACCCCATACTTAGACCATGATGGTATCCTCAGGGTGGGCGGTCGTCTTCGACATGCAAGGTTAGACGAAAAAAGCAAACACCCTATAATATTAGGACACAACAACAATTTAATTCCTTTAATCATAGCAGATGCTCATGCTCAAACATTGCACGGTGGCGTTCAGTTAATGTTGTGCTTTTTACGCTTTACATATTGGATCATTCGAGCTAAGGGATTAATAAAAAACTTCAATCGTAAATGTTTAGTGTGTGCAAAGCAAAGAGCTAGTGCACGAACTCAGATTATGGGAGATCTGCCAAAGGAAAGAGTAACACCTACTAGAGCGTTTCTACACAGCGGCGTGGATTATGCTGGTCCATTCCAAATATTAATATCCAGGGGAAGAGGCATGAAAACTCAAAAGGCCTACATTGCTTTATTTGTTTGTATGTCCACAAAAGCAATACACCTTGAACTGGTAGGAGACCTCACATCAGAAGGATTTATTTCTGCATACAAACGCTTTGTATCAAGAAGAGGTTGTCAAGTCTACTTATTCCTAACAAAATAAAAGATAAAAAAGTAGACTGAACAATTTAATGAAAAGGTAAAAAAATACAATATTTAGAATTATGAGTATAAAAACCTACCTATTATGCACTCTCAAGGCAAGAAAGGAGGTAAAATTAAATTACTTGAGGTAACTCCCAGCTCCACGTCAGGACGTCTTGAGGGCAGGCAGCTCCCAGGAACAAAAATCGTAAGTGCAGACTCCGCAGTGTCGAGACGAATTGTAGGGGCGCGTCAGAGTGTCGGCAACCCCAACTTTAGTAGTACAAACACGAGATATATATATGTGATAAATCTCCAGGAATCAGGCAGTACTTTCTGCAGTGAAGATAGTTCACTCAGAACCGAGACGTAAACGTAAACTGAACTCATTGCATCTCCAGGCTCCTTTTATAGGAAAATCTGGACGTTCTTGAATATTCTGTTCTCTTCGAAAAATCCATTTTCGATTTCAAGTTTATGCTGTCCTCTGTCCTGCCAGTTATCTAACCAGCCAGGTGTAGTAGTTCTGCTGCTTTACTTAGAAAGAATGTAAAGGCACGCCCTTTGGAGTTCAGGTTTCAACACACAAACTCCCAGGCTGTTATAAAAGCTTTTAAAGATCTTAAAATTAAATCAACAGAAGATCTTTGGGGAATGTCTGTAAAAGTCTGTAGGTCTATTATCGAAACCATTGCGCCCTATTTAGCTTTCATATTTAACACCAGTGTAGACCAAGGAGTCTTTCCAGATCTCATGAAACACAGTAAAGTAGTTCCATTGTTCAAATCCGGTGATAGTAAGGAACCTAACAACTATAGGCCTGTGTCAATTCTTCCAGTTCTCAGTAAGGTGTTTGAAAAGTTGATACTCAATCAAATGTTACGTCACTTTAATAAAAACTCCATCTTTCATGAACAACAGTATGGTTTCACCAAGGGGCGTTGTACAACTGACGCCGGTGTCACCCTAATAAAGAACATTTTTAACGCTTGGGAAGAAGCACAAGATGCCATTGGAATCTTTTGCGACCTCTCTAAGGCGTTCGATTGCGTAAACCATGAGACACTTCTGCTGAAACTGGAGCACTACGGAATTAAGAATACCGCTCTTGATTTACTTAGATCATACCTGACGGATAGGAAGTTTAAAGTTCAGGTAAACGGCGTAAACTCATTAGGGTCTGAAATGAAAATGGGCGTTCCTCAAGGTTCGATATTGGGTCCATTCCTCTTTTTAGTTTACATTAACGACTTACCCCAATTACTTCAAAATCAACCGCAGATGGTGTTATTTGCAGATGACACATCATTGATTTTTAAAATAGATCGACGGTCACAAAAACTTGACGACGTGAATAACTCTATTCTTCAGGTCCAAAATTGGTTTACTGTAAATAATTTGGTACTAAATAATAAAAAAAATCAAATGCATTCGATTTAAGTTACCTAATGTTAGAAGTAGCGAATGTGACATCATATTGAACGGAGAAAAACTGGAATTTATTAATCAAACGGTTTTACTAGGAATCACGCTAGATGAGAAATTACAATTGCCGCGTATGCTGTTCGAAAGATAAGACAGTTAACAGATATAGAAACCGCGCGTTTAGTTTATTTTAGCTACTTACATAGCATTATGTCGTATGGCATTTTACTGTGGGGTCGGGCTGCCGACATTGAATCCATTTTTATTTTACAAAAGAGGGCTGTCAGAGCCATTTATAATCTACATCGCCGCGAATCTCTTAGAGAACAATTTAAAACGATTAATATAATGACGGTACCTTGCCAATTCATTTATGAAAATATTATGTATGTAAGAAAAAATCTACATATTTTTAATCAAATCAGTGATAGGCATAATTTTAATACTAGAAATAAAGATAAAATAGATCAACCATTTTTCAGATTATCTAAGGTACATACATCTTTTATGGGGTACTGTGTTAAATGTTACAATAAAATACCTTTTGATATATTACAATTAAATGAAAGAAAATTTAAAACTCATATTAAAAGTACACTTTGTAAACAAGCATATTACAAATTAGAGGATTATATCCAAGATAAGAATGCTTGGAAACATGCTGGTCCTGCTCCATAGGACAATTTAGAGTCTAGACAAAATCAAACTGGTTGCTAATTTAACTGTATAATTTATAATTTTTATGATATTAATTTTATTTTCTGTGATTAATATTTTAACTCACACACTGACTTATTATATGGGTCATACTCAGAAAAAGTGTACATTTGGTATCTTTTCTTGTCCCGCTACTTCATATTAAAATAAATATCTAATATTATGATATGTTTTCTTTTTTCCGCCCTTATTGTTATATTCGTTTATTAATATGAAGATTTTTCTGGTATTTTAACTTTAATTTCCATTTAAAGAATATATTTTTTAAGTGTCAAAATATTGTTATAAATATCACCATAGATTTTTTTTGTGTCCCACTCACCATTACACACTTTCAGAGTTGAATTGTTACAAATATTCATTGCTTTACTTAACATTGACTGTGACTGTATTATTCTTGATGAATCAAATTACTAAATAGGACCAATTTTATTCGTAAATCATTCATAGAAGAATTTATTTTAATTAAACTAATTTTGTCCCAAAATTACGAAATTTCGTTACTCAGGGTTAGTAACACACAATAAAATTGGAAAAGCAACTATTTAAAGTGGTATAAATATTTTTTCCTATTCTGGCAACACTATTACTTAAGTCAAAATCACTTCGCGGCAGCCATTATGTTTTCGCCGTAGTTGTGAAGTCAAGAAGTGTATCAAGTGAATATTTACAAAAAAATACCTCAGGGTGATAAACGACTATTATTGTGGTAAGTTAATTATATTTTTTATTTACTTACTATGTTATTTTATTCTTTTTTGTATTATCTTAACGAATACGCTCAGTGCTTGCCTGGTAAACACGTGGTTTACGTAAAAATATTTTCAGAGGTTATAATTTCTCAGATTTTGTTCTCATTTTCGTTATATTGCGTTACGCTACGAAACTGAGAAATTATTAAGCTTAGTTCACACACAAAAAGTACGTAACTATAGTTACCGGCACGTAAGTTGGCCAAAGATTTTGTAGTGGGGGTAGTTCACGTTCGCACTATTTCATACATGCGCGAATTTCGGTACGTAAGTTGCCTAAAAATTTTTGTAGTTGACGACAATCTTTAGCCAACTTACGTACCGGTAACTATACCTATGTATGTACACACAGCTACATATCCAGCTATACATTTCCAGTATAAGCTGTTCTCGCTTGTATAGGATTTCTGTTCAATGAGAGGTCAGCTTAAACTGGAAAATTATAGCTTGATATGTAGCCGTGTGTACATATTCATAGGTATGTATGTCTGTATGGTGATCACAAATACCTAAGTTTCCTATAGTTACTACCTTTTTTTTAACGGGCCACCGTTAAAAAATGTATGTACACACAGCTACATATCCAGCTATACATTTCCAGTATAAGCTGTTCTCGCTTGTATAGGATTTCTGTTCAATGAGAGGTCAGCTTAAACTGGAAAATTATAGCTTGATATGTAGCCGTGTGTACATATTCATAGGTATGTATGTCTGTATGGTGATCAGAAATACCTAACTAAGTTTCCTATAGTTACTACCTTTTTTTTTAACGGTGGCCCACACAAGGAAAATCTCCTGTATTGTGGGTGCGCTTACAAACATTTAGAGCCATACCCCACAGGAATGCCGTGGCGGTGCAGCCAGGTCGCGTCGCTAACAAAATATATGGTTGGCTACGTAACCAAGCGGACGCCAGGTGAGGCACCCACTACATAACTGTATACATTTAGTTGACAGCACGATCTGGCGACATCGCCATGGCATCCCGATGAGGAATTGCTCTTAAAGTCACATACACGAACAGCCAGACCCGGAACAACTACTTGTAGGTCATACAAATATTTGTTCCGTGTGGGAATCGAACCCGTGACACGCAGTGCAGCAGTCAATTGCTTAACCACTACGCCAACCGTGCCGTGCTTTACTTTAAAAATAAAGATGAAAATACTTTAATTTATAAATAAGTAAAACAAAAGCATAATTTGTAAGACAAGATAAAAAGCACTAATATTCGTTTCAGTAAAACACCATGGCTCCTGTGTCAAATGCCGAAAGACAAAAAAGATACAGGGAGCGTCTTAAACAAAATCCAGTTAAGTATGAGGAAATGCGAAAAAAACATTTAGAGAGAGTTAAATTAAATAAATTAAAAATTAAGGAGCAGAACCAAAGCCAACAAGAAAAAACAAGACAGAAGTGGAGAGAATATTCTGATCGATACTATAAAAAGAAGAAAAATAAATCTATTATTGACCCGACTGTAGCAAATACAGTAACAATTCCAAAAGAGCATATTATAAAAAGGTGGAAACTTAAGACAGTCAAACTTCGAAAAGAATTAAAACGTTGCCAAGATGCATTAAATATGTCGTTAAAAAAACAAGAAACCATGAGAAAGCAAATCTACCGGCTAAAGCAAGAAAGGATTATTAAGAAAAACCAGTCAAGACGACAAACAATTGAAGAAGAACAGCCATCGACACCTACTGAATTTGAAATTCTATCCGAGTCTCTCAGCTCAGTATACAAAGAGTCTACACATAAAGAAAAAGCAGTTATTAAAAAAATCGTTAATAATTCTTTAACTAAGAAGTATCGTATGGCCACAAAAATGGGCCTAGCTATCGGAATAAAAGGGAGAATTCGCACTAAAATGTCTTTTTCAACAAAAAGGAAATTACTTTTTCAACAGATTCACAATTTTTATACGCGAGATGATATAAGTCGTGCTACAGCGGGCAAGAAAGAATGCAAAACTAAGGAAAAAACTAAAATGCAAATACGATTTTTAACTGACTCTATATTAAATTTATATACTATCTATAAAAAAGAAGGAGGCAAAGCATCTTATTCCACGTTAGTTAGACACCGTCCGTTTTACGTGTTGACTCCAAAACTACATAACAGAGAAACGTGTGCCTGCATACGCCATGCAAATATATCTTATAAATTAACAAAGCTTTACAAACTTGGACTTTTAAAAACAAATAAATTTGAAGAACTTCTGAGAGATATTGCTTGTAATCTATATTCTAAAGAGTGCATGTACGGAGATTGCCAATTATGTGTCACTAAGAAGATTGAAGTTAAGGATTTTTCTTATAAAAAAACCGTGTGTTGGCTGCAGTGGTGCGTGAAAACGGTTCCTTACAGAAAGAAAAATGAAGAAGGCGTAGAGATTGAGGCATTAACTAAAAAAAGTATAAGAGAAGTGGTCACTGATGATTTGAGAGTTTTAGTGCAAAAATTTCAAGAAGAGGCTAAATTGTTTAAAAGACATTATTACAATATGATACATCAACAAAAATCATTTCGAGAATGTGTTGTCAATGTTAAAGAAAATGAAGCTATTATTATTGTTGATTTTTCAGAAAATTACCAATGTAAGTATAATGTAGAGATACAGAGTGTACATTTTTCATCTTCACGTAATCAAATAACTTTGCATACTGGTGTAGCATACCTTAAAAATAAAAATCCAGCAGGATTTTGTTCAATATCTCCGAATACCGAGCATAGCCCGCTAACCATTTGGGCTCATCTTTTGCCAGTTTTACGTTCAATAAAATATCAACACTCAGGGTGTTGATATTTTATTGAACGTATACGATACGATACACTGGGATAGATACTGTACATATCGATGCCTAACAGCCAAAAAGGGATAAGCGACATTTTTTTTTTTGCGAAATCGACTTTTGTTTTATGGTTAGAAACAGCTTTTTTTTCTACGTCTATTGTTTGTCGATTTCGCAAAATAATGTCGCTTATCCCTTTTTGGCTGTTAGGCATCGATATTCATTCTGACGGCCCAACAACACAATACCGGCAAAAGACAAACTTCGCACTTTTTGATAAATTTACTAAACAATTGGGATTTAAACTTGCTACATGGTCTTATTTTGAGGCTGCTCACGGTAAAAATGCAGCAGATGGTATAGGTGAAGTACTAAAGAGAACGTTAGACATGCACGTAGGATACGGGAAAGACGTTACTAATGCCATTGAAGCTTTTAAACTGCTTAAACAAGAGACAAACGTAACACTGTATTATGTGTCAGATACAGATATAAACGTCATAAAGGAAACATGTCCCGTACCTAATTTGTATCCTTTAGTAGGAACTATGGCTGTCCATCAAATTATAACCACCAACGAGCCTGGAATAATAAAATATAGACATGTGAGCTGTTTTTGTAGCGATGATAGAGGTAACTGTTCTTGTTTTGATGTTAAAATGCATAATCTGTTTAAGAAAGCCCAAAGACATACCGATACTCTAGCTAATGTTGAAGGAAAAATAAGTATTGCAACGCCAAAGATTTGTAATAGGAAGGAAGAAGATAATGATAGAAAAAAAAGTGTTAAAATACAAAAAAATAAATCAGATAATGTTCATAAAATAATTAAGCCTAGTACCTCTGGTATAATAAAAACCAGTAAAGTTAATAAAATACCAGTACCTCTAGGGAAAACGACTCATCAGAAACAAAAAACGACGCCCGATAAATATAAAAAAGTTTCAAAAGAAAAAGAGAATAAGCCACCAAAAAAGAGTAAGAAGTGTATACGTTTGGATTGCGACTCTTCTGATAGTGAAAGTGATAAAGATGTCGTCTATGCTGAGAGTGACGATAGTCCCTATGTTAACGAAGAAAGTAACTCAGTATCACCGGATATTACAGTAAAACCCAAAAATAAAGTAACTATTTTGTCGGATATCCGATTGCATCCAGACAATCAACGATACTTTAATTTTGCTTCACCAGGACTTTCGTCCATGCATATGATTGATCCTGACCATGACATATCTTTGTTTAAAAATAATAGAAACGATTCTAGTGATGATGACTCAAATTTTGAAATTTTTTAGTAATTGCATTCTACTTTATGCATTAATTTTGGTTCATTCCCACTATTTCTACTGCTTAATTCAAACATAGTTTCAACTAGCCACTAGTACTAACAAAAAAAAAATCGAAATAAAGACACCTACGATTTATATAACGTCAAGATGACTATAGACCAACAGCTGGTCGATTCTGTAACAATCTCACCGTGAAAACTTAGGAACGTGATCTCGAAGTGAACTGTCATTTCATCTGAGACTAGGGATTGACACTATTGACAGCTCATTAATTCAAGCTCACTTCACCTAGGTTTTCACGGTGAGATTTCTACAGAATAGCACTGCTAGTCTATAGTCACCATGACATTAGTATTATACCTAACTAACATTATAACAGTAGTAAACATTTCAATAGGTAGTATATTTATACTACTCAGCTATCCAGCTGAATAGTATAATTAATGAGAATAATCGTACTATTTAATATCCATTAAATAGTAGGGTTAAGGAGACCAAAAATTCCCAGTATTAAACCAATAAAGTAGAGGGAATGATCCTCCATTTTATACTCAACAATATGTTCCTTCCACATAACTTTTTTGTTTTGTTTTTTTATATTGAGATATTATTTTGTGAAGAAATAAATATTTGTTGTCGAGTGTTGTCAATCATGGCATCTAATGTAGGTAGCTTCTAAATTAAGTCGGTCTCATTTAGCCTTCATATTGTTTCTAACTAAGGTTTTTAGATCTGATATTAAGTATCTATTTAGCTTACTCGCGTAATTACTTAATTAATTCGGAAAAATTGGCGTTGGAAAAAAATATGGGAGACTGTGATTGATAAATACTCTTTATATACGATTAAGAAACATTATGTTCTCGTAATAATAATATTTATATCGTTTTGATATTTTTAAATAGCTACTTAATTATATAAATAATTTTTAATTTGCTAATTTAATTACCGATGTTAATACTTTTTTTTTATATTAATCTAAATAAGACTGATAAGCCAAATGTAATCACGTGTTTTATTCACCCAATCCATGTGTACTATACCTTATGACATCAGTTTCGTGACGGAGGTTCTCAGTATCGTTACCTATCAGTTTAGTTACAAATTTGAAATGTACACTTTTTCTGAGTATGACCCATATGTTGTTTTTATTTTTTATTTTTTTGGGAAATCATATACAATGTTTGTAAATATGTGAGCACCATGTACCTATCGCATTTATTAATTTTTCTGTTATTACTTCACTTTTCATTCTTTTTACCAATTGTGGTAAGTAATTTTGATGAATTTTTTTTATATTTTTATTTTTTTATTCTGGGTACATAGTCTTCACCTATAAATATTAATTAATGTATACAAACTATTGTTAATATTTTAAAAGAGTAAGTATGGAGTTTCTTGCCCATTCTTCTCCATACATAACTACATTTTGGAAGGCGCAACTAGAATCAATTAACTATTCATGTAATTTTTGACGTTCAAAAGTGCATCTTCGTGCCTATTTGATATAAATTATTTGACTTTGACTTTGACTTTGACTTTGACTTTGTAGGCCAAGATGTATAAAACCTCCTGATCAAATTCTGAGAGTGCGTTTAAGAAACTTATAATTATAATAATTTAGAATTTAGTTATTTAGTAGACAACGTATTTAAATATAAAAGAAATTTAGAATATCCAAAATTATATAAGTAAATGATTTTTAGAAAATACAAACTTAATGCAACCTTCATTGAATAGGCTGGTAAGAAAATCTATGAAATAAGTAGACTTCAGTTTGACACTTTTGACGTAAATGTCGTTTAAAGAATAAAATTGTGTAATATGATGAAAAACTAATAAAAAGTATGATGAATGGAAAGAAAAACGTAAGTAGAGTGATATATTAATCATATCTGTAATAAACAGATACTATAAGGTAAATGCAGCCACATGTGGAGCGACCAAGGGAGAAACTTTGTTGTTGTAGAAAAGGATTTAGCCGCAGCATGGCAAGAAGCTAACTTGAATTTTGAGAAGGACATTGCACACAAGTTGGCTTTGGAAGGTACACAGTGGCATTTTATACCAGCTTACAGCCCTAACTTTGGAGGCCTCTGGGAGGCTGGTGTAAAATCCCTGAAGACTCATCTGAAACGCGTGTTGACAACAAATCTCACTTTCGAAGAAATGACAACAATACTGTGCCAAATCGAGGCGTGTCTTAATTCAAGACCACTATGTCCTATTGATAACTCAGATGCAGACTCTATAGATCCACTCACGCCTGGTCATTTCTTGATACATGAAGCCCCAATCGTCGTGCCCTCACCAGATTTTAAAGGCACAAAGATTCATAACTTAACACGCTGGCAATACACTCAAAGGCTCGTAGGCGACATCTGGCGACGATGGCAGGACGAATATTTAACAAGTCTACAACAGCGTCCTATTTGGCATAAGAAGAAACAAGAATTCTTTGTTGGTGACATTGTTCTAATTAAAACTGATGGAATACCGGCAGGAAAATGGTTATTAGGCCGAATTGTTGACAAGCACCCCGGTAATGATGGACTCACACAAGTATATAGCGTTAAATCTGGCAATAGCATCGTGAAGAGATCTGTCTCGAAACTGTGTCCACTGCCTGTTGACACTAACTGATTGTTAACTATTATTGTATAAACTAGGTAAACTTCATTTCAATTTTGCATGCAGGCATTACGTACGTATGTCTATTCGTATTTTTTATATTATTGTTTAAATTAATAGCAAATTAAGAACACCGTAGTTACAGTACTTTATGTTGAATCTTCACAATTGGAAACGTTGCATACTGCTAATCAAGTTTTTATATATGTGTCCACTCAGTATCGTTTTAAAGGGCCTTGTTGTCCCTTTGGTGGGCGGTATGTTGCGTTTATAGCATCATTTTAATGTACTTAAGTAGCTGCGTAAGAATCATTTATTTAGTCGCTAATAAACACCATTGAAGACAGACGTATTTGTGATTTTCCAACAAGTTTCCCGTACACACAAAAGTGAACCTAAACAACACAAGGGTAGGTAGTTATTATTTTTTACTTTTTAAATGTTAGCTTTTCTTTTTTGCGTTGGGGGTTTTTTAAATTTTAAATTTAATTTTTATAATGTTTGGATTATCTTTCGTCTGTTATGGTAGTAATTACTACAGTGTGCTGCTGTTATGAGGATTTACTGTAAATAATGAGCCTAGAGTCAATATCCTGCGTTTAGCACTAAATAATGATAATGTCATCATCATTTCAGCCTAAAGACGTCCACTGCTGAACATAGGCCTTCGCCAAACATCGCCACTTCGATCGGTTCTGTGCTTCTCGCATCCAGTGGATTCTTGCGGCCTTCACCAGGTCCACCTTAAGGGAGGCTTTCCAACTCTACGTCTTCCGCGGTCACCACTCCAGAACCTTTCGGCCCCATCTGCAAAGCAGAGAGGCAGGTTTTACTCTTCGGTGTTCTGTATAACTTGCCGCAGCGCATATATGGGGTCTACGGTGCTAAAGCTTTTACGGAATCCGGCTTGTTCGAGAGGCTGGAAATAGTCAAACTTGCTCGCGAGACGGTTCGTGATGACTCTTGAAAACAATTTGTAGACATGGCTCAGAAGTGAGATGGGCCAATAATTCTTAAGCCCCCATTGTCCCTCTTTTTAAGGAAGAGTACCACCACACCTCTGTTCAATGCCTGTGGCGTTTTACCCTCGAGTATGACGGTATCAAACCGATTCTGGAGGTCATTAAGAATGGGTTTTCAACCGGTCTTCAGGAGTTCGTCCATAATTCCGACATCTACGGTGTCTTGTTGTTTTTAAGCTGCTTCAGAGCCATCCTAATCTCGTACAAGCTGATGTCCGGGTTGTCTTCGATATAGTGTCGGGTCAATCTAACTCTTGGGTCATTTGCCAGATTCGTAACGGGGTTAGTGTTTGACATGAATAACTGTCCATAGAACCTCTCGATCTCTTTCAATTGTTCAGGCTTGACGCATACGATTATGCCATAATCGCAAACTGGCTTTTTCCAATAGACATATCTCTTGCAAAGATCTGGGGGCCCTTGTTCCACTCTATCCCGTCCTTAATACCATCAGTATTGAAGAGCCGAAGGTTACTTTTCGAGGACTTAAAGATCCGTCTATTGAGCTGTCAGTAATTGGAGGCATCGTCTGCAGGATCTTCTCGCGTCTGTCCTCCATACGCTGTAAAGCAGGATCTGATCCTGCTTTACAGCTTCTTGTAGAAACAAGAAGAAAAAAAAATTGAAATTTGTACGACGGGTCTTGATGACCTTAGACCCAACTGTATGGACGGTTTTGAATTCATTATTATAATCGTCCACGGAACTCCCTAGGCACTTGAATCGATTCTGATGTACGGTCGACTGCAAAAATCCATGGACAGTACAGAAATAAAATCGTGTGCAGCCAGAAATAACGCCATCTAGCGTAAAACCAGTTATCGACAGAAAAATTTAATTATGCTGTTACAAGATAGCGTTGCTTTGCTTTACATGATAAAATATTTTTGTAGTTTCTTTTTGTCTCTTCAAACATTGAAATAATATATCATTAATATTTACTTTTAAAGATAATTGAATCTAATTATTAGCCTACTATGTTAAAATTGAATATCAATTTATAAGTATCTGATTTTCAAAGTTTTAGTTTTCAAACTTGAGAGGGTAGGTTGATTATGGATTTATAATAATTGGGAGGTAGTATATATAAATAATACTTAGATCGAAGAGTTATGACTAAACTCAATTGATCGTTCGCTAAGTTGATTTCGATCCTATCTCGTTCTAGTGCCTTTTGTTCAGTTCTATTTTTCATCAGGTGAATTGCTTATTTTACCAGAATGAGTACCCGTTGTTATATTGATTTCGTTACAAGAGCTCAAAAATAATTGCTTTGCATAATCAAAGCAAAATATTGTCAGAAATAGCTAGCGAGACCGGTGTAAACGTAAGTAGTTTTATTTTTACACTTTTAATATAATAAACTTCATTATTTTTTAGTTACCTACTCATTAGTAATAATCATTATTTATGTTTTATTGTTGCAGAGAAAAACAGTTAATCTATGGTTACGACGATTTGAAGAGGAGGGTTCTTTGCAACACCATCAAAGAACTTCATCAAATATCTTACTCACGGAAAACCATAAAAGGGCAAGATTACAGTTCATTTGGATCACATAAACGTCGATTGGAGTAATGTCATCTTTACAGACGAAAAAACTTTTAAGTTCACTGAACACGGACGCTTATGTTTGTGGCGCCGAAATAATATGCGATACACAAGTGGTCACGTAGTGCGCAATATGCAATCTAGTTATATAACAGTGAAAATGTGTTAGACTACCAAGTCAAGTAAAAAGCAATGCAAATTCTATAGAAGTGCTGGAGGAGCCCATGTTGCTTACCGTTCGATATATGTATCCAGAGAACAATTACCACAAATAAAAGTGTAGGATAGTAATTGTGTTGGTAGTGGTTACACGAGCTATTAATAAATAATTATACTTAATTAATATTATTTTACTTAGTACTTATTATTTATATTAACTTGAGACCAGGTTGTATGTGTGTATTGTGTATCCTATTACCGACTTTCGTATTTTTAATAAATTAAAAAAAAGTTACGAACATTAGAGGAAACACAACACAACGTTTACTTTTTTTATGTTACTTACTAACCATTTGATATGTTTTTGTGCAATGTTGTAGTTTTTAGCCTACCTATTTAATCCGTTTGACCTTTGTGATAAAATAAGCTGGTCTCCTGTTTGTTTTTATTGAGGTTTCATATGCTTCAATCCTCTTTCCGATTTTGGAAACGAATACTTAAGCTATGGCCTCAATAAGAAGTTATCACTACATATTATAAAACAAAGTCCTCCGCCGCGTCTGTCTGTCTGTCTGTCTGTTCGCGGTAAACTCAAAAACTACTACACTGATTCTCATGCTGTTTTCACCAATGGATAGCGTGGTTCTCGAGGAAGGTTTTAATATATAATTTGTTAAGTTTTTGTTTACATTTTTGTATAAATTAACGATATTTGTTGGAGGTATCGGAAAAAAATAAGCCGTCTGGGATCTTTCAACGAAAACGCTGTCTAAACCCTTTAATATATAACAAAATAATGTATAGTGGAATTGTGTATCTTATAAAGGTCTTCAAAAAAGTCCGTGATGGCATATGTCTATCTCTTAAGGATAACATACTATATCCATTTTATTGTCTTTTTGTAGGTATTTGTTTGCCGAATTTTACTCTTGGAAATACGATTACGATAACAATACGCCATAATATCAGTAGCTATTAGCCAAATTATGTTCGTAGATAAATAAGCTATCGACTTGTGTCTTGTGTATTTCAAACAGTATACAAGAATATTTATCATAAAAACATTACTAAACACGGCGGCCAAATGATAAAAATTTGTGCATTCCAAACATTGATATAAATAGTAAAGATACGGTCGTCCGAACGTTTGCCGGACACGGTCGCCATACAAAAACACTAACGCCATCTATTAGAACTACTATGAACTACGATGTCAATCGGCGTGGTCTGCTCCTAGACGTAAACTTGTAAGAGCGGGTATTTTTCGAGGTACAAAGAAATAAAAAAACCTTCTATTTTTCGAAATTTTTATTTATTGCAGTTTGTTTGTGTCATAAAATTTTCATTGGCCTTCGAATAAAACAATATCTTTAAACTATTTTTTTTTAACTTATGACACGACTCCAAACTTTATTTCGCACGGAATCTGCAAAATAAATACGTATTTCACTGTACTTACAGATTTTTTCGCAGTAAGTACATAAAAACACATTTTAATTTGCTTTTAATAAACAATAAAAATAATTTTATACATAATTAAATTATATAGAAATAATAAAAAATATTTTCATTTCATCGGATAAAAACGCGCGCCGCTGCAAAGTTATGTCGCACTTTTACGCGGCTTCGCGTCGTCTTTGCCAAACGTTGAAACAAATTAGAAAGAAAATTGTTTTAAATAATGTTAGAAGTTGATATAATTACATATTTTTAACTTATCGGTGATATGAAATGTTATCAATTGTTTTATTGTGCTTTTTGTCGTAGTTCACGCAACCCTCCACGACACAACTTGGCATTTTTGCTTGTAAAATTCTCCCGAAGACAGCCGAACGCGTTCTAGTTCACTTCGTTATAGGGAAGACCATTTTGGGACCACGTTCGAGGCGTCATTATAACATGCGGTCCGCCCAGTCCTTACGCAGTAATATATATGTTAATGATTCCAAAACTTTCGTTACTTTTTCACTGACATATTTATCACTTTTCGATAAACTAACACTCAATACGAAATCTACACTTATTTCTCAGTAATTCTGTATATGATTCTTCTATGATTAAACTGTTTTCTCATTGAATCCATTACTTTACGCACGTATAACCTTGATGAATGTTTGTTTACATTATGCATCACGCCACACAACCACACGACCATAGACATCATAGACTTATAAAAATATAGACCACTGCTTGGCGTGTCGCTGTAAGGGACAGAAAAGCAAGGTACTTGCAACTTTAGGGTTACCCACTTTAAAGTGATTTAACCCCGAATGTTCTTCAATGTTCAGATGTTTTTCAATCTCTATTATCTACTTTGTACAAACGCACAGGGTTTATAAATAGAAACAAAACATCTATACCCAAAGTCTGAAATGCAGATCATTTATGTAAACAAAAGGGATAACATATAAAACAAAATATCTTCGTAATGGTTATTCATATAAAATGGCGAAAAAAAAGGTGCCATTTTCTTTTAAGTACTGATTTTAAGAAATAATAACTATAAAATAATCATACCGTATTATTTTTATAAATTTTTTAACAAAGTTATTAAAAAAAGGAGATTTTCTGGTATAAAATATTCAATTTCAAATATCCAAACATTTTCAATTTTCTTACATCTTCAACAACACTAATAATTACAACTCTCATTCATAGATTCATATCGTAAGTATATCGATAGCATATCTTGCCACATTTTGGGTGAAAACTGTTTCGAGTGGAAATCGATTTTGGGAGGCCTACGTCTAGCAGTGGACTTAAAAGGGCTGATTATGGTGCTGATTCCCTTGTTCACAAACTAAACTAAATTTAAGTTCAGTGCATCTTTTTCTTTCTATTTCATTAAGAAAAGGACAGAAGATAAATTTTAGTTTAGTCCTGTCAAATTAATCAGCGCTTGACGTAAATTTACGTAATTTTAGCCGGCAAGTTTTTAATCACGTCTAAACTTTTATGGAGTAGTGACAGGCGCTGATTAATTTGACAGGACTTAACTAAAATTTATCTTCTGTCCTTTTCTTAATGAAATAGAAAGAAAAAGATGCACTGAACTTAAATTTAGTTTAGTTTGTGAACAAGGGAATCGGCACGTATGACGATCATAATGCCGTGTCTCCGACAAACTACACAAAACATTGTTTGGCAATGGTATTTTGTTTGCATAGTTCTAAAAATTATTTCATTTTAATTTTATAGATGATTATTTACAAAAAAAAAAATGATAATATGCTTTGCACCACCGTCCTGTCATTTTGGCAGTGACATTTCTTGACATTACTTTGTTTACATAAATTATCTGAATTTGAGACTTTGGGTATAAGTCAAAATAGTTTATTAGGATAGGAGTTCTTTCACCTGCGGGAAAATGAACATTTAAAGAAAACCTGAGATACAGCATAAAAAATATTTTATCTCCAATTTCATTCATAATCCCCGTGATTTTGGTTTGGCGGGAAATCTGAAAGTTTTTAACACTTTAATACCTACTACAAATATAATATTTTAAACTATAAATAGATACTAAAAGGTTAAGATGTAATATTACGTCCAGTGAAAAGTGGAACTGCTGCCAGCGCTATACATACACTCTAATAAAGCATTCATCTGAAATGATTGATGAAGGTAATTTATTTTAGTGGCGTACAATTTTCCCCTGAAATGGGGAAGTATTCGAGTAAAAAGTAGGCAGCACTGAGCTTGGAGGTTATGTGAAGAATAATAAATAATAAAAACATAATTCAGCTCTCATTTTATCTTGAAACAGCTGTATATTTATTTTAAGAGTACAAAAACCATATTAGTTGAAAACTTTCACTGTCTTTCACCGAATAAACTAAAATATTTAGCTACTTACGAATGAAAGGACAATCCGGCAATTTTCTTCTCACTATAGTTTTTGCAACCAAAAACACTGCACCTTACCATTTTGCAGCAATAGCTAAAGTCAATCCTCAACAAAAAACACAAAATAATGAGTATTTTTCGAAATAACAAATTAAATAACTTAAAATTTCGTCGCAACCACTTTTAGAACGCGTATCAAACGTCAAACTTTGTTTAGCAACTGAAGTACTGTCCTTGAAAAACGCGACACGCGATAAGGGACAGAAAATGTTAGGCTCTGTCTCTTTTCTTTACAAGCATCTTGTATATATTTTTCTTTTTCTTGTGTAAGTAAGATAGAAGATGACCAGCGATCTATTGTTTTCTCTATCTACGATAGACATTTTTTTTCTTTTTTTTTTTCGTTCCTTTAGTGGTGTTCCCGCTAAAATGTATTAATACCGGTCAAGTATTAGTCGATTAATCGAATTCTACAGCCAGATCGTGTTGCAAGTACAAAATAAATGTCAAATATTTCGTCCAATTGCGAACGTGACCCTTAGAAAAGTTATGCACCAATGGTGTTCATTAGACATTTCGAGCGTTATCTCAGCACAAACCGTGCACAAACGGTGTATCATGCGACATTTCGGAGGTTAATTCGTTATGTTTTCACATTGTTGGTACTTCCGTAAATTATTTTAAAATGAATATTAGTGTCGCATTTTTATTTCGTGTTGGTACAATTGATTGCTTTAAGAATTTGAGCGAAATTTCGTATTTTGGTTTTGTGTTTGTTCAGAACATAATTATACATAACTACTTTTATTATAATAGATCATTGTCATTTGTTTCGGTTTCTATACACATAGCGAATCACTTTAAAATGAATATTAAGTTAGAAATTTGAGATATAGCCTGGAATATGGAGAAGGACATACGGTACTTTTTTATGCGATAACCGACATCCACGCGAGCGAAGCCGCGGGCAAAAGCTAGTATATAATAATAGGTTGGGGAAAAAGTTTCTTCGCATTTTTTAAGAAAATTCAAAACATTTTTTAATATAGTTTATTTACATTTAACTATAGTATGTAGGTACCATTTTGTTCGATAACTTTTTGCCATCTTGTAGGTAGGGACATGATCCCATTGCTATAGAAATTTTGGGATTTCTGATCAAAATACCGCGACAAGTGTCAGGATAACATCACGAGAGGACTGCCAAAAGGCAGTCCTCTCGTGATGTTATCCTGACACAGCCAAAAGAATTCTAAAGAGACCGAAACAGGTGGAAATCTGAAAGTGCAAGGTCAGGACTATACGGCGGATGCATTAACACCTCCCAGCCAAACTCTCTTAATTTTTGCTGAGTGGCTAAAGATGTGTGAGGTCTAGCGTTATCATGAAGAAAAACCACACCCCTTCTGTTGATTAATTCCGGCCGCTTCCTCTCAACTTCTTGCTTTGATCTCATCAGTTGTTCGCAGTAGAGTTCAGAATCGATGGTCCGGCCTGGTGGTAACAGCTCATAATGAATAATTCCCTTCTAATCCCACCACACACACAGCATCACCTTGTTGCGAGTTAACCCGGGTTTCGCCACAGTCTGTGAAGCCTGACCGGCCTTTGACCACGACCTTTTTCGCACGTTCTTGTCGTACGTGATCCACTTTTCATCACCAGTTATCAGCTTCTTTAAAAATGGTTCGGTTTCATTACCTCGTAATAAAGAATCACAAATGAGTACACGGTTCATTAGGTTTCTTTCAGTGAGCTCGTGAGGTACCCAAATATCGAGCTTTTTTGTGTACCCAGTTTTTTTCAAATGTGCCAAAACTGTTTTGTGGTCAATTCCCAGTTCTTCAGCTACGTCGTAACTACTGATATGCCGATCTTGCTTCACTTTTTCAAAAATGGCATCCATTTTATCCGTAATAGGGCGACCAGAGCGACGTGCATCTTTGACATCAAAATTTCCGGATTGAAAACGCTTAAACCAAATTTGTGCTACTCTCACAGACACTGCACTAGGTCCATAAACATCGCAAATTTTTTTTCGCGGCTTGCGTTGCATTTTTACCTTTTTTGTAGTAAAATTTTAAAATGTATCGAATTTCTTCTTTAGATTCACTCATATTGACAGTACGAAAAACAAATGAAAATCACACATTTTCCTAATTTGAATTTGGAATTATGTTCTTTAAAATTTAAACTTTCAATGATACCAAAACCAGCCAGATACAAATAGTATAGCCAAAGAGATTTTATTACAAGTTCATACATACTATAATGCGAAAAGACTTTTTCCCCAACCTAATATTATAATGTTATACGATAATTAATAACTGACTGTTAAATTTGAATATTAAACTATAAGAAATAAACGTCTATATTTTTTTAATAGTGCCTTTTTGTTTGGCGAGCCTGTTTACCTGGGATGACTCTGCTCTTTTTTCCTGTTGCTAAGTAACTACCAACTCGAATATTATATTATTAATACCCACTCGTTAGCTTAATGAATATATTCCTATCAGTTTCTTTTGTTATGTTTATCATTTAAGCTACTTATGCTAGTAAATGTAATGCTGCACTAAAGCTTACATAGCTAAATTGATAAATGTGTTAGCTGTGGAGGTCCTTAGTTAATCCTACCTAATACGTTTCTTCCTAACTTCTTACGTTTCGTAAATCTGTCATAGTTGTGAAGAAACCAACGCCATCTAGTGGTATTTTCGAAAACTTGAACTCAAACGTTTACTGGAAAATAGATACTAAGGTATGCATGCAATTTTGCAGGTGAGTGTACGAGCGGAAAGCCCTCGGGTTTTTGGATTTCGGCCAGTATTGGATAGAGCGTAGACTTCATCAGTCGAGACCTGTTCACTTTATTTAGATTTAATGACCGTATGGTAATACGGTCAGATAGAGACATCATTGAGTATCTGCTTCCTTTTTGACATAATAAAGTCAATCTCTTTTTTAGTTGCACCATCAGGGCTATGCCAGATCCAGCTTCTGTGCTCACGCTTTCTGAAGAAGTAATTCTTCATAAAGACGCCTTCCTTCTCCATAAAACTGGCCACTAGTTGTCCCCTTGGTTCCAACGTTCAATTCTGAAATGTCCCACTCGCAGCACATCATCGATGCATCGTCTCGTTTGCCCAGTTTCATTGAAGTCCCCTATGCCCCCATGACTTGATATAAAGCAGGTTCTCGGATTTGAAGATAATCAAGTCCTCCCCCTTTCTTTGGACTTCAGATAACCCCACTATAGCCCATCGTAACCTGCTCAATTAGTGTTGTATGTTGCCAGGTCCAGTTTTCGGTGATTGTGATAATGTATCAATCAATAACATAATAGGCCTATAATATTCCCACTGCTGGGACTCAGACTTCCTATCTTCGAGAGGGAACGGGCTGTAATATACGACACGGGCCCAGTACGGGTTGATAGATAGGACGGGTTGATATCAATCAATAATGAGCTCAATTTCGAATGTTTGTGTTTTTATGCTTATTCTTAGTTTTTTTTTTCACTCAGAAAACATTGTGTAATTACTATCATTTGTTTTTAGGGTTCCGTACCAAAATCGTAAAAAGGAACCCTTATGGTGTGACTCAGTCTATCTGTCTGTCTGTCACAGCTGAATATCTCAAGAACTACTGATGCTATCAACTTGAAAATTAGAATAGTTTTAGATGACGTTTGCCCAACTATTTTGCAAATAAGAAAGAAACAAAAAAGTATTTTTTTTTTTGCAATAGGGACTGAAAGGTGGTCTTAAAAATTCTAAATGCGGCTACTAGGGCATGTGGGGTATCATATTAAAGAGCGCTGTTTGCACATTCTCAAACTTTTTTTTTTTTCTTAAGGCCGCATTGTTTTCGACTTTTGATGAAAAATTTAAAAAAATTAACCGTACCCCCCTCTTATCTCCGAAGTTTACATAGAAAAAAAAATCTGAAATTATTCTATGTGATAGAAGCTTATATGTAAAGATTACAGGAAAAATGAAACTATGTCTCTAAATAGCACACTTTTCAGAAATCAACAAAAATTACATTAGTTCCTTTATCTGTCATGAGATGGCGATGACCTAAAACTGCAATATTCTACACCGCAGTGTTAAAATTCTCTCTCTCTCTTTTTCTTTTGTTTTTTTTTACTCTCTTTTTATTCTCTTTTACTTTTTTTTATTATTTTTATCTTCTTTTCCTTGCTGATGAAAATTTAAAAACATTTCACGTTTCACAACCAAAATGTCCTCCTTCCTACATATTAGCAGGTTGCTTTGGTATGGGGTCTCAACTCGAACAAATTATATTTATTTAGATTAGTATAGGTAACAATTATGAAATTAACAATAAAAAAAAGCGTTATAGGGCCGATTTTAAGTAACATTAGTAAAAATCAAAACTTCCTTGTTTAATGTCGATTTATCTATTTACACTCATAAATCACGAGAATGACACCTAGTATCTAGGCAGAGTCCTAGATGGCGTTGTAAAGTAAAACTACAGTCTCTGGCAATTAGTGTCGCTAATGCTGCCATTTGTTAAAAAATCGAGGAAAAAAAAATAGCCAGCTCAATAGCCAGCCTTAGGGTGGCAGTGTCATTTCTTTGTATGGGATTGGGTATCTGTACGTAGATATTACTCGTATGTGTGCTTTGGGTGAAGCACAGTTGTAGTTTTTCTAGGCTGGTACGGAACCCTCGGTGCGCGAGTTCGACTCGCTCCTTGACCAGTTGTTTTTTTCTAGATTGTAGAACCAAAATGGTCTATACTTCTAATTTGAATTCAAACATCTCACAATGTTAATAACAAGCCACAAAGGCGTATGAATTTTTTAAATCACGAAAATCACGTTAATTTTGATGGTTTCTTATTCGTAAATTGCAATACTTTAAATCACCAACTAAGTTCAAATAAATATTTGTACAATTGTTAATAATTCAAGGTAAAAGGACGTAGCTTTACCGTATTGCAGTCATCCCAAATAGTAGTAATACCTTAAAATCAAGCATCCCATATTAACTGAAGTGTAAATATATGGCCACATGCAAAAACACAACAAGCTGGCTCAATCACGTTTTTTGTCTCTCCTGAAAAGTATGGGTTTTTTTGGATACGCCCCTATGGTTTGACATCCGCAACATAGGTACCTACCTAATTATGTAATTGTCCATTGTCATTTATATGAAATTATATGTTTTTGTTTAGGGGAATAAATTAAACAATCAATATTAGATAATATGAATGTTGTAATAGTAGTGTTGTAAAACAGCGTGATGATCACGTGCCTCAAAGCCTGGCTCTGATCCAGGACTCGAAGGAGGTAACCCTGGCGAAGGCGGCCGGCAGGCCGATCTGGCAGCCGCGGGCCGACCCGAACGACGTCACTCCGATCTGAAGTATAAGTTACCATAATGTCTACATTCCAAACACATCACATTACTTAGGTACTACAAATATTATTGAAACGTTTACTCTCATTAATTTGATCTTTCTGTGCGTGACTTAACTTTAAAGATTATGTTATACTTGAATCAAATTTTAAGTAACGCTTGGGTATTGAGTGACGACATGTAATACGGGCCTTTAATCTTATAAGCAAAGCCACTGAGAGATTGAAGAAAGTGATAAGTTGGTTTATCAGTCATGAACAGTTCAGACATCTCAGTGATATCTCTGGCAAACTTCAGATAGGAAATTTGTATAATGAAATATCAATGTAGGACTATATCCCCCAATAAAGCAAGGGCTACCGTTTCTTACTAATAATAGTATTATCAGCCAAAAAACATCCATGCTTCAGCATGCCTTGTTCACAAGGTACATAACACCATATTATAAGTTGATAACTCTATTATGCATTTAAGTATCTACAGTGATGATGAATGTGCACGTGATGTGCAACAAGTGGACTGACTGGAAAGAGGACTATGGAGAATGGAGAGTGGCACTCACGAGCACGCGCTGGTTGCCACTTGTGATGATGAGTGGGCCGCCGGAGTCGCCACCGCACGTGATGTGCAACAGGTGGACAAAGTGAACAGTGGCCTGTGAAGAGTGTAGAGTGGCACTCACGAGCACACGCTGATTGCCACTGGTAATGATGAGCGGGCCGCCGGAGTCGCCACCGCACGTGATGTGCAACAGGTGGACAAAGTGAACAGTGGATTGTGGAGAGTGGAGAGTGGAGAGTGGCACTCACGAGCACGCGCTGGTTGCCGCTGGTGATGACGAGCGGGCCGCCGGAGTCGCCGCCGCACGTGCCCACGCCGCCAGCGCCACTGGTGCACAGCGTCGACTCGATGACGGATGAGGTGCCGTACGACAGCGCGCACACGGCGTTGGTGATCACTTGTAGCCACACGTGGTGCTTGGCCTGATTGGTGGAGATGCCGGTGCCTGCGAACATACATGTGATCACTTGCTGCACCTGCGCTCTGGTGCCGCCTTACTGGAGAGCCATCATCAGTATATCAATAGAATACATGGTAAACTAATATCAGATGTTCAGTAGTCATCCTTAGATAATAATAATGATTTACCTACAACGATCCAAAAGCAAAGTGATCTTACCGTCTCTGTTTATGCCGTAGCCAGCTGCGTGCGCCCAGGTGCCCACGTAGTTGTTGTTGCCGCTCGCGAGGGCCGCTTGCTGGATCATGTCTGAAACATTAAGCAATGAGAGAAATGCACTACACTCCACACGCGGCACGAAGCGCGACTCACGGCACAGCGTGGTACTCACTGGAGTAGCCCACCCAGGGGAAGGTTATGATGGCGAGATCATTGTTGAGGTTGTTGGTGTTCCAGTTAGCGTGCATCTGCACGTTGTTGGTGGTGACGCGTGTGCCACCAGTGAACAGGAAGGCGGAGCCGAACACCAGCTCGAACTGGCGCGCCTGATTGCGGCCGTCCCACCAGCAGTGAGCGGCAGTCACCGATCGGGTGTTGGTCAACATGGTGGAACCGCACACCGAGGTGGCGCCCGTCGTCAGGGTGATCACCAGACCGATCTGAAACACACAACGTCAAGAGTCAACAACAGTCAACTGTTTAACAGAACATTGGCTGAAAGATCATCAAGTAATGTCAATGAACTATGAATGGCGGATCATTAATATTGATTAAAAAATCGATTAAATCTAAAGAACGAAAAGACATCATTGAACTGTCTGTTGAACACACAATTGAATTGTCCTGTGTTGAGCTCGATAAGCATGTTATAGTATGCGTATACAGACCTCCAAGTTACCAGAATCTTGTTATGTTCGATTCTGTAATGGAAGATATGTTAAAGAAACTTAGTACTAGTAGTAAATCAATAATCGTATGTGGGGATTTTAATATTAATTTATAAGAAAGTAACTTGAATAGTGTCAGATTGTTAAGTCTTTTTAGGTCATTTGATTTCTCAAATGTTTTTGTTGAACCAACCCGAGTGATAGCTTCTTCTGCCACTTGTATAGATAATATATTTTGTAATTGTGATTACTTACACAAACAAATCGTAAATAAGTTGCCATCTGATCACAGTGGACAAACAATAATATTTTGCTCTTACATGCCTTTACAAAAAAATCAAATAAGGTTTAGGCCAATTACATGTAAAAATTTAGAAAAATTAAATAATTCTTTGGCCAGTAAATTATGTCTTCAGAGTTTTAATAATGTATGTGACCCAAATGAGTTCTACGCCGAGTTCTTTTCACTATTAAATACGCAATTTAATGACACATTTCCACTAAAGACTAAAAGTATTTATACAAAGTTCTTATTTAGTGATTGGGCAACTCCAGGTATTCGTAAAAGCAGGGAAAAACTATTTGAACTTTATGGCTTAAAGCAACATATGAATAATATTAGCTTTCATAATTATGTTGCAAAATATTCAAAAACATTTAAAAATGTATGCAAAATAGCTAAAGCTCTTTATATTAGCAATAAAATAAAATCAGCTGATGATAAAATAAAAACTACTTGGCAAATAATAAATAATGAAACAGGTAGGAAAAAACAGCGAAATACCGAATTTAATTTAGAGACTGCACATGGCCACGTCAACGCCGATGTAGAAATAGCTCAGGAATTTGAAAATATTTTTGATAATATTCACCTTAAAACTACGGAAACTTTAAATTTCTCACCCGCGCTTTCTGCTGCTTTACTTAGAAAGAATGTAAAGGCATGCCCTTTGGAGTTCAGGTTTCAACATACAAACCCCCAGACTGTTATAAAAGCTTTTAAAGATCTTAAACTAGAATCAATTAACTATTCATGTAATTTTTGACGTTCAAAAGTGCATCTTCGTGCCTCTTTGAAATAAATGATTTGACTTTGACTTTGACTTCAACATGTACGACAAATGACTTGCAATGCATGCCTCTACATTAGGTTCTTGAGAAAATAATGAATACAAGAACAGTATCAGTAACGTCGGAGTGACTAACCAGGTGAGGGTGCGTGCCAGCGGCGGCGGTGGAGCCGCCGACGATGCGGGAGCCATCGAAGTCGGTGGCGAACTCGGCCTGCTTGATGCGCGCCGCCTCCGGGATCCCCACGTTCTCGTGGTAGTGCAGCATGATGGGCTCCTCGGCCAGCGCCAGCGCCGCAAGCGCACACAACATCCATAAGTACTTCATGGTGGGTCTACTGGTATGTTCAGGTGCTGTGAGGGCTACGCTCCGCGTTTTATACGATACGACGAGGGCCACGCGCACCATTATCTTATCGACGTTTGCTTAAATGTTATTCTGTTTTAGCGTTCCGCGCCAAAATTAGCAAGAATAAAAATACCCCGCCCACGCCGGTATCTTACTGTCAGAATTGTCTATTTAGGGTTCCGTGCTAAAATGGTAAAAAGGAACCCACATGGTGCGACTCAGTTTATCTGTCCGTCTGTCACAGCTGGATATCTGAAGAACTACTAATGCTATCAACTTGAAATTTGGAATAGTTTTAGATGACGTTTGCCCAACTTCTTTGCAAATTAGGAAGATTTTTTTTTTTGCAACAGTCTGTATGAGTTTCTTAAAAACTCGAAGTTGGGCTACTAGGGCATGTGGGGTATCACATGAAAGAGCGTTATTCGCACATTTTGAAACATTTTTCTTTTTTTTTTAGGCCGCATATTTTTCAACTTTTGACGAAAAATAAAAATAAAAAACCGCCTCCCCCCCCCCTCTTATCTCCGAAGTTTGCATAGAGAAAAATCTGAAATTATTCTATGTCATAAAAGTTTATGTAAAGATTACAGGAAAAATAAAATAAATAGCACACTTTTCTAATATTGCAGTTTTAGGTCAGCGCCATGTCTTGATCGATAGTGGAACTAATGTATTTATTTTTGACTAGCTTTTACCCGCGGCTCCGCCCGCGTGGATGTCGGTTATCGCGTAAAAAAGTAGCCTATGTCCTTCTCCATATCCCTGGCTATATCTGCCAAATTTCATGACGATCGGTTCAGCGGTTTAAGCGTGAAAACGTAACATACAGACAGACAGACAGAGTTACTTTCACATTTATAATATTAGTATGGATGATATTTGATGGTACGGAATCCTCGGTGGGCGAGTCTGACTCGCTCTTTACCTGTTTTTTTAATCTTTGGAGAGACTAGGCTATATCGCAATGGCCTAGCTACTAAGTTAGCAAAATTTCTTGAAGAGGAATAGTGGACATGTTTCGAATATAGTCTATGGAATTTAGGACCCAAAATCAGCGCTTCGGCTACAAGTTAATTGAAATTTAAAAAGTTCCATACAAAAGTACAATAGTCTCGATCAAAATTTATGGAACAAGTTATTTTTATTTTTTTCATATTTAAGAATTCCTCCCCTTAGCAAAAGTTGTTCACTTCCTCAAAGTGTGTCCCTACTTTTACATCCCATATCCTCCTAGTGTTAGTAGTAGTAGTGATTATGTCGGAAAACTATACCGAACGCACAACAATTCCTAGACGTCTTCACTGCTTGACCGCCACCGATGAACTCCCCTTGTCAACTGTGCGGCGGACACTTATAGCCGGTTGAACGTTATGGCGTAGACTGTGTCATGCGCCGCTAGGCAGAACTAGCGTCGCGATTAGTCAACAACAGATGGCGCGAATCCACCAACTCCATCGAACGCCAACAGATGGCGCTGACGTACCGGATACAAATCGTCTCCGACACGGCCATCCTGCTAGCACACATCCTCGTGAGTTAACCTGCAACCAAATATCAACAACAGTATCTGTTCCACTCGGCCAAGTCTGACCAAACTCTAGATTCATCGGGTCGGTGAAAATAACACCGTTTTCCCCCCGAAGGGTAGAAAACGAATATTTAGGTTCCAGCCGAAGCTTGACCCATTGGTGAGAGAACATCCTGGATTCTACGTGTGGCAACACTGTTTTGTACCAATGAGCGCCCTCTATGTCACGTGGTGGGAGGCTACTGTCGCCTTCCCCACCCGAGCCACGCGTACTTCGCAGCGCCGGGCGCTTGCGCTCCTCAGTACGTTTTGAATTCTTTACGTGTTAACACTGTAAAATATTTTGGATTTTATCCACTAATAATTCAAGGTATGTTTATTATAATATTGAAGCTATTTCAAACAAAACAGGAAAGCCCTGTTCACTTGCTTCTCGTGCTTCACTTAATCGGGAAAGCCCCGATTTGGTTTATACCTATAGGTGTTGATGGTTGGATGCACGCTTCTATGCTGCTAGGAAAGCCCTAGTAATGATGTGTAATTGATATCTAAAAAATGCTCTTGCATTGTCGCCTGAATGTCAAAAAATGTATTGACATTGGCAGACGACGTGTCGTCTGTGCCAACAGACGACGTCGTCTACTGAATTTTTAATCCAGGCGATGTCGTCTGCTCAGACGATGACGTCTGCCCAGGCGACATGCACACACCACGTTGCCTACGCATTCAACTTACTTGAGCTTGCGCTTGTCTGCTTGCAGATGACAACCACGATGAGAGAGTTGGTAAACCGGCGTCCGCCTACTGCCGATGAAAGTTGTTACCAAAGCCTACTACAAACTCTGGATGCACTGTACACTGCTAACTGGCGAGACTGGGTGGTAAATGCTGTCAAGTACAAGGATCTGTTCGGCGAAACCTTAGCGCCTGACACCGAATCAAGGCTACGTTTCGCAATACCGACAGTACGCCTAGCGAAAATTTTCCGCTGCGGGAATTCGCTCAGTGAGCGCCGCTATAGAAAGCTAAAAAGAAAACTGCTTGAGTGGCCAATCGGTTTAGCTCTTATTTACCAACCGATATCTATCATGACAAAAATTCATCCAGTCGGCGTACACAATGGATTATTTTGATGCCATCCTGCCATCCCTAAAGCCATACTTAATATCACGCAAGGAAGCTTCGGATGCTTTGAAAGCGGAGGCCGAAGAAGACAATGCTACGTCTGGTTCGTCGCGTGTTTCCAAGAGACATTGCAGTCCAGAACCACAGCCAAACCCTAAAGTCCCTAGAACCACAGAAAGTTTCTCAGCGGAATCCTTAAAGGACTATATGCTCCAACAAAATGAAATATTAGGAAAACTGTGTGAACTTACCTATGGCCTGACACGTCCCCCGCCGTCGACCTCGCAGACTGAAATTAATGCACCTTCGGAGGCGGACTCGACAGCTGACGAAGCAGAGGAAGCTTGGAACGCGCCTCCCTTAGGGGAGGAAGAAGGGGAAGATGTAGAAGAGGACCTCCTTCTTGACTTTGCACCTGAGACGAAAGAGAGTGAAGGAAAAATCAGCAAGGCGTCTGAAAAATTAGTGGAAGAAGGTACCCACTGCCAAAAACTGGAATCTGACGGCTGGAAAAACATTCGATTCGCGGATGTCCAGAAACAATTCCAGGCCACGCCTGTCTTCATTTCGCTTAAACTAAATGGACATTTGGCAACAGTTTCACCTCAGTGGCAACTAGTCTCAGTCCTGGAGAAAATGGACCAGTGCTTAGGAGCTATAACCCATAGTTTGTTGCAACAGCGTAAGGAATTTATATATGCCTGTACCGATGAAAGTTGTTACCAAAGCCTACTGCTTTGGTAACAACTTTCATCGGCAGTAGGCGGACGCCGGTTTACCAACTCTCTCATCGTGGTTGTCATCCGCAAGCAGACAAGCGCAAGCTCAAGTAAGTTGAATGCGTAGGCAACGTGGTGTGTGCATGTCGCCTGGGCAGACGTCGTCGTCTGAGCAGACGACATCGCCTGTAGCTCTACCATGAGTTTGCACAGCCAATACTCGTTAGCGTCTCCGTAAATAATATGTATGAAATACTGTACAGCGCCCCTAGCGGTTACTGAAAGAATAAAAATGCGTACCATGAGCACTATAGATTTCGATAGGTAAGAAACCTAACGTAATCTATTCGATAGTCACTAACGTTTTTCAGCTGTCGCTATACAAAACGGCACCATGAGTCACTAATTTCACAGACGCTATCGAAAAATACGCTTACGATAGTAGTTACGTAACTCACTAGCTTTTTGAGGTGTGAAACGTAGGTTTACATTAAAATTATATACGTTTTTAGTCCATTAGAGACTAAATAATGTCTGGAAGAGCTTATTTAGCATGGAATATGGGTTGAGAGGCAACTATTTGGTAATTTCATAACTTTAAGTTTTAAAATAAATTAACATAAAGTAAAAACACACCTCTCCATGAACTCCACCAACAATTGAAATTGTCCTCATTGTAATATTCATTTTTTTCTGAGTTATATCACTTTTAAAAATAAAAAAAGCCACGAACCGAGTAATTCAACAACTCGACCCTACACATTGTCAGCAAAACTACAAATTGAATAGACGATAATGACATATTATAAGGAATAAAAATTCAATAACAACTAAATAACTTACGTAGTCCACGAACCGCCAACCTTTCTGTTTAGTCGGATTATTTCGTGGTATTGACTGTCATTACATTTTTAGCCGTTCTCGCTTCTTATTACTGAGAAAGAAAGAAACAAAAACATAGGAGTGAAGTTAGCTAGACGACACGATCTATCGAGCTTACGTTAGCGCCCGCGTAAGACTCCGTAAAACTCATGGTGCAAGCATTTTCGAAATCTATTCGATCCACGTTAATACGCTAGCGAGTTTAACGATAGCGAGTAAGTTTTCGATAACAACTCATGGTAGGGGTACTGGATTAAAAATTCAGTAGACGACGTCGTCTGTTGGCACAGACGACACGTCGTCTGCCAATGTCAATACATTTTTTGACATTCAGGCGACAATGCAAGAGCATTTTTTAGATATCAATTACACATCATTACTAGGGCTTTCCTAGCAGCATAGAAGCGTGCATCCAACCATCAACACCTATAGGTATAAACCAAATCGGGGCTTTCCCGATTAAGTGAAGCACGAGAAGCAAGTGAACAGGGCTTTCCTGTTTTGTTTGAAATAGCTTCAATATTATAATAAACATACCTTGAATTATTAGTGGATAAAATCCAAAATATTTTACAGTGTTAACACGTAAAGAATCCAAAACGTACTGAGGAGCGCAAGCGCCTGGCGCTGCGAAATACGCGTGGCTCGGGTGGGGAAGGCGACAGTAGCCTCCCACCACGTGACATAGAGGGCGCTCATTGGTACAAAACAGTGTTGCCACACGTAGAATCCAGGATGTTCTCTCACCAGTGGGTCAAGCGAAGGCTCGGACACCTAAATAAGGAAATTTAGCACTCTATAGTTTTACTTTGACCAAATCTTACTCTTTAATTAAATCAAACATGGTAAAATTGGGAATAATCGAAAATACAACAATCACCACCATGGGTCATGTACCATTTACAAAATCTCAAGTTGGTGTTCGCTAATCGTTATGCTACATAAGATTTGTTCTGGGCTCAATACACGTATTTGACCAATACCAGTCATCCCATCATCGTTATTCATTAACTCATTTGCCACTTAATTTGGCTGCACAACTATCCGTTACTAACGAGTATTCAGCACCAGAATCTTAAACAAAACAATACAGCTCACCTTTATGTTGTCATGTGCTGAGGGTAGTTGTCAATCAACCACTCGCGATACACTGTTCGTATTTCGTACTCCACCATCCGCTTGGCTGCTGCTGTTCGTGCACCCGGCCGCGATATTTCTTGAACGCCCACACTTGAAGCACACGAAGGTCTTCGCTGATGGCTGCGAAGCTGCTTGGCTCGACACTGAAACTTGTATACGAAAGCGATGTCACTACTCAATTTACGTTAAAACAACATTTAATTTAAAGGGGGTATTTTAAAATCTACAATTGAAATATCTTGTAAACCATGCGTCCCAGCGCAAAACTGCAGTGCTATTCTGTAACCATATCACCGTGAAAACGTAGGTGAAGTGAGCGTAGAGTGAGCTGTCAATAGTGTCAATCCCAAGCATCAGATGGAATTTCAGCTCGCTTCAAACTCACTTCACCTAAGTTTTCACCGTGAGATTTTGACAGAATAGCACAACTGAACATATTTTGGCCCCCCCTTGCAGCCCGTGCACTTGAATGGTACTATCTTGTAGACCAATAAAAATTAGTGTTACTTTCAGAATTTTCATTTTACGTCTGAACCAACACGAATCCCACTTCTGATGTCGGAAAACGGAAGGTTTCGCTCGTTATCATCAGCCATATTTAACTACTGTGGGTAATGTTGGTTATTGCGCAATAGAAAAACCGAATTAAACTCAAATCAAAAGTCATTTACTCAATCTAGGCTGATATTCAGCATTAACTCAAACTTTTAACTTACACAAAACAGCTCCCCCAAAACGCCCATCCCTTCACCACTTCCTAGTGCTTCAGTGGTATGCAAAGTAATTAATATTGGAACATGACACAACTATACCGAATGCACAACAATTCCTAGACGTCTTCACTGCTTGACCGCCACCGATGAACTCCCCTTGTCGATTTTTTTTTTTTTTGTGTTTGGCATCTCGGAGGTATAACCACTGGGGGTTCCTGCTCCTTAACCGGGCTTTCCTGTGGTGCCGCAAGCTCCTAAACGAAGTTTACGCCTCCAGCCAGGGGAGTTTTTACTATAAGCTCCCCTTGTCGACTGTGCGGCGGACACTTATAGCCGGTCGAACGTTATGGCGTAGACTGTGTCATGCGCCGCTAGGCAGCGCTAGCGTCGCGATTAGTCAACAACAGATGGCGCGAACCCACCAACTCCATTGAACGCCAACAGATGGCGCTGGCGTACCGGATACAACTCGTCTCCGACATATACATTTACGTACAACTAGGAGGCTGGAGCTAAGATATATTATACACTAGCTTCTGCCCGTGACTTCGTTCGCGTGGAAGTCGTAAAACACCATAATATACTAAAATACCAGCCACATTTTAATAAAACGTCCCTGAACACTACGTTTGTAGTTTTGGTCACCGCAGTCAAAATATACAGAGAGTCAGGACTGGTGACGCGAGAGCAAGCGACGTACAGTTCCATGTTCTATGGTAAAGGGTTTGTTTTCCGCACTAAGTCCTTCAGGTGGACCATTGTACATGATCCATGGCGGCCATCAGTAGTTATTCCAACCAGCCTACCTCTTTCCAGAAGTTAATTACGTCTCCCGGTATGTTTAGAACATCTGTGAAAGATCAGGGTGCCCCGAGGGCCTCTGTTCTAATCTGGGTGACGCCTGTGCATTCAAAAGCACATGCGCGACGGTTTCCTCAGCCTCCATGCAAGCTCTGCACAGAGGATTGTCCGATCTGTCTATTGTGTGGAATGGTTTGTTTAGCGTGCAGTGTCCCGTAATGGTCCATGGTACGGAGCGAGATTGCATGGGAGGCCATCACCTCCTTCTGCGAAGCAGTAATGCTTGCGAAGGAGGAGGCGGAACGCGTGAGGGAGAGGTAGTCTGTGCGCCCTCACGCCCCTAGTCGCCGCAGAAGACGCCCTGGGCGGCGGAAATCAATTGGCGATTCCCGGCCACTGTAGGCGCGGGCTTGCGGACGGCGAGCAATAGGCAGCTCACCGTCTGGTAAGGACCAGGCCCAG
This sequence comes from Dryobota labecula, assembly GCA_947523025.1. Classification (NCBI taxonomy): domain Eukaryota; kingdom Metazoa; phylum Arthropoda; class Insecta; order Lepidoptera; family Noctuidae; genus Dryobota; species Dryobota labecula. The sequence goes on from OX383297.1 coordinate 26,385,463, forward strand.
GTTGATGTCAGCACGAACTGTGACGGGGTCCGCTAGGACCAATGCCTGCCAGGGTTGCGGGTTTTTCCGAAAGGGATACCGTGGCCCTGGCACAAAGGCAACTGAAGTAACACAGGTGGGTTTTAGTCAGGGAGCGGGAGAAGTTATTTGATAATTTCCCACCCAAAAAAAAAGTCCTATAAAGTTCTTCAATCTATCACAATTACAGTAACAAATTGTAAAAAAACCGATCAAGGGCGAGTCGGACTCACGCACCGAGGCGCCGTCTGAGAGTAGGTAGGAAGGAGGACATTTTGGTTGTGAACCGTGAAATGTTTTTAAATTTTCATCGGCGAGGTCAATATGCATCAGAGAATTTTAACACTGCGGTGTACAATATTGCAGTTATAGGTCAGCGCCATCTCTTGACCGATAATGGAACTAGTGTAACTTTTGTTGATGATTTCTGAAAAAGTGTGTTATTTAGAGAAATCGTTTTATTTTTCCTGTAATCTTTACATAAACTACTATCACATAAAATAATTTCAGATTTTTTCTATGCAACCAACAGAGATAAGGGAGGGGGAATGGTTTTTTAATTTTTTTGTCAGTAAATTTATGAGTACGAGTATGTGCAAATAGCGCTCTTTCAGACGATACCCCACATACGCTAGTAGTCCCACTTCGATTTTTTAAGACACCCAGTTAAGTCCCAGTTGCAAAAAAAAATACTTTCTTATTTGCAACATAGTTGGCAAACGTCATCTAATAAATAATTATTCCAAATTTCAAGTTGATAGCATTAGTAGTTCTTGAGATATCTAGCTGTGACAGACAGACTGAGTCGCACCATAAGGGTTCTTTTTTACCAATTTGGTACGGATCCCTAAAAAGAAGCACATAAATATCAATTCTTTGGAACCGAAATCTGATTTGCATTGCTTTGTTGAAAGTTGACTGAAATTACATAATATGTCATAATTGACTGCTTAGATCCATAAATCAAATGAAATCAAATCAAATTTATTCGTAAATGTAGGTTTCAATACAATAAGGTGGTAGAATAAAATGGTTAGTTCGCTACATTTTACTCGAGAATTTACAAATAATCACAAAGTTAGTTGTGTCGTAACAACAGACACACATTTTCAATTACATATTAACACACAATTCCTTACGTACTAACATACAATTACCAATGTCAAAATAATAATAATCTAAATTTAATCTATACTTATACTTATACTTACTAATACTTTACTTACTAATTACTTATTACTTATTACTTACTAACATATAAAGCTGAAGAGTTTGTTTGTTTGTTTGAACGCGCTAATCTCAGGAACTACTGGTTGGAATTGAAAAATTATTTTTGCGTTGGATAGTCCATTTATTCAGAAATATTATAGGCTATATAACATCACGCTACAACCAAAAGGAGCGGAGCATAAATGAAAAATGTTGCAAAAACGGGAAAAATTATTCCTTTTTGAGAGCTTCCGTTGCGTGCGCTGCGTAAACAGTTTAAGTTACGCAAATATCATGTGTGATGGAATTGTTCCTCTTTAAATGTTCTAAAAAAAAGTCCGCGACAGAATATGTCTATCTTTTAAGATTGACTCACTATAACCTTTTTTATGGTAATCAAATTTGTTCGAAATTAATGCATTATTTGCGAAGGAGTTTTCATAAACATGGTATTAATCCTTATCCAAATAAATACGTTATTCATCACAAGTATTTAATTTTGAACAAAGTTGCCCTTACATCATTTAATATCAATGAATATCTTAGGAGATATAACTGTTTTATAATAACTCCACAGCAAAATAATGATCAACTCTGCGAGGTAGTCTATTCTAAAGCTGAAGAGTTAGTTTTTAGGGTTCCGTACCCAAAGGGTAAAATGGGACCCTATTACTAAAACTCCGCTGTCCGTCTGTCTGTCTGTCTGTCTGTCCGTCTGTCACCAGGCTGTATCTCATGAACCGTGAAAGTTAAACAGTTGAAATTTTCACATATGATGTATTTCTGTTGCCCATGCAACGGACATGATTTTATTGCCGTTTTTTTGCTCCGCCCACGTGGATGTCGGTTATCGCGTAAAAAAGTAGCCTATGTCCTTCTCTATATCCTAGGTCGATCGGTTCAGCGGTTTAGGCGTGACAACGTAACATACAGACAGACAGACATACAGACAGAGCTACTTTCACATTTATAATATTAGTATGGATAGCTTTTGCCCGCGGCTCCGCCCGCGTGTATGTCGGTTATCGCGTAAAAAAGTAGCCTAAGTTTTTCTCCATATCCCAGGCTATATCTTTGCCAAATTTCATGACAATCGGTTCAGCGGTTTAGGCGTGAAAACGTAACATACAGACAGACAGACAGACAAATAGAGAGACAGACAGAGTTACTTTCACATTTATAATATTAGTAAGGATAAGGATTTTTATGGATGGTACGGAACCCTTCGTGCGCGAGTCCGACTCGCACTTGGCCGGTTTTTTGTTTTTTGAATGCGCTAATCTCTGGAAGTGCCAGTTGGATTTGAAAAAATCTTTTTGCATTTTACAACCCAATTCTTGAGGAAGAATTTACATTCCTATTAACTAGAATACCATTTTTTTTTTTTTTATATGAAAGTTTATGCGAAAACGAAGTAAAAGCACGGGCAGGCAATGTGTTGCGACGGGGTGGGTCGGGGGAACAAGACATTTAACGCGGACGAAGTCGCGGGCAGAAGCCAGTATAATAATATGTATAGATGTAATAAAATCGTAACGAAGTCAAAAACTGTACATTGAATATTTTTATTACGTGGTCTGGGAACGATTCTGATGACGAAAATATAGTTTTAAGAATTTTTGTCTGTCTGAATGTATGTTCCAGCATCACCCAAAAACTACTAGATAGATTTTGTTCCAATTTTGCATAGATATTCCCTATAGGTCTGGTCAAACTGTAGGGTATAAATTATCACGCTATGTGCTATGGAGGATGAGCAGTATGGCATTATGTTTTGAGATGGGTCAATAAGGGCAGGTATCTTAGCCGTGGTCGTTATAAGAAAACGGTCTTAAGAGACTATCCTTAACTTTTAGAAAAAAAAATGCATTCACAAATTAAAAAAAAAATACAGTCAGCAAGAAATTGGGCAATTTTCACAAATAGATATTTGTGCAAAAAGAGAGCAAAGGTGGTTTTTGCTGAGAGTGTTAATTTTAAATCCCAAGTAAACGAAAGATAATCAAAAGTTATTTGCATCTCGTGTCTTTGAGACACGAGATACAAATAACTTTGGTCTCGTGTAACACATACAACTTTTCACCTCAGCAGCGAGAACTTAAAATATTATATTACCTACCTAGAGGAAACAAATAAAATATGGTAAAAATTAAACCACGTGTATATTTGTAAAACGAACAATATAAAAAATGTTAAATGTAAAAAGTTTTTTTGGACTTTTAGGATTTACTGACATTCTTTTAAAAAATGCAATAAGTTTGGGGAAGGATTCAATGTGCACGTCATCTTTTGTTTTTATTGTGGCTTTCAAAATAGAGTAAATATTGTTGCCTCGTTTCTGATAGTTCTGTGAAGTCTTGTTCGATAACAGTAGTCTTCGAAAAAGTGTTTGCACGCTTTGTAAGTTATCATTGCTTAAAAATATCATAAGTTTTTAGATACCTATTTTTCGTGAGACTTTTCAGGCGAGACACTTAATTCTGCATTTTTTACATGCTGCTTCAATTCTTCCGCTGTTAAATATCAGACTTCGTCACTGAACTCACTCATTTTTTATAGTAAAAAAAATTATAAACTTCCGAATTGATAACCTCCTCCTTTTTGAAAAAAAAAAAAATGGGGCCAATCTGGAAGTAGGGGGAGTCCGGGAGAGTTTAGCAGGGGGGAGACAATAGCCACTGATCATAGAATCCCTGTATAACTAGATATTGCGACGTTGCCTCACTTCTCACAGCTCATAGGCGCCTCCCACCTAGCTCACGCGGCGATGTTGCGATCAGCAGTTTCGTTTTGACGTTACAAGTGAAAACACGTTTTTATGCCCGGTAAGTTAATTTTTTCAATTTTCGATATTTGATTACTGTTGTTTACTGTTAATAGATTCCAGCATGTCATGCATACATATCCTTAGTGTAATTATCCTTGTTACCTTTACGATAGACAGTTTTTGCTTAAAGATTATAGTTTTTTTTGTAAATTAAATAACGGACAGCTTGGCGTGGGGTGGGAGACATTACCATGGCGACGGGAGGAGACTTTACCCAGGGTAATCTCTCCCTCTGTTTCTCTTGCAATAATATTTTCTGTTTTATTTTAGATAAGTATCCACAATGCCCTTCAAATATAAAAAAAAAGAAACAACAAGAAACAGAAGCAATTTAGACCTGTCAGTAATAAGAAATGCTGTAAGTGACATTGATAACGGCAAGTCTATTAGAGCTACTGCTTTGGAGTATGGAATAGATCGAAATACTTTACGTAATTATTTAAGAGACAGGACTAAATTGTCAAAAATAAGTGAACAGGGAAGTCAGTTCAAAACAGCTATGATATTTACGATCGAGGAAGAAAAAGCACTTGTTGAATATGTTCTAACTTGCAGCAAAATGAATTATGGCTTAACCAGACAGGCGGCTATGAAACTTACGTATGAATATGCAACCATTAATTCCAAAAAGGTTCCTGATTCATGGACTTCTAACAACTGCGCAGGGAAAGATTGGTTCAGAGGATTTATGAAAAGAAACCTTGAACTAAGTTTGAGAACCCCAGAAGCAACCAGTTTATCCAGATCCACCAGCTTCAACAGAAAAAACGTTACTGATTTGTTCGAAAACCTCAAGGCAGTTAGAGATAAATATCAATTTGAAGCTCATAACATCTACAATTGTGATGAAACAGGATGTACGACGGTGCAAGAGTGTCCTAAAGTTTTAGCGAGCAAGCATGTGCGTCAAGTTGGTCAAGTTACTTCAGCTGAACGTGGCAGTCTTGTAACCGTCTGTTTCGCCGTGAATGCTCTGGGAAATGTTATTCCACCATTTTTCATTTTCCCTAGGGTTAAATATAACGAAACCTTTGTAGATAGTGGACCACCAGGGTCACAAGGTGATTCCTACCCGAGTGGATGGATGACGACGAAGAGTTTTCTAAAATTCATGCAGCATTTTGTGAAGTATTCGAACGCATCGCTTCAAAACAGAGTCCTGCTTATCCTCGACAACCACGAAAGCCATGTCAATATTGAAATCGTGAAATACGCAAAATTAAATGGAGTAACTTTGCTGACTTTACCGCCCCATTGCAGCAATAAGTTGCAGCCATTAGACGTTGCCATTTATTCATCCTTCAAGGCTAGATATAACTCAGCCATGAATAATTGGATGATTAGTAACCCAGGCAGAACTGTTACGATTTACAATATACCCGGATTTGTGAACACAATTATGTCACAGGCTTTTAGTCAATCAAATATTTTGAGTGGTTTTCGAAAAACTGGAATACATCCGTATAACCCGGACATCTTTACAGATGAAGACTTTTTATGTTCCGCAGTAACAGACAGAGAAATGATTGGTGAACTTCCAGAGCAAGATGTTTTTTCGATTGCTTCACCCTCAGTAACTGCAGCACTGCCTTCAGATGTGACCACGATCGTTTTACCTACATCGCCTACTTTACAAAGTCAGTCAGAGCCTTCAACTTCAGCGTCAATATTTATAAATGAAACTGCGGAGTCTAGAGCGAGTTCGCCATCAATTTTGACTCAGGAATCTGAGCCAGCAATTGCATTAATAAGAGAATCAGCAGAGTTGCCTTCTACGTCTCAAGATACGGTAGATTCTGTTTCACAACTAAAACCAAAAATAGTTTTACCACAAACGATTCGTCCATTTCCAAAAGCTTCTCCAAGAAAAACTTTCCGCCGTGGTAGACAGCCCGGAAAAACTAAAATTTTAACAAAAACGCCAGAAAAGCAAGACCAAGATGAGAATAGAGATGAAAACGCACCAAAAAATAAAAAAATCAAGACAACTAAACAGAAACGAAAAGGTAATGCAAAGAAAAAGAGAGTAAAAAGACAAGTTTTACAGTCAAGTGATAGTGAGACAGACCCTGAAGACAAACCCAAGTATGATGATAGCTCTGATAGTCCATGGGATGAAGTACCAGATCTTATTGATAATTGGTATTGTTTCATCTGTGGAGAAAATAAAGTCATGGATATGAGACTTTGCGCTTTTTGTGGTAAATATGTCCATGAGATGTGTGTTGGACTGTCCAAAGATGATAAGGAACAGTTTATTTGTCCTGATTGCTCTAATTAAAAGAGATGATAAGGAACAGTTTATTTGTCCTGATTGCTCTAATTAAAAAAGGAAGACTGATTATTATGATTATTTTTTTATAAGGTTTTGTTTTGAATTTTACTTTTGTTCTTAATTTTGAAAGTATTTTTATTTTACTGACCACATACATGGTGTCCTACTTTAAACTGATTTGCAATATCTACTTTTAAGGTTTAACTATTTGTAAGTTTGTTATCTAGTTATGACGTAGATAGAATAGGCTCAGACTATTATGTTTGCTATGAAGATACCTAAGTTACCTTTGATTTTTCTCCATTTTGATAAGATATTGTTAAATTTCTAAGATATTTTGCTGTAGAAAGACTGAAATTATTATGCAGTAACAGTTGGTTGTGAAAGTTCTTATTAGTAAGGTTATAAGTTATGTTAGAAAGAGTTTCTAATGGTAAAAGTTTATAAACACTCACTGTTTTAAACGCAACTACTTATCTTAAGAAATATAATATGTGATAGGTACTTAATTCCTCACTACCTGTATGTCAAAGATACTCAAATTATATAGTTCGTGTTATCATTTACTACGTATTATTATGTGCCATGTTTTTTTTATTAAATTTCTTTATTTAATTATAATTTATTATTTTTATTTTGCCTAGTTTTAAACCCGGGTAAAGTCTCCCTTCTTGGGGGTCAAGTCTCCCACCTAGGCGGGAGATATTAGCCAAATCTCACTTCAGTAGAAATCGTTAATTACTCATAAAGTATTAATGATTTATAAAACTTTCTTAAGAAAAAATAAAGCTTAATAATGCAGCTTAGGGTACAATTTGAAGAAAATAGTTTTTTGTAAATATAAAGCGATTTATGAGCATTTTAGTCGAAGACGGGTAAACTCTCCCGGACTCCTATCCTTTCAAACAAAAAAAGAATTTTCCAAATCGGTTCATAAACTACGGAGTTATGCCCGAACATACATAAAAAAAATATATAAACTTCCGAATTGATAACCTCCTCCTTTTTGAAGTCGGTTAAAAATAGATCAACCATTTTTCAGATTATCTAAGGTACATATATCTTTTATGGGGTACTGTGTTAAATGTTACAATAAAAAACCTTCTGATATATTACAATTAAATGAAAGAAAATTTAAAACTCATATAAAAAGTACACTTTGTAAACAAGCATATTACAAATTAGAGGATTATATCCAAGATAAGAATGCTTGGAAAAATGCTGGTCCTGCTCCATAGGACAATTTAGAGTCTAGACAAAATCAAACTGCTTGCTAATTTTACTGTATAATTTATAATTTTTATGATATTAATTTTATTTTCTGTGATTCATATTTAACTCACACACTGACTTATTATATGTTTTTTTTTTTTTTTTTGGGAAATCATATACAATGTTTGTAAATATGTGAGCACCATGTACCTATCGCATTTATTAATTTTTCTGTTATTACTTCACTTTTCATTCTTTTTACCAATTGTGGTAAGTAATTTTGATTAATTTTTTTATATTTTTTATTTTTTTATTCTAGGTACATAGTCTTCACCTATAAATATTAATTAATGTATACAAACTATTGTTAACATTTTAAAAGAGTAAGTATGGAGTTTCTTGCCCATTCTTCTCCATACATAACTACATTTTGGAAGGCGCAACTAGAATCAATTAACTATTCATGTAATTTTTGACGTTCAAAAGTGCATCTTCGTGCCTATTTGAAATAAATTATTTGACTTTGACTTTGACTTTGAGACCCTGGCAAATAGAACTGAGTGAATTTACTTGTCAAAAATTTCATCATCCTGCTGATCTTAACTGACCTCGGTGCTCCGGACGGAAAGGTGCCACTATCTTGCTGATCTTAATTTATCTCGGTGCCCCGGACGGAGACGTGCCATCATCCTGCTGATACTGATGACCCTGGGTTTTACGAAAACATCGCGTCATCTCATTGCGCTGCTACTCCAGGTTTGTTCTTGCAGCCATGGCAAGGACATTTGATCTCGAAGTCTTCAGTACAAGTAAGGTCTCTTTTTTATCTTTATAATGTCGAAAATGGATGACATTTTAATAACCCAACAACAACTAATCGAACTCGTAGATAAGTTCTCCACCAATTTCAAGAAGGATGGTGCAGAGCGAAAGATTTCAGACTACTTACGTCGTCGATTAGCTACCTTGGAACATTACTTTACAGAGTTCCATAATAATCATATGACTTTGCTATCCTTTAGCGATCAATCTCATGCATATTTCAGTACTAACCAATACAATCAAATGAAGGAAAAATATAACAATATTAAAACTACTATTCAAAACAATAACCCCCTCGCAAACAGACCACAAATCCCTGAATTGAAACCTCCTAAGTTCCAACCTACTGCGGAATCTCAAACCTCGAACCTCGCACCTCACGCTGCTTCTAAAACCCCTGCTCTTGAAGAGAGTAAAGACGAAGGTCTCTTCAAAAAGCAAGCTACCAACTTCAAGGCTTTCTTGAGAATATCTTCCAATATCGACCTTGATCTCATAATGGAAAAATGGGAGTTTGAAGACATCCTGAAGACGATACAATTTCGTTGGGCGGTTATTGACTCGCTTCATTGGGAGCTAGACAACGAGTATGGCGGATCAAACCCTGAGTACGAAGAGCAATTTACTCATTATGAGAAATATTACAACAAAATCAAGAAAGACATCAATAGGAAAATGTGGTCCGTTGCGCATATTGAAAAATCAACTCCTAAAATGGAGATAGTCACCTTTGAAGGAAACTACAATAGGTGGATTTCGTTCAAAGATCTTTTTAACGAAGCAGTGCACAACAACCCCTCTTTGTCGAATGCACAAAAAATGCAGTTTCTTAAGAGTAAGATCAAAGGTGAGCCCATTGACATATATATTACTATTTATATCAATGGGTGAGCCCGAAAAATTGATCCAACATCTCCAAATAAGCTCCGACAATTATCTTGTATGCTGGAATATCCTTAATCATCGTTATGATAATAAACGACTGATCTTCACTTCTTATCTTAACAATCTTATGAATATCCCTGCAAACCAGCAACAATCATCAAATCATATAAAACGCATTCACGACACTACGTATGAGAGCGTGAATGCTATCATGAAGCTGGGAGTCGATGTGTCTTCCTGGGACTCTTTCCTGGTATGTATGTATCTTGTCTCAAAAATTGGACTCGGATACATACGAGGATTATCTACAAGCCTTAAAATCCCCGTGAGAGTTGCCCGTCTTGGAAGATTTCCTTTATTTCTTAGAAACTAAGTTTATGATGCTGGAAACTTCCCGTAAGAAGCTTGAAAATTCCACGCACAAATTATCCCCATCTCAATCCAACAACTATAACAAACCATCATTTTCAAAGGGTAACAATTTTAATCGAAATGATAACAATCCTAAAACGTATTACTCAACAAGCCAAGTTTCGCTAACGTCAAAGTCCAAACGCAAAATTAACTATCGCAAGCAATGCCCTATTTGCAACGCCACTGATCATCGAATACATGCATGTCAAAAGTTATTGGAATTGCAACCTAATGAACGTAAAAATGCTATTGCTAACTTGAACCTTTGTATTAATTGTTTACATTATCATGAAAGCAAAATATGCCTTTCCGAAATAAGATGCAAAGAATGCAATAACGAACACAATACCATTTTGGATGAATCTTTTAAGTCGCATCGATCTGGGTCAAATGCAGCCACGATTACGAAATCTCCATCTCAGCAGCAAGAGAGTAACGCAGTTGCATCGCTTCTTAAAGAACCCTCAGAAATACTGCTTACCACGGCAATAATTAAAGTACAAGCAGCGGACGGATCTTACCAAAAAAAAAAAACCGGCCAAGTGCGTGTCGGACTACGCACAATGAAGGGTTCCGTACTTGGAAATAATTTATCCTAAGAACAAACTTAATATTGTTGGTAAACATAATCTCCCATACATTCCAACTGCAAATGTAAGTTTGTACGCACAATATCGAGAGATTTACCATGTAATTTTAAGACCATAGACTTCTTATAGATTTTCCTGTAATCTATAAGTATAGAACTATTTTCAATTTTTTTTCAAAATTTTAAGTTTAGTAGTTTCTGAGATAAGGGGGGGAATGTTCAATTTTCGCCTATTTTCACTTATAACTTTAAAACAATTTATTTTAAAATTAAAAAAAAATATATATTTGAGACCCTCATAGTAAGCCCTTTCATTTGATATGTCACACGGTATAGTTTGCAAAACTTTGTTGCAAAACTTGTTTGCCCTCCAAAACTGACCCTAATATTCTAAATTCATTTATTTACGGTTCATATCCGTATTTGGGTCACTCAAATTGATATGTGTACCAAATTTCAACTTAATCGGTCCATTACATTCGGAGCAAATTGGCTGTGATAGAGGGACAGACAGACAGACACACGAGTGATCCTATAAGGGTTCCGTTTTTTCCTTTGAGGTACGGAACCCTAAAAATGAGTTCTTTTAGATGAGGGATCATAAACATCCATTATCAGGGAAAGCGCAGCTCAGTTGTTAAGACTACCGCGACGAAAATGTAACGGTTATATCTCTGGAATAGGAAATAAGGAAAACAACTGTAAGGGCATGATTACCATCAAATGTTTGTCGTTGGTTAGCGATTTCACCTTTGAAACGGACGTATATATAATGAATAGACTCATAAATAACTTACCCAGCTGTACCTTACCTAAGCCAGACTGGCCTACTCTCAACCAAATAACCCTAGCAGAACCCGAATTTTACAAAAGTAGGCCTATTGATATCTTATTTGTAGCAGATATCTATTCCACTATCCTTATGGACGGTATCTGTCGTTCAGAAGGTAAATTGCCAATTGCCCAACAAACCCAGTTGGGATGGATCTTAAGCGGCAACTACAAAACATACCATTGCAACGTGATCCTAAATAATATCGGAGAGATTCAGCAATTTTGGGAAGTGGAGGACATTCATGAATCTTCAGCGATATCAGAAGAAGATCAAAAATGCATCGAGTTTTACCAATCTTCAACCTCTAGACGGGAAGACGGAAGCTACGTCGATAAAATACCGTTCAAAGAAAATTTTGACAAAAATATAGGCGAGTCTAAAACAAAATCGATTGCTAAATTTTTCTAAATGAAGCGGAAATTAAGTAAGCAACCAGCACTGGCACGTGACTATAAAACGTTTATTTCCGAATACCTAGAGCTCGGACATATGACACCCGTTGCGCCACACATACAGCCGGACTGCTACTTATCGCACCATTGCGTCCAACGATCTGAGTCATCAACTACTAAATTGCGGGTTGTTTTTAATGCCTCGGCAAAATCCTCGAGTGGATACAATAGCCTCAATGATCTTATGTGATGAGGACCCAATTTACAACAAGACCTCCAGAGCCTTATCTTGAAATGGAGAGAATTTAGATACGCTTTTACACCAGATGTAGAAAAAATGTTTCGCAAAATCTGGTTACATCCCGATGATCAGAAATATCAGAAAATTATCTGGCGGAACCATCAATCTCAACCTTTAAAAGAATACCAGTTAGCGACAGTTACCTATGATACAAAAGCCGCACCTTTTTTGGACATGATGATACTGAAGCAACTGGCCATCGATGAAAGGCCAAACTATCCACAAAGTTGCGCTCCTGACATCTTAGAACACTCGTTTTACATGGATGATCTCATACATGGTGAACATTCAGCGAGAGCAGCTAAACAGCTCAAAGCGAAGATGATCAACCTCCTCAAATCTGGCGGATTTAATTTAAAAAAATGGCGATCAAACTTACCGGAAATAAAAGATAGTTATGATGCACTTCAAAAGGAAGACTTTGACTTTAAGCAACCGGAGTCGACCAAAACTTTAGGTCTTCGGTGGGAATCCAAAAATGAACAATTTATCTTTCATCCTATAGAATTTATCTCACAAGGCATCCTTACAAAAAGGCAATTCTTATCTCAAATATCTAAAATTTTTGACCCTTTGAGTTGGCTAGCACCAGTCACAATAAAACTTAAGATCTTATTCCAAGAATTATGGAAATCAGACCTGGGTTGGGACCACCCTGTCCCTGAAGAAATCGCGTTAGAATGGAATACTATAAAAGCCGATCTACCACACATATCTCGTTTTGAAATACCACGTTGGATTCAAACCCAGGAGAAAGATACCATCGAACTCCATGACTTTTGCGACGCCAGCACAAAAGCATACGCTTGCGTTGGTATTGCAAAATACAAAGAGAAAATGAAACCCACGTGTCCCTTGTTGCAGGGAAATCAAAAGTAATACCGCTGAAAAAAACACAATAGATCCCGCGTTTGGAACTGCGGCGTTCTCTTGTTGTCAAAACTTATTCAAAAAATCATCTTATCCCTATCGAGCTACAAGGTGCATGTTTATGGTTGGGTTGATTCAATGGCTGTTCTAGGTTGGTTATGTGGCAAACCGGAGAAATGGAAACCCTTTCTTTCGAATCGAGTGAGGATTATTACTGAAATAATCCCTAAAGATAACAGTGGTTACGTAAAATCCAAAGAAAACCCCGCAGATTGCGCAAGCCGCCGTTTACCTGCTGCTAGCCAATTACTCGCTGTGGTGGCAAGTGCCCGACTGGTTACCAAAATTTAAGTCTAAAGAATCTCATAAGATGCCGATTTATACGAGTATTATAAGTTTTTAAACTGTCATGGTCACTAATATTATTATTAACACTAGCTTTTGCCCGCGGCTTCGCCCGCGTGGATGTCGGTTATCGCATAAAAAAGTACCCTATGTCCTTCTCCATATCCCAGGCTATATCTCAAAATTCTAACTTAATATTAATTTTAATGTGACTCACTATGTGAATAGAAACCGAAACAAATGATTTAATTTAGTAAAAGTACTTATGTTCTGAACGTGAATGAGTCTTTACCTAAAGATAACAAACACAAAATCAAAATACGAAATTTCACTCAAATTCTTAAAGCAATCAATTGTACCAAATACAACACGAAATAAAAATGCGACACAAATAATAATTTTAAAATAATTCACGTAAGTACCAACGATGTAAAAACAAAACGAAATCCTCCGAAATGTCGCATGGTACACCGTTTGTCCTGAGAAAACGCTCGAAATGTCTAATGAACACCATTGGTGCATAACTTTTCTCAGGGTCACGTTCGCAATTGGACGAAATATTTGACATTTATTTTGTACTTGCAACACGATCTGGATGTAGAATTCGATTAATCGACTAATACTTGACCGGTTGACATTTTAGCGGGAACACCACTAAACGAACGAAAAAAAAAAAAGAAAACAAAATACGTCTATACTCTGTGGTCGTGTGGCGGTGTGACGCGATGCTTAATGTAAACATTCATCAAGGTTATACGTGCGTAAAGTAATGGATTCAATGAGAAAACGGTTTAATCTTAGAAGAATCTTATACAGAATTACTGAGAAATAAGTGTAGATTTTCGATTTGTGTGTATTTTTCGTATTGAGTGTTAGTTTATCGAAAAGTGATAAATACGAGTATGTCAGTGAAAAAGTAACGAAAGTTTTGGAATGCACAAATTTTGATCATAAGGCTGCCGTGTTTAGTAATGTTTTTATGATAAATATTCTTGTATACTGTTTGAAATACACGTAAGTAGCTAGCTTATTTATCTACGAACATAATTTGGCTAATAGCTACTGATATTATAGCGAGCGTATTGTTATCGTAATCGTATTTCCAAGAGTAAAAAGTCGGCAAACAAATACCTACAAAAAGTCAATAAAATGGATATAGTATGTTATCCTTAAGAGATAGACATATTCCATCGCGGACTTTTTTGAAGACCTTTATAAGATACATAATTCCACCATACATTATTTTGTTATATCTCAAAGGGTTTAGACAGCGTTTTCGTTGAAAGCTCCCAGACAGCATATTTTTTTCCGACACCTCCAACAAATATCGTTAATTCATACAAAAATGCATACAAAAACTTAACAAATTATATACTAAAACCTTCCTCGAGAACCAAGCTATCCATTGGTGAAAACAGCATGAGAATCGGTGCAGTAGTATTTGAGTTTATCGCGAACAGACAGACAGACGCGGCGGAGGACTTTGTTTTATAATATGTAGTGATAGTGATAAACGGGATATTTACCATGTTTATTAATTGTTTTGAGTTCCCGATATTTCGGCGCTGTTGCAAGCACCATGATCCCATGATCACGGATAAACTGAAGTCACTGTGGGTGGGTGTTTATGAGCAGACAAAACGGTCTCCCCTCTTTCTTGTTCGTTTTTTGCACTCAGTACCGCTACCACTATCACTCGCAACTCGATTCTGTTCCCGACACACGAAACTCACTGTGTCCGCTCGCGAACTTTTTTCGGCACTTTTTCGGTTTTTACACAGCTGAACCACTGGATTCCAGGCTCTCGACAGTTGAAACCCATCATCCCGGTTGAAGTTCCTATATTTGGTAATCTCAATAGCTTCTCTAACCAGTCTAGGAATATAGTCTGGAATCCAGTGGTTCAGATGTGTAAAAACCGAAGGAGTGCCGAAAAAAGTTCGCGAGCGGACACAGTGAGTTTCGTGTATTATTTTGCGCGGCTGCAAAATAATGAGCCACTAAATAAGAAAAGCCAGATTCATAATCTCAATCCCATACTAGACACTAATCAAATGCTCCGTGTCGGTGGCAGACTTAAACATTCGAATTTTGATCCCGAAATGAAGCATCCCATCATAATTCCGAATCAATCGAAATTGGCAGATCTTATCATAGATGAATCCCACGAGCTTGTATTTCACGGTGGAGTAAAAATGACTACTGGATTAATAAGACACAAATACTGGATTCTTGGAGGAAACAGAGCCATAAAGAAACGATTAAGAATGTGTGTCAAATGTAAAAGAAATAATCCCATATCACATCATCAAATCATGGGTGACCTACATCCAGCACGATTGATTCCTAACCGACCTTTTGATGATGACAACCTTCCACCAGGAAAATGGAGTCTAGGCCGCGTAGTCGCGCTGCATCCTGGAAATGACGGACACGTAAGGGTCGTAACACTTAAAATCAAAAACGGGCTCATAAAACGCCCAGTTGTAAAACTGTCCTTACTGCCAACAAATAAAAATGATCAAGATCCAAAGTTGATAGTAAATTGCTAGCGGCGAAGAAAAAACGTCCTATCTCATTCTCAGCTATGGTTTTATCTTTTACATTATTCTTGTTGTCACTAATAAACACCACTCAAGCATCCTACAATTTTACCCAGCTGACAATCAAAAATGTCTACTTCGACAAAATATCTAATATGCATTTAATTAGAGATGATTGGCATTTAATAGTCTATTATCACACAAATCCTTATCAAGAAGGAACGGCGGCATTACTAAAGTATATCAAGTATCTTGAAACCTTATGTTCTACGATTAGAACACAAACACCTTGCGACGGCATCATGTTACAACTCGAGCACGATTTCGAAGAAATTAAACAATAAGATAATATTGTCATGATGAATGACTCTTTTATAATAATAATAATAAAACGTTTATTTCGACCAACAAAGGATCATAGGACACAAAGATTACAAAATTAAAAATATAATATAAATAAAAACATATACAATTAAAAAGACCACATAAACATATCACATACTTCGATTGCTCCGTATGTGGCTAATAAGAAACGCCGGCGACGCGGCTTGCTAGACGGAGTAGGCTACGTTGCAAATAGTTTATTCGGAGTGTTGGACCAACGATTTGCAGAGAGATATGAGAAGGATGACCCTTTAAAGCATAATGAAAATCATTTATACAACATCTGGAAAAACCAAACATCGGTCGTAGAAGCTGAATTTAATCTCATGAAGAGGATGCAGAGTACTATAAACAAACATCACAAAATAATAAATCAAAAGCTTAATTATCTCCAAGATTCCTATAAAAATCTCACTCAGCAAATGCAAAACATAACTGTCATCACAGACTTCATAACCTCGGCTTTCACTGCCAACAACTTGTTGTATACCCTTCGACGAATCCAGGACTCAATTTTAGATACTGTTACTGATATTTATAGTGGAAAATTAGATTTTCATTTGATATCTCCGAAGCAACTCAGATCAGAGCTAAGCATAATATCAGCACAAATATCTGGAGACTTGGTAGTTCTCGTCGATAACTTTAATCTTAAAGATCTTTATAGCTTGCTCAAAGTAAGAGCCAAATACTCTGGCAAATACCTAATTATAGAAATAAGAATACCACTAATTGAAAGAGATCTTTACGAGGTATTCAATCTTATCCCGGTTCCACGCATTGTGAAAGATAACATGATGATGAAGCTCGAAACTATCTCTGAATTAGCAGCCATCAACATGAGAAAGGATTCGTATTTAACTATCACAGACACGGATCTGCAGTTATGCGTATTACAAAACCCTGTGACTATTCTGTGTCATATCAGAAAGCCTATTCACCACATGAAAGATGATCATAGCCTTTGTGAGACGATCCCAGGCACAAGAACTTGTAAAACTAAAACTACCTCGTGCACGAATGACTGGAGAGAATTATCATCGGAAAACAAATATTGTTATTTATGCTGCAATGATTGTAACGTCAAACTTCTGTGTGAAAATCAAGTTAAGACATTTAGGTTATCAGGTGCTGGTCTGTTGTGTGTTGGGGAAGGCTGTTTAGTAAAAACAGAAGATTTTATGGTGTATTCCAACAAAAGATTGTCTAGTAAAATTAGCACGACGACAAAGATAATCTCGCCAGAAATATCACCAATCAATCAGATAATAAATATCACGAGGCCAGAAATCTCGTATGAGCTTAATCCCAATTACTCAGACAACCTCAGACAATTTGAAGCTATTAGGAAAAGTCTTGAGATCATGAAGCAGAGTGAACCTTTCAGCACCAGTACGAGTATCTCCTACAACGACATCCATCATTATACTGCTATATATCTCATCATATTTGAAATCTTGTTATTGATCGCAGCTTACTATTTTATACGTTGGCGGCAAAGACAACGTAAAGGAAATCGTTACATTTCTACAGCAGAGCGGTCAACAGCCTCCATGGCGACTGCGTTGCCATCTCCACACACCGCTACGGAAAGTTTTGTGACTGAGTGTAGTGAAATTAGGGAAAAAGGGCAATCTAGTAGCAAATCAGTGAAAAGTGATCCTAAGCGACTAGCTCTATCTAGTGAGTGCTTGCAAAAAAAGGAAGATAGAGGTTCTTCACCGATTTTTCGCGTGTTTTCTCTTCCTGATTTATACTGTAGCGATTCTGTTTAATTTGTAATGCTACTTTCATCTAATCTTTCAACATAACTAACCCTATATAACTATTTTAGTATTATTGGAACATTGTTTTCACCTTGTTAATAAGATAAGATATATTTATTTGCATAAACATGTATACAAGAGTTTTAAAAATAAAAACGTGCATGCAAGATAACATAAAGACAAAATTAGAAGTAAAAAAACTTTTTTTAAAACAAGCTTTTATTTAAATGCGCTAAAAAGAATAAAATAAACTTTTCCTTTAAAACTTTTACGATAAACTTATAACTTCATTACACAATTTATATGATATAAAAGCTTGTCGCGAGATTTAATTACTCGTATTTACTTAGTTTGAAAATTTTAAAAATTAAAACCAATCAGGTCAAGTTGTATAATTTACTTGTTTATCTACACAGATAAACCTCGCGACAAGCTTTTATATCATATAAATTGTGTAATGAAGTTATGAGTTTATCGTAAAAGTTTTAAAGGAAAAGTTTATTTTATTCATTTTAGCGCATTTAAATAAAAACTTGTTTTAAAAAAAGGTTTTTTACTTCTAATTTATTTTTTACTTTTTAGTTACCCTAACGAAACACAGTTCCGGGTTTGATTTTGGAGTTATCCTTTTCCTAGACAGATTGCAAAGCAATGCTGTTGACGCCTGTCTCGCCAAATCACACAATTCAGAGTTATTCTCAGCAAGCCCTTTCATTAGATTTCCATATTGTAGACGTGCGTTAAAAATAACTAATTCACCATCTTGGGTGTTCCGCCATATTGGATTTAGAGTGACATAACTTTATTTTACGAGTTATTCACAGCAAGCCCTTTTATTTGATACCCATATTGTAGACGTGCATCAAAAATAACTAGTTCGCCATCTTGGGTGTTCCGCCATATTGGATTTAGAGTGACGTCACTTTATTTTACGAGTTATTCACAGCAAGCCTTTTCATTTGATACCCATATTGTAGACGTGCATCAAAAATAAGTAGTCCGCCATCTTGGGTGTTCTGCCATATTGGATTTAGAGTGGCGTCACTTCATTTTACGAGTTATTCACAGCAAGCCCTTTCATTTGATATCCATATTGTAGACGTGCATCAAAAATAAGTAGTCCGCCATCTTGGGTGTTCTGCCATATTGGATTTAGAGTGGCGTCACTTTATTTTACGAGTTATTCACAGCAAGCCCTTTCATTTGATACCCATATTGTATGAGTGCAATAAAAATAACTAGTCCGCCATCTTGGGTGTTCCGCCACGTTGGATTTAGAATGACGTCTCATAAATAACAATAAATTGTGCTCCAAACTAAACGTGTATACAAAATTTCAGCTCAATTGGTTGAAGATATCTGCTTCAAAATTGAGTTGCAAGAATCCACCCGAACAAACATAGTTACATACATACATACAATGCAAGTTAAATAAAAGCTTGTAAAAATACAGGCTCTGACATGTTTGCCACATACTTATGGCGTGCAAATATGATTAAGTATGATTGTTAATAAGTAATTAATTTTAGGTCAATATCATTAATATGAAGTGAATTCAACAAACAAAATAAATTAAAAATGTCATAAATAAGTAAAAAATTATTCATAAAAAAATATCAATGTCATAACAAATGCTTGTCAGAATTTCGTTAATAATATAGTATCATTATTATAGAATTATGTCATGAAATCAAATTAGAATTATTTAAGTCTGATACACTATAATAACATTTTTGATAAGATATACTACAAATATTTCCATAACATTGAAAACAATTAAGTAACAATATATAAATTTAATACTAGTGTCATAAAAAAGATAAAATTATTCAATCTAGAAAAACTTTTTCGCCTAGAAATTCGGAGACACTATAATGCTTTTTGTAAAAGAAACATTTTTAATTGTCGCTTGAATGCCTTACTATTTAGCTCCTTCCAACGTTTAGGCAATATGTTAAATACTCGTATAGTAGGCGCCATGCGGACGATACTCTTGCGCATTAGTGCCGTTTTTGCTGGATATACTCGAAGAATGGTCATATCCCGTCTGTTACGCGGTACAACGTCCTGTAGACGTGGAAACTAATTGAGGTTTGTTTTAACAAACATTGCGGCTTCGAGGATATACATACAAGGAAGAGTTAATATCTTGTACCTTTTAAAATATGGTTTTCATGTATCAACCGTTTTTAGTCCAAACATAGAGAATGCATCTCTTTTGGGTCTTAAATGCCGTGTTAGCGTCGGTAGAATTTCCCCAAAATATGATGCCGTATCTTAAGTGAGACGCAACTAAGCCATGGTAGGCCGCAATCAAGGTATCTACGTTCACAACTGCCATTAGAGAGTGCAATGCAAATGCAGAGCTACAATTTTTTTTGCAGAGGTTCTCGATTTGTGCTTTCCAGTCAAGTCTTTTGTCAATGATTAGTCCAAGGAATTTAGTTGTATTTACGATTTCAACAATTTTATCATCTATATTTATGTCCATATTTTCTATAATCAATCGTTGGCTAAAATGTATAATTTTAGTTTTATCTAAATTAATCTTTAAGTTATTATTATTTAACCATTCTGTTATAGATGTCAAGGTATTGAGAATTTCAAGTTTATATTGGATCATGTCGTTGCTATTACTAGAAATTGTCACCGTGCTATTGTCTGCAAATAAAGTCATAGGGTGTGGAATTGATTTTGGCAAGTCATTAATGTATAGTGTAAATAGTGGAGGTCCCAACACACTACCTTGTGGAACACCAAAAGTAGTTTGACGTTCATCTGATAAGTATATCTCTTCCTTTTTTGTGGTTATATTAATTCTAGTGATTTCTGTCTTTTGCTTTCTATTGTCTTAATAGGATTTAATTAAATTAAGAACATTACCTCGAATACCATATGCGTCAAGTTTTTTTATTAAAATGTCATGATTTACGTAGTCAAATGCTTGGGTCATATCGCAGAACATAGCACATACAGGTGTTTTTTGTCCACTTTTATCAATACCTCGTATAAAAAGTCATAGATCGCCATATTTATGGTCTTATTTTCGCGAAATCCCTTTTGCTCATTACATAATATTTTATTTTTTTCTATGTAACCGTTTAATTCCTTTTGAATGAATTTCGCAAATATTTTCGAGAAGATAGGAATCAGAGAAATAGGCCTATAGAATTCCATAAGCTCTCTATCTTCTTTCTTAAATAGTGGTAATAGTAATATTAATTTCATTACCCATTTAACTATACCTACTTACTAACCTCATCTTTTCCTCCCTCAGGAGCATGTTCAGGTCAATCACCGAACAATAATAAACACGTCAGCGTAATTGCGACACCGCGCTATGCCTTGAATATTTTATGTATTACCTTAGTAAAATAGTCAGCACGTTTTCGGAGAGCATATCGGGCGCGAATCAATCCCATTCAGTCACCTCATTAGTTTTAATCGTTATCCCATTTGTATTACTGAAATATAGTTATCTTTATAATCTTTAATCTTAGTTTATCTTAATCTCACCCCAACCCCGAACATTACATTTATAGTTTGTAAGTATCTTTATAGTTATTCCTAGATTTTTCGTAATTGCACCTACAAATGTTTGTCTGCATCACCCAAAGGTTGACTGGTAGAAAATGCCTATGGCATTAAGCCCACCTCTGTACATTTCTGTGCAAATAAATAAACTTTAGTCTAGAACAGGTGTTTTCTATTAATTGATTTAATTTAGCTGTTATTTAATCCATACTCGGTGTATGTTCATGATGTTACAAGATTTCCTGTCACTGCTATCGTATACAAATTGGTGTGGGGTAGGTACCACAACTAAAAAGTGAAAAATAAAAAAAACTTTTTACAAAAAAAAAAAAAAACAAGCGACTTCAAAAAACAAACACAAAAAAATGAAAAATAACTTAAATTTTGGAAGTCGGTGGCAAAAAACGAAAATACGGAACCAAAGACACCGACTTCCAAAATTGAAGTTATTTTTAATATTTTTGTGTTTGTTTTTTGTTAATAGTTTTTTATTTAAAGATGCGTTCTGAATTTGCTGCCGCGGTATTCTGTCCTAATATTAACGATTGTTAAAACTGTAAATAATTATGTCGGAAATGTTACTGAGTGACTGACTGGCTTGAAAAACACTTCTTTTTTGAAGTGAAAACTTCTTTAGGCGCGTTGAGCACTTTTTGGTAGGGGAAAAACTTATGGGTTCGCGATCGTTACCGAACGCTTTCCATGACCTACCTATATGTATACTGTGTATATAAATGTGTACTTTTTGGGTGAACAAAAATCATGGAACTCGCGTCATAATCACCGAACGATTTCCATGAGCT
Source organism: Dryobota labecula (assembly GCA_947523025.1). Lineage (NCBI taxonomy): Eukaryota > Metazoa > Arthropoda > Insecta > Lepidoptera > Noctuidae > Dryobota > Dryobota labecula. The sequence continues at coordinate 26,407,487 of OX383297.1, forward strand.
ATATGTATAAAAGAACAGTCATTCCAAAGTTTTGTGTTTTCACTTCTGTCGGCAGTCCTTATGACTGCTAATTTTTTCTTTTTCTTTTCACTACCATTATTTAAAAAGATAGAGATCTTTCAACAAAAATATGCAGGGTGGCTCGATTCAAGTGTCGAGGAGTGTAATTAAGTTAGACTTCTTCTGTCATCTATGGTTATGATAAAAGTAAATATCTATGGTTAGGTGACTGTCCGGGTTACGTAATTGACTTCTGGAGGGAAGTGGGCTGGTTGGAATAACCACTAATGGCCGCCATGCACCCATGTACAATGATCCACCTGAAGTACTAAGTGCGGAAACCAAACCCTTTACCATAGAATATAGAGCTGTACGTTGCTTGCTCCTGCGTCACCAGTCCTGACTCTCTGTATATTTTGACTGCTGTGACCAAAACTACAAACATAGTATTCAGGGAAGTTTTATTAAAATGGGGCTGGTATTTTAGTATATTGTGGTATCTTATGACTTCCACGCGATCGAAGTCGCAGGAAGAAACTAGTTGCCTAAATAAAAATAACTGGCGCATGAGGGTCTCGTTCCTGCTGTCATCCAACGCCCAACGATAGACTCCAAAAGCTACAATTGAAAATATGACAGAAAATTTAATCAGGTAGCTTAGCGGTATGTAAGTACCTACTTAAATTCTGGGTATTTTATTTTTTAATTTTGTCAATAAGGCGTGGGCTATTAATAATAAGTAATCGTCTTATAATCCGACTCGCCACTCACACACACACACTTCAGTGATATGTGCAGATTATGTCGCAGTAGGTGCAGTCCGTGTAATCTGGCAGACATCGATCGATTATGTTTAATCACAGCTTATTGAGAAGGAAATCCGGATTAAAAGATATTGAAGTAGTTATCATTTTAAACGCAAACAATTCCAAACGATAGTAAATCGGCCAAGTGTGAATGGTGTACTTGCACAAGTGGTATCCCGTACCATCTACGGTTTTCAAAATTAAATATCAAAATATTTTAATTCACATAATCCTACATGGTCACTTATGAAACGTCAGAAGCTAGTTGAATAACCGTTCACTATCCCGCACTGCTTCTGATGTTTTGCGATCGTAACAAGGCTGATGATTTAACAGTAAAAGCTCCTACAAACAGGCGCAAAATTCGACGCGACACAAAGGCAACGAGTGGTGCCTTTGTGTCGCGTCGGCGTGTCGCGCCTGTTTGTAGGAGCCTTAAAACATTGGCACGGTGTTATAACTGTATATTGGTACTTATTAAAAACTGTTGGTAGTCGCTACGTCCCCGTCAAGGGGTGCGGCAGGCGTGCTACGGGCATGGCCCTTAAGATCCCGCGGTATAATACGGTGCCCGTTAACACGGGCACGTTCGTTGGGGGCCATATAGGCCTGCCCTGGGGCAGGTGCGGCGGTGACACCTCTTGCCTATGGGTGTGGATGCATCAGTATACAGCAGGAGCGCTGCGGCACTGTTCCACAGTACCGCTTTCTTCAAGCCATCCCGGCGGTCTGCCTCCGCCAGGTGAGACCTCCGGTTCCCCGGAGGAGGCCCGGCGGGAGACGACCAGCGACAGAGGTGTCGACTTAAGGCACCCCCTGCTGAGGATGTAGACGCTTCCAGGTCCAGTCGGTTACGCTCCAGACTAAGGGGCCGTTATGTGTGTGTGAGCGGCATTGTGTTGTGTTATACCGCTCATGTCAGCGACTGAATTGTGAGCCCGCGCCGCAAATTCAACGCGTGAGTTTATGCGCTTGTTGAGTTGCGTATGTGCGGAGTTTGATGCGCATCATGCCTATGTTAACCTAGCGCACGACGCACGCCGAGTGCATATCATGTGTATGTAGCATTATTAAGAACCAAACGACCTTACCTTGTGAAGTTTGATTCCAATTATGCGAGGGTCTCAACCGAAGACGATTATAAAATTTACTTGCAGCAGTACATGAGATGGTGCTGTATTTGCCACACTTTTAGATACTCACAGATTAAAAAAAAAAAATGGAACAAAACCATGACGTAGGGTCCTGTCTCGCTCCCACCCCCAGCACGCAGTGCTGCCGCTCCTGCCGCTCCCGCTCTTTATTCATTAATTTTAGAGAAGTATAGTTTCTAGCTGTTTACATAATTTTGACTTTTCTTTTTTGTCCGTAAGGATTCTCGTAGGAGTGGGTGGGATTTTAATCGTCTTCGGTTGAGACCCTCGCATAATTGGAATCAAACTTCACAAGGTAAGTTCGTTTGATTCTTAATAAATTATATTTCGGGTCTCAACCGAAGACGATTACAAAATTTACTTGCAGATGTTTAGAGTAGGTATCATGACAAAGAAGGGAAGGCAAACATTGTAATGTTATGATTCCTTTGCATAATCATTCAGGTCATAACAATAATTAAATGTTCTACTACTTAATCAGACTTTTATTGTTTGCTACATCCAGTTACATCTATCCTAATCTTAACAAAAAAAATCAATTCGATAGGTGTAAACTTTAATATTTTGATTCTGGAGTCTGGCGTTAGGTCCGGTTGAATGGATATGCTCGCCCTATAACATGAGACTTAAAGGTAACTGATAAAATCTGAGTGTAGGTACGCCTCTGCTAAGCCCTTCGGGGAATTTATTGTAAAACATATATTAGGTACATTATAAGTTCTTATTTGGTAATACATTGAGGGCGCTATGTTTTGCCTCTAGGGCGTACAAAAGTAGTAATACATGCAATATAATTAAAAAAAGAAATTAATATAGATTATATGAACTACAAATAAACAAGTTAATAAATTAGATCATCTATCGCATCAAGAATTTTCAATCACACTTAACAATGTTGATTAGATAAATTAAGTGTAGTGAGAATAAATTAAAAAATGAAAACAAAAAATGTCCGCAGTTAATGAAAATTGTCAGCACTTATTTATAAATAACTAGCTTTTGCCCGCGGCTTCGCCCGCGTGGATGTCGGTTATCGCATAAAAAAGTACCCTATGTCCTTCTCCATATCCCAGGCTATATCTCAAAATGCTAACTTAATATTAATTTTAATGTGATTCACTATGTGAATAGAAAACGAAACAAATGATTTAATATACTATAAGTACTTATGTTCTGAACGTGAATGAGTCTTTACCTAAAGATAACAAATACAAAATCTCAAACTAAGAAATTTCACTCAAATTCTTAAAGTAATCAATTGTATCAAATTACAACACGAAATAAAAATGCGACAAAAATAATAATTTTAAAATAATTCACGTAAGTACCAACAATGTGAAAAAAAAAAAAACGAAATCCTCCGAAATGTCGCATGATACACCGTTTGTGTTGATAAAACGCGCGAAATATCGAATGAACACCATTGGTGCATAACTTTTCTCAGGGTCACGTTCACAATTGGACGAAATATTTGTCATTTATTTTGTGCTTGCAACACGATCTGGCTGTAGAATTCGATTAAACGACTAATACTTGACCGGTTGACATTTTAGCGGTAACACCACTAAACGAACGAAAAAAAAAGAATACAAAATATGTCTGTACTCTGTGGTCGTGTGGCGGTGTGGTGCGGTGCGTAATGTAAACATTCATCAAGATTATACGTGCGTAAAGTAATGGATTCAATGAGAAAACGGTTTAATCTTAGAAGAATCTTAGACAGAATTACTGAGAAATAAGTGTAGATTTTGTATTAAGTGTTAGTTTATCGAAAAGTGATAAATATGTCAGTGAAAAAGTAACGAAAGTTTTGGAATGCACAAATTTAAAATAAGGCCGCCGTGTTTAGTAATGTTTTTATGATAAATATTCTTGTATACTCTTTGAAATACACATAAGTAGCTAGCTTATTTATCTACGAACATAATTTGGCTAATAGCTACTGATATTATAGCGTATTGTTATCGTAATCGTATTACCAAGAGTAAAATTCGGCAAACAAATACCTACAAAAAGACAATAAAATGGATATAGTATGTTATCCTTAAGAGATAGACATATGCCATCGCGGACTTTTTTGAAGACTTTTTATAAGATACATAATTCCACCATACATTATTTTGTTATATCTCAAAGGGTTTAGACGGCGTTTTCGTTGAAAGCTCCCAGACGGCTTATTTTTTTCCGACATCTCCAACAAATATCGTTAATTCATACAAAAACTTAACAAATTATATACTAAAACCTTCCTCGAGAACTAAGCTATCCATTGGTGAAAACAGCATGAGAATCGGTGCAGTTGTTTTTGAGTTTATCGCGAACAGACAGACAGACAGACAGACGCGGTGGAGGACTTTGTTTTATAATATGTAGTGATGATGTTAAAGAAATTGAATGATGTCATAAATTAAAATTAAATGTCAATATGGAAGATCATTGAACGAACCGAGGGTCGACTTGGAGCGGGTAGTAAAAAACAAAACACTAGACTGGTATTGAATCGTATCGTATATATAATAAAACTTGTACCGAATCACAATGAACTGTGTATGTACTGCTCGAAAAAAACACAAACTTTTTCTAACACTATACTATGAGCGGTAACGAAACCATAGCGACTTCTAATTAGACGACAACGCCATCTATCGAGCTAGTGGGTTTTTTCCCAGTATTAAATTAATATTGATCGCTATGATTCCGGTTGCTCTTTTCTAAACTAAACATACCGCCCACCAAGGACATTATTGCCGAATGTCCTTCAATATCGCACACCGTGCTCAGTAAGGAAAAAAATATATATATTGAATGCCCCGAAATTTAAACCTTATTACATCCTCGGTTCGTTCATGGTCCTTCGAAGCTGGGATGGTCGGGAGTGTATTGGTAGTCTCCGGTGGTGGTAGAGATTACCACCCTTCGCGTCATTACTGGGCAGTGGATCGCTGTCCAGAGCATCCCCTTCAAGTGGGGTACACCAGGTGAGAGGTGCCAGGAGCTGGAGGTGGAGCCGGTTGGAGCAGGGAGCAATCCAGTGGAGCGTGGTGCAGCACTACTGGTGGCAGCTACCTACAACCGGAGGAAAGACGCGCAAGGGAGGAAGAATACGGCAGTTCGTGGGCACGCAGACAGGGGGCGCCACGTGTGTGGGGCTTACATCGCGACGCAGCGTCACGAGGTGTCAGTGAGTGAGTTTGGTGATAAAATCGTGAGTACAATTTGCAATCTTATTGCCAGGAAGATTTTAATTGGAAGATTTCAAAGTGCAGTTAAATTTGAACTTTATTATCACTAAAAATCTAACTTAGACATTCTTGAGTGATTTAGAACTTGTAAAATTTTTAAGAAAAAGTGGTTCAAACGAGAAATCTATGCCGATTTATAGAAAAAAAGACTTGTAAAATTTTAAAATCATAACTGAGACTTATACATTACTAGCTTTTGCCCGCGGCTTCGCCCGCGTGGATGTCGGTTATCGCATAATAAAGTACCCTATGTACTACCGTCTCCATATCCCAGGCTATATCTCAAAATTCTAACTTAATATTAATTTTAATGTGACTCACTATGTGTTTATTACCGAGCTGGTAATGAGTTGAACTATCGAACTAATGTGCACACTTATAGGGTTGAAAATAAAACCACAATTGTGTACTGATCTAAGCTGATATATTTAATTAAAATTGCGAGACCCCAACCAAATCGCGGTAACGAAACCATAGCGAGATCTATTTCGACGTCAACGCCATCTATCGAGCTTGATATCAAACTTTTAACATTTCACAATAATAACTATGGTTTTATGGTTTCTTCATGAACACTATGTGAATAGAAACCGAAACAAATGATTTAATATAGTAAAATTACTTATGTTCTGAACGTGAATGAGTCTTTACCTAAAGATAACAAACACAAAATCAAAATACGAAATTTCACTCAAATTCTTAAAGCAATCAATTGTACCAAATACAACACGAAATAAAATTGCGACACAAATGGTAATTTTAGAATAATTCACGTAAGTACTAACGATGTAAAAACAAAACGAAATCCTCCGAAATGTCGCATGGTACACCGTTTGTCCTGAGAAAACGCTCGAAATGTCTAATGAACACCATTGGTGCATAACTTTTCTCAGGGTCACGTTCGCATTGGACGAAATATTAGACATTTATTTTGTACTTGCAACACGATCTGGATGTAGAATTCGATTAATCGACTAATACTTGACCGGTTGACATTTTAGCGGGAACACCACTAAACGAACGAAAAAAGAAAACAAAATACGTCTATACTCTGTGGTCGTGTGGCGGTGTGACGCGATGCTTAATGTAAACATTCATCAAGGTTATACGTGCGTAAAGTAATGGATTCAATGAGAAAACGGTTTAATCTGAGAAGAATCTTATACAGAATTACTGAGAAATAAGTGTAGATTTCGTATTGAGTGTTAGTTTATCGAAAAGTGATAAATATGTCAGTGAAAAAGTAACGAAAGTTTTGGAATGCACAAATTTTGATCATAAGGTCGCCGTGTTTATTAATGTTTTTATGATAAATATTCTTGTATACTGTTTGAAATACACGTAAGTAGCTAGCTTATTTATCTACGAACATAATTTGGCTAATAGCTACTGATATTATAGCGTATTGTTATCGTAATCGTATTTCCAAGAGTAAAATTCGGCAAACAAATACCTACAAAAAGTCAATAAAATGGATATAGTATGTTATCCTTAAGAGATAGACATATGCCATCGCGGACTTTTTTGAAGACCTTTTTATGATACACAATTCCACCATACATTATTTTGTTATATCTCAAAGGGTTTAGACAGCGTTTTCGTTGAAAGCTCCCAGACGGCTTATTTTTTTCCGACACCTCCAACAAATATCGTTAATTCATACAAAAATGCATACAAAAACATAACAAATTATATACTAAAACCTTCCTCGAGAACCAAGCTATCCATTGGTGAAAACAGCATGAGAATCGGTGCAGTAGTATTTGAGTTTATCGCGAACAGACAGACAGACAGACAGACAGACAGACAGACGCGGCGGAGGACTTTGTTTTATAATATGTAGTGATAGTGATAGTGATAGTGATTTTGTGAACGTAAAAAGTGCAAGAAGATTGTTTTTAGTGGACATTAAGTTTAGAAAATACTTATATTCTTCCACTTTTAAATATTTTTGTTTTGTGGGGTACTTGTCTTTCATTTGTCTGTGTTTTGTGTTTTGTTGTAATTTGGATTATTGTTTACAAAATGGATTCATTAAATGACATCCAAGAAGACGTGAAGGCAAAGATGAACAAGGCTTTTACTAATTTCAAAAAATGCCCAAAAGATCGTCGTACGGTGTCATACCTTGAAACACGCTTAGAAAGTTTAGAACAACAGTGGCAATTATTTTGTAAGACCCATGTTACGAGAAAATTAGTGAAATAAAAAAGTCAGATTTATATAGTTCAAATTACCGTAAAAATTGTGTTTATGATGATGTTGAAGAATTATATATACAACTAGCTTTTGCCCGCGGCTTCGCCCGCGTGGATGTCGGTTATCGCATAAAAAAGTACCCTATGTACTACCCTCTCCATATCCCAGGCTATATCTCAAAATTCTAACTTAATATTAATTTTAATGTGACTCACTATGTGTTTATTACCGAGCTGGGCCTCAAGTCTGCTATTACAATAGTGTCAGAATGGTCTCGCGATTGTGAGTATTTGACAGTTTTTGTATGGCAAATCTGTCAAAAACTCACAATGAAGAGACCATTCTGACACTATTGTAATAGCAGACTTGAGGCCCTGGTAATGAGTTGAACTATCGAACTATGTGCACACTAATAGGGTTGAAAATAAAACCACAATTGTATACTGATCTAATCTAATCTAATCTAATCTAATCTAATCTAATCTAATCTAATCTAATCTAATCTAATCTAATCTAATCTAATCTAATCTAATCTAATCTAATCTAATCTAATCTGGTATATTTAATTAAAATTGCGAGACCCCAACCAAATCGCGGTAACGAAACCATAGCGAGATCTATTTCGACGTCAACGCCATCTATCGAGCTTGACATCAAACTTTTAACATTTCACAATAATAACTATGGTTTTATGGTTTCTTCATGAACACTATGTGAATAGAAACCGAAACAAATGATTTAATATAGTAAAAGTACTTATGTTCTGTACCCCTACCATGAGTTGTTATCGAAAACTTACTCGCTATCGTTAAACTCGCTAGCGTATTAACGTGGATCGAATAGATTTCGATAATGCTTGCACCATGAGTTTTACGGAGTCTTACGCGGGCGCTAACGTAAGCTCGATAGATCGTGTCGTCTAGCTAACTTCACTCCTATGTATTTGTTTCTTTCTTTCTCAGTAATAAGAAGCGAGAACGGCTAAAAATGTAATGACAGTCAATACCACGAAATAATCCGACTAAACAGAAAGGTTGGCGGTTCGTAGACTACTAAGTTATTTAGTTTTTTATTGAATTTATATTCCTTATATGTCATTATCGTCTATTCAATTTGTAGTTTTGCTGGCGATGTGTAGGGTCGAGTTGTTGAATTACTCGGTATGCGGCGTTTTTTATTTTTTAAAGTTATATAACCTAGAAAAAATTGAATATTACTGTAATGAGGACAATTTCAATTGTTGGTGGAGTTCATGGAAAGGTGTGTTTTTACTTTATGTTAATTTCTTTTAAAACTTAAAGTTACGAAATTACCAAATAGTTGCCCCTCAACCCATATTCCATGCTAAATAAGCTCTTCCAGACATTATTTAGTCTCTAATGGACTAAAAACGTATATAATTTTAATGTAAACCTACGTTTCACACCTCAAAAAGCTAGTGAGTTACGTAACTACTATCGTAAGCGTATTTTTCGATAGCGTCTGTGAAATTAGTGACTCATGGTGCCGTTTTGTATAGCGACAGCTGAAAAACGTTAGTGACTATCGAATAGATTACGTTAGGTTTCTTACCTATCGAAATCTATAGTGCTCATGGTACGCATTTTAATTCTTTCAGTGACCGCTAGGGGCGCTGTACAGTATTTCATACATATTATTTACGGAGACGCTAGCGAGTATTGGCTGTGCAAACTCATGGTAGAGCTACAGGGTCACGTTCACAATTGGACGAAATATTTGACATTTATTTTGTACTTGCAACACGATCTGGATGTAGAATTCGATTAATCGACTAATACTTGACCGGTTGACATTTTAGCGGGAACACCACTAAACGCACGAAAAAAGAAAACAAAATACGTCTATACTCTGTGGTCGTGTGGCGGTGTGACGCGATGCTTAATGTAAACATTCATCAAGGTTATACGTGCGTAAAGTAATGGATTCAATGAGAAAACGGTTTAATCTTAGAAGCATCTTATACAGAATTACTGAGAAATAAGTGTAGATTTCGTATTGAGTGTTAGTTTATCGAAAAGTGATAAATATGTCAGTGAAAAAGTAACGAAAGTTTTGGAATGCACAAATTTTGATCATAAGGCCGCCGTGTTTAGTAATGATTTTATGATAAATATTCTTGTATACTGTTTGAAATACACGTAAGTAGCTAGCTTATTTATCTACGAACATAATTTGGCTAATAGCTACTGATATTATAGCGTATTGTTATCGTAATCGTATTTCCAAGAGTAAAATTCGGCAAACAAATACCTACAAAAAGTCAATAAAATGGATATAGTATGTTATCCTTAAGAGATAGACATATGCCATCGCAGACTTTTTTGAAGACCTTTTTATGATACACAATTCCACCATACATTATTTTGTTATATCTCAAAGGGTTTAGACAGCGTTTTCGTTGAAAGCTCCCAGACGGCTTATTTTTTTCCGACACCTCCAACAAATATCGTTAATTCATACAAAAATGCATACAAAAACATAACAAATTATATACTAAAACCTTCCTCGAGAACCAAGCTATCCATTGGTGAAAACAGCATGAGAATCGGTGCAGTAGTATTTGAGTTTATCGCGAACAGACAGACAGACAGACAGACAGACGCGGCGGAGGACTTTGTTTTATAATATGTAGTGATACTGTTTGAAATACACGTAAGTAGCTAGCTTATTTATCTACGAACATAATTTGGCTAATAGCTACTGATATTATAGCGTATTGTTATCGTAATCGTATTTCCAAGAGTAAAATTCGGCAAACAAATACCTACAAAAAGTCAATAAAATGGATATAGTATGTTATCCTTAAGAGATAGACATATGCCATCGCAGACTTTTTTGAAGACCTTTTTATGATACACAATTCCACCATACATTATTTTGTTATATCTCAAAGGGTTTAGACAGCGTTTTCGTTGAAAGCTCCCAGACGGCTTATTTTTTTCCGACACCTCCAACAAATATCGTTAATTCATACAAAAATGCATACAAAAACATAACAAATTATATACTAAAACCTTCCTCGAGAACCAAGCTATCCATTGGTGAAAACAGCATGAGAATCGGTGCAGTAGTATTTGAGTTTATCGCGAACAGACAGACAGACAGACAGACAGACGCGGCGGAGGACTTTGTTTTATAATATGTAGTGATAGTGATTCAAAAGCGATTTAAAGGAATTAATAACGAAATGTAACGTCCAATCTGGTGAACCTAAAACTAATCCAGGACCTAGTAATAGTAAGGAATTCATTAATTTTAGATTACCAGAGGTCAAAATACCAGTTTTCTTCGGTAAATACCTATATTGAATGGAAAACATTTCGAGACTTATTCGTAGGTTTAATACACAACAATAGTAGGTTAGATGATGCACAGAAGTTGTACTATCTGAAAGGATATTTAACCGGGGAGGCGGAATACTTGTTGAGAAATGTCGACGTGATAGCTGACAATTACAAGGCTAGTTGGGCTAAATTAGAATCTATGTACGATAATAAAAGATTTCTAGCAAACGGAATTTTAAAAAGTTTCTTAAATCAAAAGGCTGTAACTAACGAGTCCGCATCAGACATAAAAAGACTCATTAGTACAACATCCGACTGTTTAGGGTCAATAAAAAATTTAGGAATAGATGTGGCATCATGGGATATCCTAACTATACATATTGTCAGTGCTAAATTAGATCGAGAGACTAGAAGGGCTTGGGAATTGATGGTAGCATCGGATCAAACTGACGATTTACCTACTTTTGAGAAATTTAAGGAGTTTTTAGTGAGTCGATATCGGGGTTTAGAAAGCCTAGAAACTAAAACAGATACCAGGGTCCCAAAGGCTACTCAGGCATTTCATGTAATTAAAAATAAAAAGGTATCATGTGCATATTGCGCAGCGGATCATAAAATAAGTTTATGCCCTAAGTTTAGCAAGGAAAACAATGAAGCCCGCCATAAGTTTGTCCAAGAGAATAATTTATGTTTTGTTTGTTTATATAGTAATCACTCTGCAAAAAATTTTAGAAACACTCTTAGGTGCCAGGTGTGTAAACGCCGCCACCATTCATTATTACACCCGCAGAGTGTTGTTGGGTCGGATATTGGTGAAGGTAGTAGTGCTGCTCGCGCGGAAACCTCATCAGTAGAAAATGAGAGGATCAAAGCCGCCAATCAGGCGGAGGATAAACCACTAGTCTCATGTCTTGCGACAGGACACAGTAGGAAAACTGTATTATTAACTACAGCTTTAGTAAGGGCTGAGTCGAAGCATGGGACTTACCGTGTGGTTAGGGCGTTACTGGATCAGGGATCCCAGGGTTCATTTGTTACTGAATCCATGGTTCAGTACTTAAGTTTAAATAAAATACCGTCAAAAAATACGGTATTAGGTGTGGGTGGAAATAAAGGTACAACTTCGACATCCATGGTGGTTATTAAGCTCCGTTCGAGAGTTAACCCTTCTTTTCAAATAAAGGTCAATGCTTACGTTCTGAAGTCGGTTACAGCTCTTCTCCCGTCTTCAAGGGTAAGCCGGGTAGAATGGGTAGACTTGAGCGATAATGATTTGGCTGATCCGGAATATTTCAGGCCTAATAAAATTGATATGTTATTGGGTGCTGATGTATACAGCCAAGTCATTCAGAACGGAGTTAAGAAGAATATAAGCGGTACGCTTTTAGCGCAAGAAACCACCTTAGGTTGGATATTGTCGGGTGCATTCGAAGTTGACAATAGGACACATACTCACTCACAAATTACCGTGATGCATGCCAGCGTCCAAGATGATGAATTGTTAAGAAAATTCTGGGAATTAGAGGAACCATCTGGAGCAAAAAGGATGCTAACGGAGGAGGAAATGAAATGTGAAAGGTTATTTAAAACTTCTACTACAAGAAATGAAGATGGCAGGTACATCGTAAGATTACCGCTACGCGAACCAAACCTGATCGGCAGGTGCAGTGAATCCAAAGTGATAGCTGAAAAAAGGTTAAAGGGGTTAGAAGTAAGGTTAGGTAAAAACGTTAAATTAAAAGCAGACTACGCGAATGTCATGCATGAGTATTTAAGGCTTAACCACATGGTAGAAGTAACAGAATAAGAAAAATATAATAAAAGGGCTGTTTACTTACCTCATCACGCAGTAGTTCGTGAGGATAAAGACACTACAAAGGTGCGTGTCGTGTTTGATGCTTCCTGTAAGGGAACTAATGGCAGGTCACTAAATGATGATTTAATGATCGGTCCGTCTTTGCAAAACGAACTCCGTCATACTGTAATGCGCTGGAGAGCACATAGGATATGTATAGTGGCAGATATTGTTAAAATGTATCGGCAAGTTTTAGTAGATAGGCAAGATACGCCATATCAACGGATACTTTGGAGAGATAGTCCTGAAAGGCAACTACAGGAGTATGAATTGGTAACCGTTACATTTGGTATGGCCTCGATGGTGGAGTGGGGAACAGAGTTGAAGGCGTTGGCTATGTCGAATGACACCGCCAACACTCCGTCCCCCGCCTCCATCGCCTCCTTCACCTGGCCCTTAAGGCGGGCCAGCGCGTCCACCGTGGAACGCTCAGCCCGAAATCCGAACTGAGCGTCCGACAAGTCCGGCCCCACACTTCGCAGATGGCTCTTTAGGCGGGCAGCGATTATCCCCTCAAATATTTTGCCGACCTCATCGAGCAGGACGATGGGTCGGTATGCCGAAGGGGAGTCTGCAGGGCGGCCCTCCTTGCGAAGGAGGCACAACTGCCCCTCCTTCCATGGTTTCGGGAACCTCCCAAACGCAAGACATGCGCTGAAGAGGTCCCGAAACCGCTCCTCCATTTGAGTGGCAGCTATTGCCACCACTCTCGCCGGGACACCGTCGGGTCCCGGAGCCGTCTTCTTGGCGCGGATATGCACAATCGCCGCACCAAGTTCCGACTCCGTGACAGGAGGGGCCTCCTCTTCCTCCTCAGCTGGCGGAGCTATCCCCCGCGGAGGACCCATCGCTGGTGGGGTGAAGTTGTCCCTGCACGGAAACAGGGACTGAACCACCCCATCCAGAAATGAGGGCTCCAGGGTCTCGGCCACCGGGGGACCAAAGGGGCACAGCTTGTTGCGCGCCGCCTTGTATGGCCTCCCGTAGGGATCGCGGTCGAGACTCTCCAGCACCTCCGCTCTCGCCGAGTCCCTGGCGTCGGCGATGGCCCGCTCGAGGACCATCTTTGCCTCTATGTACACCTCATAGAGGTGGTCCTCGTGGGCGATGTCTCGTCGACGCCGCCGCCGGCTCCGCGCGTAGGCCCTCCTGGCCTCCACGCACGCCGCTCGAAGCCCCGCCAGCTACGCCGAACACCAGTACACTGCCCGATTGGGCAGCGGTCGGCCATACCGAGGCATACATGAATTGCACAACTCGGTCAGAGACTCCCTGAGGCGCCCCGCCACGGTGTCCACGTCCAGGCCGGCGGAAGGCGGCGAAAGCCAGTCCTGGATAAACGCCGCCTCCGCCGCCGCCTCCCTGTCTAGGCGGGTGAGGGCCCACCGTGGGAACGCTGACCGCCCCGAGAGGGGCCTCGTCCCTCCGTGCCCACCGGTGGAGATGTCGAACCGCACGTAGCGGTGGTCCGACATGGTCTCCACCAGGTCCACCCGCCAGTTCAGCACGCGCGCGGCCAACCCAGAGGTGGCGAAAGTGATGTCCACTATAGAGCCACCCTGCCGCCGCACGCATGTCTGAACGCTTCCTCTGTTAAGGAGGGAGAGCCCAGAGGAGGCTGCCCACAACTCCACTGCCCGCCCGCGAGCGTCAGTGGCCAGGTTGCCCCGGTGGCCGAGACCCTGGAGCCCTCATTTCTGGATGGGGTGGTTCAGTCCCTATTTCCGTGCAGGGACAACTTCACCCCACCAGCAATGGGCCCTCCGCGTGGGATAGCTCCGCCAGCTGAGGAGGAAGAGGAGGCCCCTCCTGTCACGGAGTCGGAACTTGGCGCGGCGATTGTGCATATCCGCGCCAAGAGGACGGCTCCGGGCCCCGACGGTGTCCCGGCGAGAGTGGTGGCAATAGCTGACACTCAAATGGAGGAGCGGTTTCGGGACCTCTTCAGCGCATGTCTTGCGTCTGGGAGGTTCCCGAACCCGTGGAAGGAGGGGCAGTTGTGCCTCCTTCGTAAGGAGGGCCGCTCTGCAGACTCCCCCTCGGCATACCTACCCATCGCCCTGCTCGATGAGGTCGGCAAAATGTTCGAGGGGATAATCGCTGCCCGCCTTAAGAGCCATCTGCGGAATGTTAGGCCGGACTTGTCGGACGCTCAGTTCGGATTTCGGGCTGAGCGTTCCACGGTGGACGCGCTGGCCCGCCTTAAGGACCAGGTGAAGGAGGCGATGGAGGCGGGGGACGGAGTGTTGGCGGTGTCATTCGACATAGCCCACTCCGATTCCACTCCGATTCCACGGAGTGCCTCGATACATGCGGCGTCTGCTGGCCAGTTACCTGGAGGATCGGGCGATCGTCCTCGTGAACAGGGCTGGCCAAGTCCGGCGGTACGCAGTCGAGGCCGGCGTTCCACAGGAGTCAGTCATAGGACCTCTCCTCTGGAACGTCGGCTACGATTGGCTCTTGCGGGGAACTCTCCTCCGGGGCACGAGTGTCATCTGCTACGCGGATGACACTCTCCTCACCGCCCGGGGACGGAGTTTCAGGGAGGCGGCCAACTTGGCCTCGGCGGGCGGATCTTTGGTCGTTCTGTTTCTGGCAAAAACCCTTCCAACTCTCTGTGGAGCGTTTTTTGACCTCCAATTCATAATTCTCCTTTTCTTTCAGGTACAACGCGATCACACCTCTACGCTAAGGTTAGGTTCGCTCAGGTTAGGTTTTTTTTGTTTTTATTTGTAGCAGGAGTGGGAAATCCTCATGGACGCCCAGACTGCCGCACTGGTGAGGCAGTCTGGGCAGTGCCGGACTCTTACCGGCTAAAACCACACTCCTGCCTTTGCAAGTGTCCCCCTAACATAGTCAGAGACCATTTTAAGCTTTTATTTTTATTTGTGTTTTGTTTTAAATTTTGATTTAACTGTATTTTAATATGTTTTACCTAGTTCAGTTTTGATTTTAAATTTATGTTTTATGAAGTTTCAAGAATTTACGTTTTGATTTTTATTATCTATATAAATATTCTATGTAAAATGTATGACAAAATACATTTTACTGCTGTTATATTTTACACCTAATGCTTAACCTTTAAAGGTTTAATCTAAATTTATGCTTATTTATGTTTGTTTATTTTTGGCTATATATTTATTTGTTTATTTCTCTTTTACGGAAATCTATGCTTTCATCTAAATATCTTTTCTTTTTGGGAAATGTCTATATTTGGAAAAGCATAGATATTTAGGTATTCTTATTTCGCTTGATGACTTTTGCGGCAACTGTAACGCAGTATTTTAAGAAAATTTGTCTCTATTTCTTTTTGACATTATTTTGTTGATGTCGTTTACGCAAATAATTGTTTGTAGTCTTTGCTCGGCTTCATACCTGTCTTTTCCAAACGCCGGGCATTCTGTCAGGATATGAGCGATCGACTCCACCTGCTCCGGCTCGCAGGTACACCATGGGTTCTCCTTACACCTGAAACGGTGCAGGTATTCGGAGAATCCACCGTGACCCGTCATGATCACTATGTAAGTGTCACTATACCGGTTGGTTTCATTTTTAGCACTATTCTGTAGGCGTCGATCGCATCGGGAAGGAAGATTTTAGTCACGGAGGCCGTTTCTCCGTTCTGGTATCTTCGGTTCCATTCGTCGAGCGACCCCAAACGGATCTGTCGCTTGACGAATGAGACCGGGCAGCGGTCATAATCCGGCCTTTTTCTGGACCGGAGTGCAGCCTCCTTCGCGAGATGGTCTGCGCGCTCATTGCCCTCCAGCCCTGCATGTGCCTTTATCCAGAACAAAGAAATATCTTTACTCTGAGATAAAGCCACGGCAACGTTCGCTCTCGCCTCCACGGCCAGGGCGTGGAGGGAACCCTGGTTTATGACTGTTTGTAGTGCAGCCTTGGAGTCACTATAGATACCAAAGGTTCCCTCTTTGCGCTTAAGGATTTCGCGCGTGGCTACACATATGGCCAGAAGTTCAGCCTGGTACACCGTGCAGTACGACGGCAGGCTAAGTTTGACGGACTTAGTCTCGGCATCACCCTCCCAAAGTGACAGTGCTGCTCCGACTTTGCCCGCAATCTTGCTGCCGTCGGTGAAGACTCTGACTGCTTGGGTAATGTGGGTGTCCACAAGCGTCCGGTCCTCCAGGCATAAGAACTCCATGGCCGTATGCTTCGCCGGATGCGGAGTCTCTGCAAATGCCACCACCCGCTCCACCTCCCTGCCCGCGAGTGCTGGCTGTGGTACCCCTCTCCTTGCTTCGTACAGAGCAGCTGCTTCTTGTATTCGGAGGTCGAGTGGGAGTATCCCAGCCAGCACCAGGGACGCGTTCAGTGATACGGTGCGGTAGGACTTGCAGAGCTTCTGTGCGAATCCTCGTTGGACCGTGTTGAGGCTTTTCTGCACTCCGATCTTTTTAGCGGCCGGTGCCCAGGCGCTCGCCGCGTACAGTATTACCGGCTCCACTGCTGCCGTGTATATCGTGTGGATGATCTCCGGGTGAAGGCCCCAGCTCACTTTTGCCGCACGTGCCAGCTGCTTATAGATATTCACAGCTTTTCTGCATACGTTTGCGACATGGGTATTGAAAGTGAGCTGGTGGTCGACGGTGAGCCCCAGCATTTTGATTTCCTTAGACATGCCAATGTCTACCCCGCCCATGCTCAGGAGTGGGATATCGTACTTCAACTTCTTGGTGATTACCATTGCACAAGTTTTTTGCGGTGCAAACTTCAGCTTGTTTCCAATGCCCCATACCCGAACATACTCGAGGGCGGCATTGGCCTGTCTCTGGACTTCCAACGCTGTCCCACCGTCGAAGATCATCACTACATCATCGGCGAACGCCTGGCAGTGGACGCCTTTCTCCTCCAGCCCCTTTAGGAGGGGATCAAGGTTCCACAGGATCGGACCGCCAATAGACCCTTGCACACACCCCTTGTTCGTGTCTCTCCGACACTCGGTACCAGCGTATCTAACTCTGACACTCCTACCAGTCAAATAGCTATCCACTAGCCTCCTGAGGTTTACCGGGCACTTTTCCTCAGCCAGTCTGGTCCTGATGGCGGGCCACCATGCGCTATCGAAGGCTCCCTCTATATCTAATGACACAACAGTGATCAGCTTCTTTTCACTGAGCTTTCCTTTGATGTGTTGCATCATGGTGTATAGGGAGTCTTCGGTGCTTTTCTGTGGCATAAAGCCATACTGGCGAGTACTGAGCCGCGGGATCAGATGCCACTTGAGCCTCGCTAAAAGCATCTTTTCTAGGATTTTGCCTAGGACTGGTAAGAGGCCGACTGGCTGTACGACTTAGGGGTGATGTAGGATTCCTTGCCGGGTTTACGGAGGACTACCACCGTTGCCACTTTCCAGGCCCCAGGGAAGTGTCCGTGCTCCAGGCACTTGTTGGCCAGTAAAAGGACTGTCTCTGGGTCCCGGGAAATGGACTGGGCACATATGTCGCCTGTGAGACCGTCTATCCCGGGTGCCTTCTTCGGGTTGAAGCTTTCCACCGCGGTTTTCAGCTCCAGAGGTGTACACGGCGGGTCATGGTATTCATCGTGCGTCCACTCGTTTACACGACTGGCCGCTTCACGTGTCTGACGGTGGTCCGCGTTTTCTCCCTCCTCTAGGTCTTCGGGGTTGAAGATCTCGGCCAGCAGCTGAGCCGATCCTTGCGCGCTCAGTGGCGTTCCGTCCTTCACCAACGGCAAGTCCTCCTGTCTTTTGGCGGTACGTCCTATGACCCTATAAATTCCCTCCCACATTCCTTCACGGTCCTGTTTCCCACAGAAAGCCTTCCAGCCCTCCGTCTGCGCTTTCATGGCAAGGGACTCGTACATAAGTTTTGCCTGCTTTTTTTTTTTTGCTCAGGTTAGGTTCGCTCAGGTTAGGTTCGCTCAGGTTAGGTTCGCTCAGGTTAGGTTCGCTCAGGTTAGGTTCGCTCAGGTTAGGTTCGCTCAGGTTAGGTTCGCTCAGGTTAGGTTCGCTCAGGTTAGGTTCGCTCAGGTTAGGTTCGCTCAGGTTAGGTTCGCTCAGGTTAGGTTAGCTCAGGTTAGGTTCGCTCAGGTTAGGTTCGCTCAGGTTAGGTTCGCTCAGGTTAGGTTCGCTCAGGTTAGGTTCGCTCAGGTTAGGTTCGCTCAGGTTAGGTTCGCTCAGGTTAGGTTCGCTCAGGTTAGGTTCGCTCAGGTTAGGTTCGCTCAGGTTAGGTTCGCTCAGGTTAGGTTCGCTCAGGTTAGGTTTTTTTTTTTTTTTTTTTTTTTTTTTTTTTTTTTTTTTTTTTTTTTTTTTTTGTGGCAGGAGTGGGAAATCCTCATGGACGCCCAGACTACCTCACTGGTGAGGCAGTCTGGGCAGTGCCGGACTTTTACCGGCTAAAACCACACTCCTGCCTTTGCAAGTGTCCCTCTGACATAGTCAGAGACCATTTTAAACTTTTATTTTAATTTGTGTTCTGTTTTAAATTTTTATTTAACTATATTTGAATATGTTGTACCTAGTTTAGTTTTGATTTTAAATCTATGTTTTATGAAGTTTCCAGAATTTACGTTTTTATTTCGATTTTTAATATCTATTTATATATTCTATGCTTTGTCATAATTTTACTGCTGTTATATTTTACACCTAATGCTTAACCTTTAAAAGTTTAATCTAAATTTATGCTTATTTATGTTTGTTTATTTTTGGCTATATATTTATTTATTTATTTCTGTTTTACGGGAATCTATGCTTTCATCTAAATATCTTTTCTTTTTGGGAAATGTCTATATTTGGAAAAGCATAGATTTTTAGGTTTTCTTATTTCGCTGGATGACTTTTGCGGCAACTGTAACACAATATTCTAAAAGGATTTGTCTCAATTTAGTTTCAGACATTATTTTATTTATGTTGTTTACGCCTAAACTTGTCTGTATTCTTTGCTCGGCTTCATACCTTTCTTTTCCAAAAACTGGGCATTCTGTCAGGATATGTGCGATCGACTCCACCTGGTCCGGCTCACAGGTACACCATGGGTTCTCCTTACACTTGAAACGGTGCAGGTATTCGGAGAACCCACCGTGACCCGTCAAGATCTGTGTCACTATACCGGTTGGTTTAATCTTTAACACTATTCTGTGGGCGTCGATCGCATCGGGAAAGAAGATTTTCGTCACGGAGGCCGTTTCCCCGTTCTGGTACCTTCGGTTCCATTCGTCGAGCGACCCCAAACGGATCTGCCGCTTGACGAATGAGACCGGGCAGCGGTCATAGTCCGGCCTTTTTCTGGATCGGAGTGCCGCCTCCTTCGCGAGATGGTCTGCACGCTCATTGCCCTCCAGCCCTGCATGTGCCTTTATCCAGAACAAAGAAATATCTTTGCTCTGAGATAAAGCCACGGCAACGTTCGCTCTCGCCTCCACGGCCAGGGCGTGGAGGGAACCCTGGTTTGTGACTGTTTGTAGTGCAGCCTTGGAGTCACTATAGATACCAAAGGTTCCCTCTTTGCGCTTGAGGATTTCGCGCGTGGCTACACATATGGCCAGAAGTTCAGCCTGGTACACCGTGCAGTACGACGGCAGGCTAAGTTTGACGGACTTGGTCTCGGCATCACCCTCCCAAAGTGACAGTGCTGCTCCGACTTTGCCCGCAATCTTGCTGCCGTCGGTGAAGACTCTGACTGCTTGGGTATTGTGGGTGTCCACAAGCGTCCGGTCCTCCAGGCATAAGAACTCCATGGCCGTATGCTTCGCCGGATGCGGAGTCTCTGCAAATGCCACCACCCGCTCCACCTCCCTGCCCGCGAGTGCTGGCTGTGGTACCCCTCTCCTTGCTTCGTACAGAGCAGCTGCTTCCTGTATTCGGAGGTCGAGTGGGAGTATCCCAGCCAGCACCAGGGACGCGTTCAGCGATACGGTGCGGTAGGACTTGCAGAGCTTCTGTGCGAATCCTCGTTGGACCGTGTTGAGGCTTTTCTGCACTCCGATCTTTTTAGCGGCCGGCGCCCAGGCGCTCGCCGCGTATAGTATCACCGGCTCCACTGCTGCCGTGTATATCGTGTGGATGATCTCCGGGTGAAGGCCCCAGCTCACTTTTGCCGCACGTGCCAGCTGCTTATAGATATTCAAAGCTTTTCTGCATACGTTTGCGACATGGGTATTGAAAGTGAGCTGGTGGTCGACGGTGAGCCCCAGCATTTTGATTTCCTTAGACATGCCAATGTCTACCCCGCCCATGCTCAGGAGTGGGATATCGTACTTCAACTTCTTGGTGATCACCATTGCACAAGTTTTTTGCGGTGCAAACTTCAGCTTGTTTCCGATGCCCCATACCCGAACATACTCGAGGGCGGCATTGGCCTGTCTCTGGACTTCCAACGCTGTCCCACCGTCGAAGATCATCACTACATCATCGGCGAACGCCTGGCAGTGGACGCCTTTCTCCTCCAGCCCCTTTAGGAGGGGATCAAGGATCAGGTTCCACAGGATCGGACCGCCAATAGACCCTTGCACACACCCCTTGTTCGTATCTCTCCGACACTCGGCACCAGCGTATCTAACTCTGACACTCCTACCAGTCAAATAGCTATCCACTAGCCTCCTGAGGTTTACCGGGCACTTTTCCTCAGCCAGTCTGGTCCTGATGGCTGGCCACCATGCGCTATCGAAGGCTCCCTCTATATCCAACGACACAACAGTGATCAGCTTCTTTTCACTGAGCTTTCCTTTGATGTGTTGCATCATGGTGTAGAGGGAGTCTTCGGTGCTTTTCTGTGGCATAAAGCCATACTGGCGAGTACTGAGCCGCGGGATCAGATGCCACTTGAGCCTCGCTACAAGCATCTTTTCTAGGATTTTGCCTAGGACTGGTAAGAGGCCGACCGGCCTGTACGACTTAGGGGTGGTGTAGGATTCCTTGCCGGGCTTACGGAGGACTACCACCGTTGCCACTTTCCAGGCCCCAGGGAAGTATCCGTGCTCCAGGCACTTGTTGGCCAGTAAAAGGAACGTCTCTGGGTCCCGGGAAATGGACTGGGCACATATGTCGGCTGTGAGACCGTCTGCCCCGGGTGCCTTCTTCGGGTTGAAGCTTTCCACCGCGGTTTTCAGCTCCAGAGGTGTAAACGGCGGGTCATGGTATTCATCATGCGTCCACTCGTTTACACGACTGGCCGCTTCACGTGTCTGACGGTGGTCAGCGTTTTCTCCCTCCTCTAGGTCTTCGGGGTAGAAGATCTCGGCCAGCAGCTGAGCCGATCCTTGCGCGCTCAGTGGTGTTCCGTCCTTCACCAACGGCAAGTCCTCCTGTCTTTTGGCGGTCCGTCCTATGACCCTATAAATTCCCTCCCACATTCCTTCACGGTCCTGTTTCCCACAGAAAGCCTTCCAGCCCTCCGTCTGCGCTTTCATGGCAACGGACTCATACTTAAGTTTTGCCTGCAGATACTCATCGACGACTTTTTGCCTCCGAACTGATGCAGCACACCGGATGCGGCGTCTTCGGGTGTTGACTTCCGACATCATCTCCGCGAGCTCCTTGGACCACCACGGTATATTAAGTTGTTCATTATTTTTAAATTTTGCTAGTGTTTCGTCACAGGTTTTGGTGATGCTATCTATGTAAGAGTTTACTTTACGGTCTAAATCTGATAAGTTATTAATTTTGCCTAGTTCCACTGAGTTTAGGTTCGCATGAGCTTTTAATTGGGCCAATTTCGAATGAAATTGGCTCCAATTAGCTTTCTTAGTGTTGTACCTTCTTGTGGTCCTGTTGACGTTGATTCCTTTTGATTTTTGAAGGTTAATTTTAAATGCTATACCGTTGTGGTCCGAGCTCGTGAGACCTTCCTCGACAGCTCAGGTTAGGTTCGCTCAGGTTAGGTTCGCTCAGGTTAGGTTCGCTCAGGTTAGGTTCGCTCAGGTTAGGTTCGCTCAGGTTAGGTTCGCTCAGGTTAGGTTCGCTCAGGTTAGGTTCGCTCAGGTTAGGTTCGCTCAGGTTAGGTTCGCTCAGGTTAGGTTCGCTCAGGTTAGGTTCGCTCAGGTTAGGTTCGCTCAGGTTAGGTTCGCTCAGGTTAGGTTCGCTCAGGTTAGGTTCGCTCAGGTTAGGTTCGCTCAGGTTAGGTTCGCTCAGGTTAGGTTCGCTCAGGTTAGGTTCGCTCAGGTTAGGTTCGCTCAGGTTAGGTTCGCTCAGGTTAGGTTCGCTCAGGTTAGGTTCGCTCAGGTTAGGTTCGCTCAGGTTAGGTTCGCTCAGGTTAGGTTCGCTCAGGTTAGGTTCGCTCAGGTTAGGTTCGCTCAGGTTAGGTTCGCTCAGGTTAGGTTCGCTCAGGTTAGGTTCGCTCAGGTTAGGTTCGCTCAGGTTAGGTTCGCTCAGGTTAGGTTCGCTCAGGTTAGGTTCGCTCAGGTTAGGTTCGCTCAGGTTAGGTTCGCTCAGGTTAGGTTCGCTCAGGTTAGGTTCGCTCAGGTTAGGTTCGCTCAGGTTAGGTTCGCTCAGGTTAGGTTCGCTCAGGTTAGGTTCGCTCAGGTTAGGTTCGCTCAGGTTAGGTTCGCTCAGGTTAGGTTCGCTCAGGTTAGGTTCGCTCAGGTTAGGTTCGCTCAGGTTAGGTTCGCTCAGGTTAGGTTCGCTCAGGTTAGGTTCGCTCAGGTTAGGTTCGCTCAGGTTAGGTTCGCTCAGGTTAGGTTCGCTCAGGTTAGGTTCGCTCAGGTTAGGTTCGCTCAGGTTAGGTTCGCTCAGGTTAGGTTCGCTCAGGTTAGGTTCGCTCAGGTTAGGTTCGCTCAGGTTAGGTTCGCTCAGGTTAGGTTCGCTCAGGTTAGGTTCGCTCAGGTTAGGTTCGCTCAGGTTAGGTTCGCTCAGGTTAGGTTCGCTCAGGTTAGGTTCGCTCAGGTTAGGTTCGCTCAGGTTAGGTTCGCTCAGGTTAGGTTCGCTCAGGTTAGGTTCGCTCAGGTTAGGTTCGCTCAGGTTAGGTTCGCTCAGGTTAGGTTCGCTCAGGTTAGGTTAGGTTAGGTTAGGTTAGGTTAGGTTAGGTTAGGTTAGGTTAGGTTAGGTTAGGTTAGGTTAGGTTAGGTTAGGTTAGGTTAGGTTAGGTTAGGTTAGGTTAGGTTAGGTTAGGTTAGGTTAGGTTAGGTTAGGTTAGGTTAGGTTAGGTTAGGTTAGGTTAGGTTAGGTTAGGTTAGGTTAGGTTAGGTTAGGTTAGGTTAGGTTAGGTTAGGTTAGGTTAGGTTAGGTTAGGTTAGGTTAGGTTAGGTTAGGTTAGGTTAGGTTAGGTTAGGTTAGGTTAGGTTAGGTTAGGTTAGGTTAGGTTAGGTTAGGTTAGGTTAGGTTAGGTTAGGTTAGGTTAGGTTAGGTTAGGTTAGGTTAGGTTAGGTTAGGTTAGGTTAGGTTAGGTTAGGTTAGGTTAGGTTAGGTTAGGTTAGGTTAGGTTAGGTTAGGTTAGGTTAGGTTAGGTTAGGTTAGGTTAGGTTAGGTTAGGTTAGGTTAGGTTAGGTTAGGTTAGGTTAGGTTAGGTTAGGTTAGGTTAGGTTAGGTTAGGTTAGGTTAGGTTAGGTTAGGTTAGGTTAGGTTAGGTTAGGTTAGGTTAGGTTAGGTTAGGTTAGGTTAGGTTAGGTTAGGTTAGGTTAGGTTAGGTTAGGTTAGGTTAGGTTAGGTTAGGTTAGGTTAGGTTAGGTTAGGTTAGGTTAGGTTAGGTTAGGTTAGGTTAGGTTAGGTTAGGTTAGGTTAGGTTAGGTTAGGTTAGGTTAGGTTAGGTTAGGTTAGGTTAGGTTAGGTTAGGTTAGGTTAGGTTAGGTTAGGTTAGGTTAGGTTAGGTTAGGTTAGGTTAGGTTAGGTTAGGTTAGGTTAGGTTAGGTTAGGTTAGGTTAGGTTAGGTTAGGTTAGGTTAGGTTAGGTTAGGTTAGGTTAGGTTAGGTTAGGTTAGGTTAGGTTAGGTTAGGTTAGGTTAGGTTAGGTTAGGTTAGGTTAGGTTAGGTTAGGTTAGGTTAGGTTAGGTTAGGTTAGGTTAGGTTAGGTTAGGTTAGGTTAGGTTAGGTTAGGTTAGGTTAGGTTAGGTTAGGTTAGGTTAGGTTAGGTTAGGTTAGGTTAGGTTAGGTTAGGTTAGGTTAGGTTAGGTTAGGTTAGGTTAGGTTAGGTTAGGTTAGGTTAGGTTAGGTTAGGTTAGGTTAGGTTAGGTTAGGTTAGGTTAGGTTAGGTTAGGTTAGGTTAGGTTAGGTTAGGTTAGGTTAGGTTAGGTTAGGTTAGGTTAGGTTAGGTTAGGTTAGGTTAGGTTAGGTTAGGTTAGGTTAGGTTAGGTTAGGTTAGGTTAGGTTAGGTTAGGTTAGGTTAGGTTAGGTTAGGTTAGGTTAGGTTAGGTTAGGTTAGGTTAGGTTAGGTTAGGTTAGGTTAGGTTAGGTTAGGTTAGGTTAGGTTAGGTTAGGTTAGGTTAGGTTAGGTTAGGTTAGGTTAGGTTAGGTTAGGTTAGGTTAGGTTAGGTTAGGTTAGGTTAGGTTAGGTTAGGTTAGGTTAGGTTAGGTTAGGTTAGGTTAGGTTAGGTTAGGTTAGGTTAGGTTAGGTTAGGTTAGGTTAGGTTAGGTTAGGTTAGGTTAGGTTAGGTTAGGTTAGGTTAGGTTAGGTTAGGTTAGGTTAGGTTAGGTTAGGTTAGGTTAGGTTAGGTTAGGTTAGGTTAGGTTAGGTTAGGTTAGGTTAGGTTAGGTTAGGTTAGGTTAGGTTAGGTTAGGTTAGGTTAGGTTAGGTTAGGTTAGGTTAGGTTAGGTTAGGTTAGGTTAGGTTAGGTTAGGTTAGGTTAGGTTAGGTTAGGTTAGGTTAGGTTAGGTTAGGTTAGGTTAGGTTAGGTTAGGTTAGGTTAGGTTAGGTTAGGTTAGGTTAGGTTAGGTTAGGTTAGGTTAGGTTAGGTTAGGTTAGGTTAGGTTAGGTTAGGTTAGGTTAGGTTAGGTTAGGTTAGGTTAGGTTAGGTTAGGTTAGGTTAGGTTAGGTTAGGTTAGGTTAGGTTAGGTTAGGTTAGGTTAGGTTAGGTTAGGTTAGGTTAGGTTAGGTTAGGTTAGGTTAGGTTAGGTTAGGTTAGGTTAGGTTAGGTTAGGTTAGGTTAGGTTAGGTTAGGTTAGGTTAGGTTAGGTTAGGTTAGGTTAGGTTAGGTTAGGTTAGGTTAGGTTAGGTTAGGTTAGGTTAGGTTAGGTTAGGTTAGGTTAGGTTAGGTTAGGTTAGGTTAGGTTAGGTTAGGTTAGGTTAGGTTAGGTTAGGTTAGGTTAGGTTAGGTTAGGTTAGGTTAGGTTAGGTTAGGTTAGGTTAGGTTAGGTTAGGTTAGGTTAGGTTAGGTTAGGTTAGGTTAGGTTAGGTTAGGTTAGGTTAGGTTAGGTTAGGTTAGGTTAGGTTAGGTTAGGTTAGGTTAGGTTAGGTTAGGTTAGGTTAGGTTAGGTTAGGTTAGGTTAGGTTAGGTTAGGTTAGGTTAGGTTAGGTTAGGTTAGGTTAGGTTAGGTTAGGTTAGGTTAGGTTAGGTTAGGTTAGGTTAGGTTAGGTTAGGTTAGGTTAGGTTAGGTTAGGTTAGGTTAGGTTAGGTTAGGTTAGGTTAGGTTAGGTTAGGTTAGGTTAGGTTAGGTTAGGTTAGGTTAGGTTAGGTTAGGTTAGGTTAGGTTAGGTTAGGTTAGGTTAGGTTAGGTTAGGTTAGGTTAGGTTAGGTTAGGTTAGGTTAGGTTAGGTTAGGTTAGGTTAGGTTAGGTTAGGTTAGGTTAGGTTAGGTTAGGTTAGGTTAGGTTAGGTTAGGTTAGGTTAGGTTAGGTTAGGTTAGGTTAGGTTAGGTTAGGTTAGGTTAGGTTAGGTTAGGTTAGGTTAGGTTAGGTTAGGTTAGGTTAGGTTAGGTTAGGTTAGGTTAGGTTAGGTTAGGTTAGGTTAGGTTAGGTTAGGTTAGGTTAGGTTAGGTTAGGTTAGGTTAGGTTAGGTTAGGTTAGGTTAGGTTAGGTTAGGTTAGGTTAGGTTAGGTTAGGTTAGGTTAGGTTAGGTTAGGTTAGGTTAGGTTAGGTTAGGTTAGGTTAGGTTAGGTTAGGTTAGGTTAGGTTAGGTTAGGTTAGGTTAGGTTAGGTTAGGTTAGGTTAGGTTAGGTTAGGTTAGGTTAGGTTAGGTTAGGTTAGGTTAGGTTAGGTTAGGTTAGGTTAGGTTAGGTTAGGTTAGGTTAGGTTAGGTTAGGTTAGGTTAGGTTAGGTTAGGTTAGGTTAGGTTAGGTTAGGTTAGGTTAGGTTAGGTTAGGTTAGGTTAGGTTAGGTTAGGTTAGGTTAGGTTAGGTTAGGTTAGGTTAGGTTAGGTTAGGTTAGGTTAGGTTAGGTTAGGTTAGGTTAGGTTAGGTTAGGTTAGGTTAGGTTAGGTTAGGTTAGGTTAGGTTAGGTTAGGTTAGGTTAGGTTAGGTTAGGTTAGGTTAGGTTAGGTTAGGTTAGGTTAGGTTAGGTTAGGTTAGGTTAGGTTAGGTTAGGTTAGGTTAGGTTAGGTTAGGTTAGGTTAGGTTAGGTTAGGTTAGGTTAGGTTAGGTTAGGTTAGGTTAGGTTAGGTTAGGTTAGGTTAGGTTAGGTTAGGTTAGGTTAGGTTAGGTTAGGTTAGGTTAGGTTAGGTTAGGTTAGGTTAGGTTAGGTTAGGTTAGGTTAGGTTAGGTTAGGTTAGGTTAGGTTAGGTTAGGTTAGGTTAGGTTAGGTTAGGTTAGGTTAGGTTAGGTTAGGTTAGGTTAGGTTAGGTTAGGTTAGGTTAGGTTAGGTTAGGTTAGGTTAGGTTAGGTTAGGTTAGGTTAGGTTAGGTTAGGTTAGGTTAGGTTAGGTTAGGTTAGGTTAGGTTAGGTTAGGTTAGGTTAGGTTAGGTTAGGTTAGGTTAGGTTAGGTTAGGTTAGGTTAGGTTAGGTTAGGTTAGGTTAGGTTAGGTTAGGTTAGGTTAGGTTAGGTTAGGTTAGGTTAGGTTAGGTTAGGTTAGGTTAGGTTAGGTTAGGTTAGGTTAGGTTAGGTTAGGTTAGGTTAGGTTAGGTTAGGTTAGGTTAGGTTAGGTTAGGTTAGGTTAGGTTAGGTTAGGTTAGGTTAGGTTAGGTTAGGTTAGGTTAGGTTAGGTTAGGTTAGGTTAGGTTAGGTTAGGTTAGGTTAGGTTAGGTTAGGTTAGGTTAGGTTAGGTTAGGTTAGGTTAGGTTAGGTTAGGTTAGGTTAGGTTAGGTTAGGTTAGGTTAGGTTAGGTTAGGTTAGGTTAGGTTAGGTTAGGTTAGGTTAGGTTAGGTTAGGTTAGGTTAGGTTAGGTTAGGTTAGGTTAGGTTAGGTTAGGTTAGGTTAGGTTAGGTTAGGTTAGGTTAGGTTAGGTTAGGTTAGGTTAGGTTAGGTTAGGTTAGGTTAGGTTAGGTTAGGTTAGGTTAGGTTAGGTTAGGTTAGGTTAGGTTAGGTTAGGTTAGGTTAGGTTAGGTTAGGTTAGGTTAGGTTAGGTTAGGTTAGGTTAGGTTAGGTTAGGTTAGGTTAGGTTAGGTTAGGTTAGGTTAGGTTAGGTTAGGTTAGGTTAGGTTAGGTTAGGTTAGGTTAGGTTAGGTTAGGTTAGGTTAGGTTAGGTTAGGTTAGGTTAGGTTAGGTTAGGTTAGGTTAGGTTAGGTTAGGTTAGGTTAGGTTAGGTTAGGTTAGGTTAGGTTAGGTTAGGTTAGGTTAGGTTAGGTTAGGTTAGGTTAGGTTAGGTTAGGTTAGGTTAGGTTAGGTTAGGTTAGGTTAGGTTAGGTTAGGTTAGGTTAGGTTAGGTTAGGTTAGGTTAGGTTAGGTTAGGTTAGGTTAGGTTAGGTTAGGTTAGGTTAGGTTAGGTTAGGTTAGGTTAGGTTAGGTTAGGTTAGGTTAGGTTAGGTTAGGTTAGGTTAGGTTAGGTTAGGTTAGGTTAGGTTAGGTTAGGTTAGGTTAGGTTAGGTTAGGTTAGGTTAGGTTAGGTTAGGTTAGGTTAGGTTAGGTTAGGTTAGGTTAGGTTAGGTTAGGTTAGGTTAGGTTAGGTTAGGTTAGGTTAGGTTAGGTTAGGTTAGTTAGGTTAGGTTAGGTTAGGTTAGGTTAGGTTAGGTTAGGTTAGGTTAGGTTAGGTTAGGTTAGGTTAGGTTAGGTTAGGTTAGGTTAGGTTAGGTTAGGTTAGGTTAGGTTAGGTTAGGTTAGGTTAGGTTAGGTTAGGTTAGGTTAGGTTAGGTTAGGTTAGGTTAGGTTAGGTTAGGTTAGGTTAGGTTAGGTTAGGTTGGTAGGTTAGGTTAGGTTAGGTTAGGTTAGGTTAGGTTAGGTTAGGTTAGGTTAGGTTAGGTTAGGTTAGGTTAGGTTAGGTTAGGTTAGGTTAGGTTAGGTTAGGTTAGGTTAGGTTAGGTTAGGTTAGGTTAGGTTAGGTTAGGTTAGGTTAGGTTAGGTTAGGTTAGGTTAGGTTAGGTTAGGTTAGGTTAGGTTAGGTTAGGTTAGGTTAGGTTAGGTTAGGTTAGGTTAGGTTAGGTTAGGTTAGGTTAGGTTAGGTTAGGTTAGGTTAGGTTAGGTTAGGTTAGGTTAGGTTAGGTAGGTTAGGTTAGGTTAGGTTAGGTTAGGTTAGGTTAGGTTAGGTTAGGTTAGGTTAGGTTAGGTTAGGTTAGGTTAGGTTAGGTTAGGTTAGGTTAGGTTAGGTAGGTTAGGTTAGGTTAGGTTAGGTTAGGTTAGGTTAGGTTAGGTTAGGTTAGGTTAGGTTAGGTTAGGTTAGGTTAGGTTAGGTTAGGTTAGGTTAGGTTAGGTTAGGTTAGGTTAGGTTAGGTTAGGTTAGGTTAGTTAGGTTAGGTTAGGTTAGGTTAGGTTAGGTTAGGTTAGGTTAGGTTAGGTTAGGTTAGGTTAGGTTAGGTTAGGTTAGGTTAGGTTAGGTTAGGTTAGGTTAGGTTAGGTTAGGTTAGGTTAGGTTAGGTTAGGTTAGGTTAGGTTAGGTTAGGTTAGGTTAGGTTAGGTTAGGTTAGGTTAGGTTAGGTTAGGTTAGGTTAGGTTAGGTTAGGTTAGGTTAGGTTAGGTTAGGTTAGGTTAGGTTAGGTTAGGTTAGGTTAGGTTAGGTTAG